>JAVSCE010006133.1:0-411973 GCA_032199065.1 Smutsia gigantea
AAAAAGACAAGTATCAAATGATTTCACTCATATGTGGAATATAAGAACAAAGAAAAAAACTGAAGGAACAAAACAGCAGCAGACTCACAGAACCCAAGAACGACTAATAGTTACCAAAGGGAAAGGGACTGGGGAAAATGGGCGGGAAGGGAGGGATAAGAGGGAAAAAGGGGCATTACGACTAGCAGATGTAATGTTGGGGGGGCACGGGAGGGCAGTACAACTCAGAGAAGACAAGTAGTGATTCTATAGCATCTCACTACGCTGATGGACAGTGACTGTAATGGGGTTGGTGGGGGGGACCTGATGAAGGGGTAGTTTAATAATCGTAATATTGCACATGTAATTGTAAATTAATGATAATAAAATAAATTATATTTAAAAAAAATATATATATATATCATGGCATTCTCTTCTGGCCTGTAAGGTTTCTGTGGAGAAGTCTGATGATAGTCTGATGGGTTTTCCTTTGTAGGCGATCTTTTTTCTCTCTCTAGCTGCCTTTAATACTCTGTCTTTATCTTTGATCTTTGCCATCTTAATTATTATGTCTTGGTGTTGTCTTCCTTGGGTCCCTTGTGTTGGGAGATCTGTGGGCTTCGGTGGACTGCGAGACTATTTCTTTCCCCAGCGAGGGAAAGTTTTCAGCAATTATTTCTTCAAAGACACTTTCTATCCCTTTTTCTCTCTCTTCTTCCTCTGGTACTCCTATAATGCGAATATTGTTCCGTTTGGATTGGTCACACAGTTCTCTTAATATTCTTTCATTCCTAGAAATCCTTTTATCTCTCTCTGCCTCAGCTTCTCTGTATTCCTGTTCTCTGATTTCTATTCCATTAACAGTCTCTTGCACCTCATCCAGTCTGCTGTTATGTCCCGTTGATCACTTGTCTGATTTCTGCATTGTCTTTCCTCACTTCCCTCACTTCCTCCCTCAGCTCTTGCACATTTCTCTGTAGGTCCGTCAGCATGGTTATGGCTTTTATTCTGAATTCTTTTTCAGGAAGACTGCATTTCCATCCCTTCAGGCTCCCTCTCTGGGGTTGTCTGGTTGATTTTGGTCTGAACCATATTCCTCTGTCTTTTCATGGCTATAGAAGTGGTCACTGGTAGTTGCCACGTATGTCAGCTGGGCTCTTTAAGACCGCCTCTTGGGGTGCCGAGTCCTCTCGGGTGTAGTTGCATGCTGTGCGCTTTCCTGTGTGTTCTGGTCTCTCTTTTAGGAATAGTTGTATTTGCTGTATTTTCATAGATAAATATAGTGTTGGGAGGAGATTTCTGCCGCCCTGCTCACGCTGCCATCTTCCTGGAAGTCTCCTTCTGCATTGTTCTTTGGAGAACGTGGCTAATTCTACTTTACTACAGGAGGTCCCAGAATCCAAGCTGCCCTTCACAATCAGTTATGGATTAAAATCCCAAACCCTTTGCCCCAGGGCTCTGATCTGGTGGCAGACTTGTGCCAGGAGGCCCCTCAGTTCTGGCAGTAGCGTTACATCACATTCTCCCCCAGGGGCAGGACGGATTAAGGCTCTCTCCTCCTCCAGAGGGCAGCTGTCTCCTGTCACTGAGCAAAGCCTCCAGATCCAGCCCCATGAGACAAGAAAGAGGGACTGATACACTTGAACGTGGAGAGGTGGAAGCAGAGGGATTGTTCACAGATCACCTACCTCAGGTCTGCTGGGGTAGCAAAAGCCGAGAACTTCCTAAAGGCACCTCCATCCCCATGCCTTTCAAGGAGCTCAAATGTACGTCCCTTTCACTGGTTGGATACAGACCCCTGGCTCTGGGCCGACACTGATAACCAGGCTAAGCATGTTCAACTCATTGTCAGGCCCACTCACCAAAAGAGCACCATCTTAACAGAAAGGGGAAGTCTGGGATTGCTTCATGTTTTAATTGCAGTCTGGGGAGTGGCAGTGGCTGCTGTGTTTAGATACGAAGAGGCAATGCAGTGCAGGAAATCCAGCCTCTCATTCAGAACGCCGTCGTCTCCTTCCATCTAGGGCCTGCTGTCTTGGATATACAGCCTAGTCCTTTGGTGCCTTGACTTCTGTACGATAACCTGGATCCTCCTAGTAGCTACCTCCATCCCCTAGTTTTTCATAGTAAGGCAGCAGACAATCATATGTAGCCCCTTGCACATAGAAATCAGGGGTTTCCAACTTCTTAAAAGAAAAATCTCAAAGTAACATTTGCTGTAATTTTCCTTGTCTAATAATCACAGTATTTTAAAAACATTTTACTGGTAAACAGGAAGCTACCCCATCAAGGCCATTTCCTGTTAGTTTACTATATGCATTTTTTTCCTAACTGGAAATAAAGAATATCTTGGGATAGGTGATGGCAGAAGAGATCGCAGGGTTGCTCTCCTCACATTCCACAAAAGCTCGCATTTATAGAACCACCAGCATTCAACAGACACCGAAGGGAGATGAGAAAGGGGGCCACGTAGATGGATCAGAGGCTATGGCAGGTGGTTGCAGACCCTGGACCAGCTGAGGGCTGCTCCCTGAGAGAGCAATGTGATGTGGCTAAAACAGCGCTGATCCAGTGGCAAAAAAGGAAAGAGCGGTGTTACCTTGGGCAAGTCACTTCACTTCTCTGAACTTCATTTTTTCCTA
Source organism: Smutsia gigantea (assembly GCA_032199065.1). Taxonomy (NCBI): domain Eukaryota; kingdom Metazoa; phylum Chordata; class Mammalia; order Pholidota; family Manidae; genus Smutsia; species Smutsia gigantea. The sequence goes on from JAVSCE010006133.1 coordinate 2,622, forward strand.
CCTGACAGGACAGTAGCATACACTTTAGTGATAAAACAAGTCAGGGTTCAAATTCATCTCAGCCATCAGCTAGCTGTGGGCAGATTACTTCATCCTTTTGAGCCTCAGATTTCCCACCTGTGAGGATTTGAGGTCACACCCCGCCAAAAATTTAGTCATACAGTGAATGCTTGATCGATGCTATTATTACTGTTACTGTTCAAGCTGATGCTAAGCTCTCCTCCAGCTCTAACATTTGAAGAATAGTGTCTACTTGTCCATCACCTTTACTAGATTATAAACTCCATAGGAATTTATGTTCACCTCTATATACTCAGATCTTTACAGAATACCTGGCATAAGAAGGCACTCAGTAAAAATCTGCTAAATAAATGCATAAACTCTCTGCAGCACTAGAAGACAACGTGTTTCCATAATCCCAATGGATCATATAGGTTCATTCCCAAAAGCACAGAATGAATCTTATACTCACACTACAAATCTTATTGCACTATGTCCCAGGCTAGGCAGAGAGTGAGATCGTAGAGCACGAAGAATTGAAGGGAACCTTAGGAATCAACCCTTCTCCTGAAGCCTGAGAGGTGAATGACCTGCTCAAGCCACAGTCATGCCAGAGCCAGGACTGGCCGACTGTACTGCAGACCGGGAGGAGGGGGTGGTACCTACTTTCACAGCGTACGTGCTGCCAGGATCCTCAGAGCAGGTGGCACAGTAATAAATGGCATCCCCTGAGTCACAGCAGGGCTTGTTACAGGTCAGCTTGAAGAGCGACCAGTTATTCTCGTTGAAGTGCAGTTCCTTTTTCTGGCCAGCCATGAACAGGTCCTCGCACTTGGCTACGAGGCGCGCCAGGGACTGGGCGTAGAGCCCCCCCAGCTTGCTGTAGGTGCTCTCCTTACTGCTGATGCTGCTCAGGAGGCTGTGCAGCTGAAGCTGGGCGCTGCTGCCGGAGGCCTGGCTGGACACGCTCAGCTGCGAGGATGAGGCCGAGGGGGGCCCTCTGCCCTGGAGGTTGGGGCCCCCACAGCCACTTCTGCTGCCCACCAGCCCTGGTGCTGGGGCCCAGGGGCTGTTGCCTTTGACAGTTTTCTCCAGTGGCTCGGAAGAGGAGAAGATATGATGGTGGCGGTTCCCAGGGCTTGAGGAGTAGCTGAAGGGAGACTCTTCACGGACACAGACGTTGGTTTCCGAGTGGCTGAGGTTCAGTTTGGGACTTGCTGTTCTTGGCCTGGGGGAGCCCTGGGTCCAGAAGAAGCCGTCTGGTGAAGAGGCTGCCCGGCTCACTAACTTCTTCTGGGGGAGAGGAGGGGGCTTCAGGGAGCCGCTGGGGGACACATCCTCCGTGGAGCCCGAGGGGAAGGGAACGGGAGCAAAGAGCTTCTTCCCACTGCTGCTGGGCGAGTGTGTTGGCTCGGATGACTGACCTGAAATCGAGAAACAGCAACAGTCAGGCTAGAGGTCCATACCACTCAGCCCCAGGGCCCTGTAGGGTTTTTTTTGTTTGTTTGTTTTGGTCAAAGCGATTTATTTTTAAGCTATTTCTCTAAGACACAGTTTATGCACCTTGAACACAATTCAAAATGCAAGAAAGGTATACAGCGCTGATGAAGTTTTCCTCCTCTGCCCCTTAGCACCCCATCCCTCTCATCAGAGGAGACCACATGTGTCCTTCTGGCGACATGCTCAACACCCCACACAGAAGCAATACCCTACCTTGCCTATACCCAAAGGACAGCAAATGGTGCCCGCCATTTGGAGTATTGCTTTTCTCCACCTGCCACTACATCTTGGAGCTATTTCACATCAGATGTACAGGTCTCTAATTCTTTTTAACAGCTCTCCCATAATAATCATCATATATAAATACTATAATTTATTTAGCCGGTCCCCTCTTGACGGACACTTAGGTTGCTTCTAATATTTTGCAAATAATGCTGGAACAGCAATGAACCTGAACATGTGTAGTTTGACTGGATTTTGTAAAAAATCAGGTTTACAGAGGTACAATGTACTTACACTAAGCCCCCTCTTTAGAGTGTAGTGTTTTGAGTTTTAATAAATAACCTGGTGGCTTGGGGGGACACGGTAGTCCCACAGACAACATTTCAAAAGGCAGAGGAACATGATTTTATAAATGAAGAAAGACATTTTAAGGGAAAGAGAGTCTATCCCAAGCCCCGTGGTCCCCAGAGTGGGGCATTAAAGATACTGAATCTCATTGGGGGAAGATTCCATCAGGGCCACAGGCCCCACTGAGCGTGGGAACATTCAGAAACCTAACATATGGTAAGACAGAGACTTAAGACAGCCAAAGACTGGACTTTTTTGTACTGATGTAGGAAATGGAGGTTTCACACCGAACAAGAGTTTAGGTAGGAAAAAGGTGTAGACACTGGAAACAGAAAAGGGCAAACTGAAATAATAGTAATTTCTCCCACTCCAAAAACTGGAAGATGTGCCCACTATTCTTGTAACAGCCTTTAAGAGGACGAAAGAAACATTAACTATATTCCTAGGTTATCAAAGGCATCCTTTCATCCTGAAGGTTAAAATATGAAAGAGATAAGGATCTCAGATTTAAGAAAATAGGCTCTTATTATGTGCCTGCCTCCACTGTGCAGCACGTGTCACCTTAGGGGCAGGGCATGTAGAGCCTCTCTGTCCCTCTCCGTCCCCTCAGCAGAATGACTGGGACAAAAGAGGGACAACAAATACACAGGCCCAGGTAAGGGGTGAAAGGCCCCCAAGGAAGCACATTGTTAGTTGAGTGTCACCCTGCTCAGGTGCACGTGACCTTTTGCGGGCTGCTCCTGAATAACTACCTTCTATGCCCACACTGAGTGCAACCCTGCTTTCTCCAACCCACTTGGACACAGAATGGGCCCCTATGGACCAAGCACTGGCACCCAGCTCTCAGAGCAACACCAGGTCTCTTACTTGGAACGCTCTGTAAGGAGAAGGGTCCCTCTGGGGAGCAAGGTCAATGGCCACGTCCTCAGGGCTCACCCTGCCCGGGCAGGGAGCTGCTCACACCCAGCCCCAGCCTCACCCAGCAGAGCAGCTGTAGTGAGTGACAGTGGGGGGCTCCTGCCCAGAACAACTCTGAACACAAAGCTCACAGGTTGCTGCACACAGACTGTTGAACACAGAAGCTGGGAACCAACAGGTTCCTGCGAAGAGAAGCCCAGCACGGCAGAGCAAGGCCATGGCCCCCCCACTAACACTTTTCCTGGCTCCACCATCTCTCACCAGACGCGGGAGAAAGCACAGTGCTCTTCAGGCAGTAGGCAATCTCTCTTGCTTCCCAGGGTTTACTGAGATCATGGCAAGTTTTCCTTCCCACATCACCCCACGTTGCTAATGACAGGCGGGGTGCCTGCCAGCCACAAGTGATTTATATCCTGTCCAGGAGGCCCAGGTTAATTATAAATCAGGCGCAGTGGCTCAGCCAGGACTGGACAGCTTTACATGCCCATGTACTGTCCCCTCAACCGTTAGAACAGGGGCATGCCAGAACAGCCAGCCAGAGGAGGCTACATCTGATCGCAGTGGATCTCAGCAGCCTTTGGCACTCTGGGGCCCATGAGTCCCCTGCCCCATGCTGCCCCAGAACAAGTTTTTCTCCTCCCAGGGGCTCAGTGAGCAATGGGACAGATGAGGACTGGGGCAGCTGACTCACTCCCTCCCCCTCCGCCCTCTAGCAGAAACCGCTGAGAGAGGAGGAGGGTCACTGACTAGCCCCTAGGCTGAAAAGGGGAGGTACAAACCCCCTTAGGTGTGGCCTCTGCAAGGACACCAGGCCTCAGCCACCAATACCCAGGTGGGGAGCAGGACGGTGGCCAGGCAGAAACGTGTCTATTTCCTGGCCTTTCTGCATTCTGGACAGCAGGAGCCCGCTGTCTGATTCTCAATGTATTACCAACACACAGAAGATGGGGGAAAGGGAGGGAGTGGAGTGAGGTCTGCGTCCCTGGCCAGTGCTGTACTTGGCCCTCCAGCTGTCTATGGGCAGGACCCCCTCTAGTCCCCAGTCCAGCTGGCCAGGGAGGTTTGGACACATCAGTTTCTTGGCCAGCCCCCTCTTTAAGCCTTGTGCTCATCTCCCCGTCCTTACTGGTTGGATGAACCCTTACCTAGCTGTCCACCTCACCAGGCCGTTTCCTCATTTAAAAACCAATCAGATTGCATCACTGTGAAGGTAACTTCCAGCACTAACAGTTGATCATTTCAGCCACTCTCTCCATTTTCAGCCTCTCCTAAGATGCATTTTGTCTCAAAGCTGCCCCTGAAATAAAATACCTCCAGGCAGATGGTTCCCCAGCTTCAACATTCCTCTCCTATCTCCAGTTCTCACAGCTGCCCTGGTAAACTCTCCAGACTGTAAGGAGAGCAAGGATTTTTACAAAAATAATCTGTACCACTTCTTATTCCCTAGATTGCCAAAGAGAATCCAGAGGTTCTGCTTTAGCACAAAAATAACTCATATGTGTGCAGGCAGTGGGAACAAAGTGATTTTCTCCTTTACCCTATGCATGTTCTCTTGCTTTCCTGTGGGAACTGTGTTAGTCAGTGGCTTTGAACAGATACCGATCCCATAACAACTTGGGCAAATCTGGCAAGGTGTACTGGGCATTAGACGGGAGCTGGTGCATTTTTCTTTATTTCGTGGGTGGCTGTGCCATTTGGCCAATAATCACTGCATGAAGAGCAGACTAATTGGCGGATGGTACTCGATCCAAAACCCCAACCATGCACTTCCCCGGCAGGTCAGGAGTGTAGCCACATAAACCTTATCCAGTGGCATGAGGCTCTCCTTCACCCATATAGCTGAGCATTGCATGATTTTTTGTATTGGAAAAAAAAATTACCTACTTCTCTTAATAGGCACACCACCTTCGGACCTGAGACATCCTTCTGAACTGAAGGATTCCTTTTAATTTTTTTTTTTATCAAGGTAGCATTGATATACACTCTTATGAAGGTTTCACAAGAAAGACAATGTGGTTACTACATTCACCTTTATTATCGAGTCCCCCCCCATACCCCATTGCAGTCACTGTCCGTCAGTGTAGTAAGATGCCACAGAGTCCCTGCTTGTCTTCTCTGTGCTATACTGTCTTCCCTGTGACCCCACATACACCATGTGCACTAATCATGATACCCCACAATCCCCCTCTCCTTCCCCCTCACCCCTCCCTTTTGGTAACCGCTAGTCCCTTCTTGGAATCTGTGAGTCTGCTGCTATTTTGTTCCTTCAGTTTTGCTTTGTTGTTATACTCCACAAATGAGGGAAATCACATGGTTACTTGTCTTTCTCCTTCTGGCTTATTTCATTTAGCATAATACCCTCTAGCTCCATCCATGTTGTTGCAAATGGTAGGATTTGTTTGTTTCTTATGGCTGAGTAGCATTCCATTGTGTATATGTACCACATCTTCTTTATCCATTCATCTACTGATGGACACTTAGGTTGCTTCCATATCTTGGCTATTGTAAATAGTGCTGCAATAAACTTAGGGGTGCCTATGTCTTTTTGAGTCTGAGAAGTTGTTTTCTTTGGGTAAATTCCTAGGAGTGGAATTCCTGGGTCAAATAGTATTTCTATTTTTAGTGTTTTGAGGAACCTCCATATTGCTTTCCACAATGTTTGAACTAGTTTACATTCCCACCAGCAGTGTAGGAGGGTTCCCCTTTCTTTGCATCCTCGCCAGCATTTGTTGTTCCTAGTCTTTTTGATGTTGGCCATCCTAACTGGTGTGAGGTGATATCTCATTGTGGTTTTAATCTGCTTTTCCCTGATACTTAGTGATGTGGAGCATCTTTTCATGTGCCTGTTGGCCATCTGAATTTCTTCTTTGGAGAAGTGCCTTGAACTGAAGGATTCTGAAAGCTGCTCTCGGGTGTGGAACCACAGCTGGTGAGAAGACTATGATTCACTCTGATAGCACGCCAGCCCCTCAGGACCATACATCTCAGCTGTTAATATTCTTAGGGCTACTCTGAAATAGATGCCAATATGTGGTCCTTCTTGGTGACACTGTGATTCTCCACGTGGGACAAGCAGTAGTTGTATCCTATAGGATCAGAGGGCACCCCTGAAGACCTGCTCTGATTTTCCAATTTCTTGACTCTCACGAGAGGGGAACCTCCTTCTAAACACAGTTGTAAGCAGTATCGCAGCTAGAGTCTTACCATTTGCAACAGCTGCCACATAGCATTTAGAAGAGCCAGAAAGAAGAGAGAACAAATATGCCTTGACTTCTAAAATAGTTTCAAAGTTCACAGGCAAACCACTGGCTTAGAAAAATGGGCCTAAAAAAAGTCCTGAGAAACTCTGGCCAACAGCTCATATTCTCAGATCCAACGGCCATGAGACAAATTCAAATATATCCTGGTTTGATGTTGGTATTAGATCACTGATTCCAAATTCTGGCTTACAAGGAAGAGGGAGAAAGGGTGAGGATAGAAAATGTTTTTCTGGTAAGTTTGCTTACCTCAGGTACATCACTGGTAGGTTTTAATGAATTTGCATACAGTTGGGCCAGAGAACTCCAAATCTGGGCTCCTAAATTTTCCTTCCAAATTCCAGTTCTGCATAAGAAGCCAGTAGCTGCCTATAGGGTAAAAAAGCCTCTGCCTCTCTTTAGTGCAAATGATTCAGAGCAGAAAAAGTGTTTCTTGTGGGAAAGTACAATCACATACAGTGCACGGGATCTTAAAAAGACCAAGGGGAAGATCTAGTAGTTTGGTGCCATTATATTTAGAAAGCAGAGAAGTCAGGATTTCAATAGTTGCAAAAAATAGCTTAATTCCTTTGCAGAAATGCAGGCCTAAAGTTCAAAGGTAGTATTGTAACATCTTCCTTATTACAGAGTCCTCACTTCTTGCTGGGTTTTAACAGATACTTTCATTGTTCTCTGTAGCACAAGTGAGAGCTGAGTGTAGGGAGGAAGTGGTCAGTCCAGTTTTGAGCATATGAATGAGTCTGTCCGGCTCCCCTGGTGCCCGCTCTGTCTGCTGACAGCAGCTGGGCCACAGCAAACGTGGAGGCAAATGGCAGAGTCCCAGCTAAGAGTCCTAACTTTTAGCTTTTGTGCCTCACTCTTATCCAACTTCAAGTATGATAAAACAGACAGAAATTTCTTTTGTTTGAAAACTTGTAGTGTTCTATAGATTGTTTTTTTTTTAATGAGGATAACAGATTGTACACTGAAAATGGCTGTATAGATTTACGCATCATTCAGCCAATATTTCTTGAGCACTTACTAAGTGCAAGGCACGGGCACCAAAGCAAATGGAGAAAACTTCACCCCTGCCCTGGCGCCTCGTTCAGTCCCCTCCCATCAAAGGTGAGAAGACTAAAGCCATCGGTGTAGGCACTTTGCTGATGTCACACAGAAGCGGCAGTCTAGCAGGCTTCTGCCAAACCACCTCCCCTTGCCCCCAGAGGATGCAAAGGGTGAGCACAGAGAGGATGTTCTAGCCTCTCGTGTAACTTTTTCCTTCAAAGAAAAACTGTGCTACCTCTTGTTTGGTTCTACAGTCAGAAAAGGCTCAATTCAAAATGTTAAAAATAAATTTTTAAAAGGCAGCAAGCATTCCTTCAAAAGGAACCCTTGTTTTTTCCAGAACGTAAACGTGGTCTGGAAATGGAAGCACAGTATTAGCATTTTACAACTGGATGGAAAATGTGGCATTTGTGAGGAGTCTCTCTGGACCACTTAATCATCCCTAGACACAATAATGAAGATGTGAATGTGATTTACATGCAAAAGAAGAGATGCACTGTGTCAGTGTGGAAAATATTCCACACCTACAGCCCAAGTGTGATTCCAGAATCATGATATTTCAGTCCCCTGTTGTAGCACAATCATTAAGGGTTTTCTTCCAATTTAACAGTGAAATTAAAAGTTAGTTCAAAGCCTTTTTACATGTTATTGATGGAAGCATAAATGGACACTTTTAAAGGATAATTTGGTAACATCTATTTAAAATGCATAGGCATTTTCATGTTGACGTATCAACTCCACTTCTTATACGACTTTATCCTGCAGAGATGTTCACCAAATAATTTCAATTTATGTCACAGGATCTTACTGCACTTATAATGAAAACAACCTAAACAGGCATTGATAAGAAGGGTTTAACTAATTCATACAATGAAAAAATATGTGGCATTAGAAAAATGATGTAGATCTACAGGCTCTGGTTTGGAAGACTTCAAAAATGTATAGATTTGAGGCTCATGATATTTAGTATATGGATAAAAATTTCTGTAATGATACAGAAAAAAATGTTCAAAGGGGTGGTGAAGGCTGGAATGGGGGTATCTAAAGACTTTGAATTTTCATTCAGATCTTCCCCTCCTGTTTCAATTTTTTGTCATAGACATGTTGACTTTTTTGAAGTAATAATATATGTATTTTAAAATTCGGTTTAAAGGGATAAACTAAGATGAAGCTTCGCTTTAGTGATATTGTAAGGGCTCAGGCCACAGACAGTCTTAAAAATGAGCCTCTTTTCCTTTGGAATAGCTTCTTCATCCCTTCCTAATAGTGATCTCCCTGAACAGAGCCCATGACTTGATTTGTCTCCATGGGAATGGGGGGTGAGGAGGGCCAGACTGTATTGGAGCAAAGCACCAATGTACTATATTAGACCAGATCTATCAGTTTAGGACTAAGTATTCTAACGAGCCTGCTTAAGAGTCAGAAAACACCCTATTTTTAGCTAGTGAGTTTTAAATGCCTTTATCAAGACTGCCTTTTAAAAAATACTATATTTTCTTGGAGTCTCAGGTAACAAACAGCCTGAGTAGGGAGCAAATGCTCAGTGAAGGTCAGGCTGTCACTCATTCTGACTGATGGCTGATCTTTGTGGACTTCCTGTCTCTCCCCTTGACAGGTCCTCTCACCCTTCCCCAGCCCCTTCCTGGCTCCATGGTCCCCGCAGCACTTACTGCCTTCTGACCCACTAGCCACTTTAGCCTTCCTCTTCTCATTGTCTGTCTGTCCCCACCAGAATGTGAGCTCCCTGAACGAAGGGACTGGACATATTTTGTACTGCTGTATCTTCAACATCTAAAAGTATATCCAATGCAGGGTAGGTTGGGGAGAAAAAAATAAAAATAAAAGAAGTATATCCAGCACACGGTTTGCATTCAGTAAGTACCTATCGCATCGATGACTGGAATGAATTCATACATTCAAAAAATCTTCTTGGCATTATTTTGAGAAAAGCAAGCAGCCTACTGCCAAGATATTTAATTCACTTTCTGTATCTCTGGCTTGCTAGCTATAAAAACAAGAATAACAACACTGACCTGGTATATATTTTCATGCAGGTTTCTACCTATATGCACTGCATAGTTACTCCTCTTATCTATTGCTTGTGCCAACAGCTTCAGTTCAACCGAGCACTCTCTAATATCCTGTATATGGGAACCTGGCATCCAGGATGTTGCTAAACCGTGGGACTGAATGTTAGTGTCATCCTCAATCAAAAAGGAAAATGATTCTTAATGTGACATTAGGTTTGCTTAGTTAAAAGTCACCCTTTAAAGCACAAGTCTTCTGATCACCTTTTTTCCCTGATGACCATTTAGCTGATCATTTTCCCTCACATCCATCCATCCATTCACTAGTGATAACGTTTCCCTTGGCAGCATTCCTGCATCTGTCCCAACACATGTAGCCTGTCCCTCCCAAACCAAGCAGAAACCAAACAACTGCTTAGACAGATTTTTGCTTCCACTGAGTTGACTCACTGTTCAATTAAACTGCCCACGTGGACAAATGGGGTAACAGATGCGCTGTGAAAAGTATGAAATGCGATACAAGCGTAAAGAGGTGCAATTAATATTGATACAAAAATGATACCTAGACAAACATGTTTTCAAAACACAACAAAGCTATAGATTTCAATTATGTTTGTTTTTCTTACAAAATCTAAAACTTTTTTTTTTTTGGCCACGAAACTTGAGCAGCAGAAAACTAACTTTAACCATTAACCCTGACGAGCTTCCAGGAAATTTACACAAACCACTATTATGACATGGCCTGGAATGACTTTGTCCTCAATTCACTCAAGCCAGGCTATACGGCAGATGCAGAGAGTCAAAAGAAACACGTCGTTTTCATGAGTGAATTCTCTTTGAAAATAAATGTATGGTCTAATGGTACCTACTGACTGAATGTATCAGAGTAGGGAGCTAGACACTACATTCTGGTTTCAAGAACTTCAGCTTGAACTAATTCTCCCAATCCTATTTTGATGTACTCTCTCAGTTTTGGGACCAGACGCCAAATAGTATCAAAAGGCGTGATGGGTAAATATTTCATGGGTAAATGGGTAAAAGTGAGTGAGGATTCATGGGACTGCAAGGTAATTGTTCAGTAACAGATCTAAAGCAAGCTGCCTTGGTTAATGATGAGAAGCTGAAGGAAGGATTTCTCACATTTCAAGACCAGTGGTTCTGGATACTCTCCAGATTAAAGTTTAAGAGATGTTAACAAGGAAAAACAAGGAAAGAGAGAATGCCTTTGGTTTCTTGCCACTTTCAAAGCCTGGTTTCGGGTACAGAGCCGTAGACAAGAGCAGCAGATAGAAACAGTGTGCTGGGAAGTGAGAGCGAGTCTGGAAAAAAGATATATACCTTTTTGTTGATCTAGGAATCCAAATTTTGATGTGCATTTCCACGGAATAATTTGCTCATGATAAAGGAATAACCTTGAAAATGGATTCATTTTAATTCAAAAATGTCTGAATTGGGTGTCACCATTTTACTCATAAACACCCAGTGGCTCCCTGTTTCCCACCTCCACAAACTGGTTTCAAGAGCTTTGTACAATCCAGCCTCCAGCTTCCCACTGACCTCAAGTCCCATTTTCCCCACTTGGTCCCACTGAAAAGTGCCTGGTCTTACCTCTTCCCATGTGTGTTGCTAACCTATGTGTTTGCTCGTTTTATTGTTTCCTTGGCCCATAAAGCCCTCTCCCTCTCCGTCTCTTTCTCAATTCTAACCACACTTGAGACATGAGCTGAAGTCTCATCTTCTTGAAAAGACTTCCCTGACTCCTCATCAGCCCTCACTGATTCCTTTCTCTTCTCAAAGCTTTATACGCATTCATGTTCTGGGCAGCCCAATTTCCCAGCTTAGCCCATCCACCCATCTGTCATCTTACCATGTGTTTTCATCTCATCTTCCTAGCTAGCCCTTCAAAGGCCCGAGAGCAAACACCATCATTTGCTGGTTCTGAGAAGCAAAATGCTGACCAATTCAGTCCAGTATCAACACCGGCTGGCCAGTGGCCGATGGAGGCCACACTGCAGACTGCTCGCTCAGCACAGGTCAACACCCACCAAGAGAGCAGATCAGGGCTGACCAGCAAAGGGTCTAATGGCTCACGTGCCCAGGCCAGCCCTCTATGGAATAATCTGCCCCATGGAATTTTTGCACAATGGGACGGGAAAAGGGAAAAGATAGAAGCCCAGGAAAAGCTGCAGAAAAAGAAAACTGTCCTTTGCTACATCCCACTCGAATCAAGATGAAGATATTTCCTGTTTTTAAGTCAGAGCTATCAAGAGGTTTCCCACAGACTGACTTATATGCTTTTGTCTTAGCAGTACTCATATTTTAGATAGAAAATGTTGGTGACCATAAATTTATAACAGAACTGTCTACTCCAAAACTTCTTGCTGAGAAGAAATACTCCCACAGGAGGGAGAAAGGGAGTCATGTAAGCACATGTCAAAACCTAACATGCCAATATGAGTATAAGAAATGGGGACAGGACACGCACATACAGAGAATGTGCAAATGGTGAGAGATTTTAACACTACCCATCACAACTACAGGAAAACAACAGTTCCTTCCCCACCTCCTATGCCTTACAGCTTCATCAAGAAAGTGGGATGGATGGTAGCCTAATGAAGTTTCCAGGCTTTAATTCAACAAACATTATGTGAACACCTGCTTTGCCCAAATAAGTGTGTGCATGCATGAGTGAGAGACACACGGAGTGTGCAAATCTGTGGTTGCCATGTACCCCATCTCTGGAGAACTAATCCTGACATCCTGGGGACAGAAATGGACAGCAGAGCTATACATAGATGTCTCATTATCCAAGGAATCGGGAGTCTTTCAATACGCTTTCAACTTCTGCCTCCTGCCACCTGGTTAGCACGTGCATTGTATATCCCTGGAGAGGGCAATATGGGAGGAGGTGCCTTGCCATATATTCAACAGGGAATTAACGTCAACTGTTCCTTGGCGGAGTCTACTTCATAGGTAAAGTAGGACCAACACAGTGGGTCTGGCTCAGCCCTTCCGAACCCTGGCAATGGCCCCAGGCCTGCCCTTCTAGACTAGGGAGCATCTAAGTCAAGGTCAAGTCTGTTACCTCCATCGCTGCAGGTCCTGGAGTCCGAGGCCAGGCTGTCCGTGGAGCCCGTGGTGAAGCTGACATGGACGCCTCTGAAGGATGGGCTCAGGCTTTCTGCAGAGCCCTGGCTCACTTTTTCCAAATCAGAGCTGCTCTTGTTCATTTTTAAAAGATGCCTGTTAAGTGTAGGAACATAAAAATAATTAATTTGTTGCTATTTCAAAACCAGGCCCATGGATCACGAACCTACTATGCTGAACAATGTCAGCCTATGCATGCTGAATGTACACGAAGCCTGGACAATGTTAGCAAGTTTTGAAAAGATTTTAGGATGAGAGATTAGGGGCTCTTCTGAAATCCTGTGTATCTGAATGGTAGGAGATTTCTTCATTGGCACAAGTGATTCTGTTAAATTTACTCAAACGTCAAAATCATGACTTGGATGGAACTACCTTCATACTCTGACCGCATCTGCCAAGACATTTCTGTCATCTATTACAGCTTGTGTTAACATCTCTACAAAGAAAAATCAAATGTTATCATACAAGCCAATGTATACACAGAGATTGACAGCTTTTGCAAGATCACAGAACAAGTGAATTGCAAATTAGGACTAAAGTGTGAGATTTATTTTTTTGACTGGTACTCTCTTGACAGAGCTTCAAAAGGTCTAGGTTGCTCCTCAGAATTAGGAAAACCTCATTTCAGTTTTAGTCAGACTCCTAGTGCAATGCTCAGACAGAACCATGTTAACATAACCCTTGTTTCAGAACTACAGAATCTGCCCTTAAGCTTTCTATGAAATCTTTTGTTGTATCTCTAAGGCAGTTCTGCCAACATATCAGAGACAGGAATACCAAGTTCAAGAAAAAAGGCCCCCCTCTATCCCGCTGACCTTGAAGAAAAGTGCCGTTATTAGGTAGACTGTTTAGTTTATTGATTCCTCCTTCCCTCTTTCCAAGGACTACATGAATATTCACTCTGACCTGACATTCTCACCATGAAGGAAGACAGAGCACAATCAGTTCAGCTCTTTCCCCGTTGGTGGTAACACAGATTTGTCTCGACTGGTATTTCCTGATGACATTCCCATGCCCACTACAGCAGATCTATATCTCAATATGTGCTGCAGGAAATACATAATGCAGTGTTGATCTGGCATCAGAACTGCCTTATTTAATGCACATGACCTTACAGTCAAGAAACTATCAATTGTTCTTTGCATTCAACATTGCCAAGCCCCATACTGGTCTTCACCATTACTAGAATCCCTTGTTTATTAACAGAAAAATTTAGAGAAAGTTTGTTTGCTATCATGACAAGTATTCTCCAGGAACATGTCCCTGTCCCCCCCCCCGCCCCCCCAGCCCTCAGAACCACACTAAAAAATGTTTTAAAGCCTTCAAACATAATTTACAACAGTGAGAACAGTGTTACGATGAATAGGATTCTTACACTTCAATGTTATGGTGGGGATCATCAAAATAGCCAGTCCTTAGGAAGTGCTATCGCAGTAGATTATCTTTATTTCACCTTCTGGCAAAATGTAATCATAGAAAGTTTCATAAAATATTTTTGTCCTCATCAGATTCATCAACAATGGCTTTCTCAGATGAAGCCAAGACCTGAAGTTGTGAATAACAACTACTTAGTCTAGGAGAGAAGCCAGCTATGGCAGTCGAACAACTTTGCCCCCTCTAAGTCGTCTCCGGGGTCTCTTGCGCTTAAGACTCAGAAAATCTCCCAGGGAGAAATTCGAGCATCATAGCTGCTGAGCTGGCATCGCTTCCTGTGACTTAGAAAAACACTCGATGGCGTGTATATAAATAGATATAAGTAAAAAATACACAATGTGTGTATGTGTGAATACACATGTGCACACAGAGTTATTTCAGATAACAGTGATGCACTGAAATAAAGAAAAATTCTCAGATGGTGGGAACTCAACACCAGAGCAGGGCCAGTACAGGGATGTTTCAACGTGAAGTGCATTTTTGCTGTGGGTTTTAGTCGATGATCTTGATCCAGTTAAGGAAGTGAGTTTCTATTCTGAGTTTTCTAACATTTTATATTTTTAAATCATTTATAGTTACTGGAGTTTATCAAATGCTTTTTCTACATCTATAACAATACCATATTGTTTTCCTCCTTTATTCTGTTCCCGTGACATGTTACATTGATAGCTTTAATGAAATTGACCCATGCTTGCCCACTCTGCTTTACTAAACATTGCTAGATTCAGTTTCACTAATATTTAATTAAGGATTTTTATATTTACATTCAAATATGAGGTGAGCCCATAATTTTTCTTTCTTCTACTGTTCTTCTAGTTTCAGTATAAAGGTTGAATTAGAATCATAAAATGAGTTGGGTGACTTCTTCTGTTTTTCAATTATTTCATGTAGTTCGTATAAGAGCGATTATGTATTCGCTGAAAGATTACTAAAACTTCCCTGTAAAACCAGCTAGACCTGGTTGCAGTATAAATGGATCAGTAAAGATGTGTTTCTGATAAATCTGGGACCATTGCGGTGAGGATAGAGATCCCAGACACAGATTCTCTGGACGTGCTTAACAATGTAGTGTTGCAATCAGGAATGGACGGATGGACACATCTACTCATGGTACTCATACACCAGCTATTTACAAGAGCAGAAAAAAAAGAAGGTAGAGTTATATCTCACACTATGTACAAACTTGGATTGTTGATGGAAAAGAGCCTCCAAGATTTAAAATCTGTTGGAAGAAAATCTTTCTGACCTTAGGGTAGGGAAGGATCTCTTAAATGAGATTAAAAAAAAATAAAACCATAAAGGAAAAAATAATACATCTGATTTTTTTCTTTTTTTTTATTTAATATAATTTATTTTATTATCATTAATCTACAATTACATGTGCAATATTATGGTTATTAAACTACCCCTTCATCAGGTCCCCCCCACCAACCCCATTACAGTCACTGTCCATCAGCGTAGTGAGATGCTATAGAATCACTACTTGTTTTCTCTGAGTTGTACTGCCCTCCCCGTGCCCCCCCAACATTACATCTGCTAATCGTAATGCCCCTTTTTCCCTCTTATCCCTCCCTTCCCGCCCATTTTCCCCAGTCCCTTTCCCTTTGGTAACTATTAGTCCATTCTTGGGTTCTGTGAGTCTGCTGCTGTTTTGTTCCTTCAGTATTTTTTTCTTTGTTCTTATACTCCACATATGAGTGAAATCATTTGATACTTGTCTTTTCGGCTTGGCTTATTTCACTGAGCATAATACCCTCTAGCTCCATCCATGTTGTTGCAAATGGTAGGATTTGTTTTCTTCTTATGGCTGAATAATATTCCATTGTGTATATGCACCACCTCTTCTTTATCCATTCATCTACTGATGGACACATAGGTTGCTTCCATTTCTTGGCTATTGTAAATAGTGCTGCAATAAACATAGGGGTGCATCTGTTCTCTTCAAATTGGGCTGCTGCATTCTTAGGGTAAATTCCTAGGAGTGGAATTCCTGGGTCAAATGGTATTTCTATTTTGAGTCTTTTGAGGAACCTCCATACTGCTTTCCACAATGGTTGAACTAATTTGCAGTCCCAGCAGCAGTGTAGGAGGGTTCCCTTTTCTCCACATCCTCGCCAACATTTGTTGTTGTTTGTGTTTTGGATGTTGGCCATCCTCACTGGTGTGAGGTGATATCTCATTGTGGTTTTAATCTACATTTCTCTGACGATTAGCAATGAGGAGCATCTTTTCATGTGCCTCTTGGCCATCTGAATTTCTTCTTTTTTTTTTCTGTTTTTAATATAATTTATTTTATTATCATTAATTTACAATTACATGTGCAATATTACGATTATTAAACTACCCCTTCATCAGGTCCCCCCACCAACCCCATTACAGTCACTGTCCATCAGCGTAGTGAGATGCTATAGAATCACTACTTGTCTTCTCTGAGTTGTACTGCCCTCCCCGTGCCCCCCCAACATTACATCTGCTAATCGTAATGCCCTTTTTCCCTCTTATCCCTCCCTTCCCGCCCATTTTCCCCAGTCCCTTTCCCTTTGGTAACTATTAGTCCGTTCTTGGGTTCTGTGAGTCTGCTGCTGTTTTGTTCCTTCAGTATTTTTTCTTTGTTCTTATACTCCACATATGAGTGAAATCATTTGATACTTGTCTTTTTCGGCTTGGCTTATTTCACTGAGCATAATACCCTCTAGCTCCATCCATGTTGTTGCAAATGGTAGGATTTGTTTTCTTCTTATGGCTGAATAATATTCCATTGTGTATATGTACCACCTCTTCTTTATCCATTCATCTACTGATGGACACTTAGGTTGCTTCCATTTCTTGGCTATTGTAAATAGTGCTGCAATAAACATAGGGGTGCATCTGTCCTTTTCAAATTGGGCTGCTGCATTCTTAGGGTAAATTCCTAGGAGTGGAATTCCTGGGTCAAATGGTATTTCTATTTTGAGTTTTTTGAGGAACCTCCATACTGCTTTCCACAATGGTTGAACTAATTTGCAGTCCCACCAGCAGTGTAGGAGGGTTCCCTTTTCTCCACATCCTCGCCAACATTTGTTGTTGTTTGTGTTTTGGATGTTGGCCATCCTCACTGGTGTGAGGTGATATCTCATTGTGGTTTTAATCTGCATTTCTCTGATGATTAGCGATGTGGAGCATCTTTTCATGTGCCTGTTGGCCATCTGAATTTCTTCTTTGGAGAAGTGTCTATTCATGTCCTCTGCCCATTTCTTAATTGGATTATTTGCTTTCTGTTTGTTAAGGTGCATGAGTTCTTTATATATTTTGGATGTCAACCCTTTATCAGATACGTTTTTTATGAATATATTCTCCCATACTGTAGGATGTCTTTTTGTTCTACTGATGGTGTCCTTTGCTGTACAGAAGCTTTTCAGCTTGATATAGTCCCACTTGTTCATTTTTGCTTTTGTTTCCCTTGCCCGGGGAGATATGTTCATGAAGAAGTTGCTCATGTTTATGTCCATGAGATTTTTGCCTATGTTTTTTTCTAAGAGTTTTATGGTTTCATGACTTACATTCAGGTCTTTGATCCACCTTGAGTTTACCTTTGTGTATGGGGCTAGACAGTAGTCCAGTTTCATTCTCTTACATGTAGCTGTCCAGTTTTTCCAACACCAGCTGCTGAAGAGGCTGTCATCTCCCATTGTATATCCAAGGCTCCTTTATCAAATATTAATTGACTGTATATGTTTGGGTTAATGTTTGGATTTTCTATTCTGTTCCACTGGTCTGTGGGTCTGTTTTTGTGCCAATACCAAATTGTCTTGATTACTGTGGCTTTGTAGTAGAGCTTGAAGTCAGGGAGTGTAATTCCCCCTGTTTTATTCCTCCTTCTCAGGATTGCTTTGGCTATTTGGGGTCTTTTGTGGTTCCATATGAATTTTAGAATTATTTGTTCCAGTTCATTGAAGAAAGCTGTTGGTAGTTTGATAGGGATTGCGTTGAATCTGTAGATTGCTTTAGGTAGTATAGCCATTTTGACAATATTTATTCTTCCTAGCCAAGAGCATGGGATGCATTTCCATTTGTTAGTGTCCTCTTTAATTTCTCTTAGGAGTGTCTTGTAGTTTTCAGAGTACAGGTCTTTCACTTCCTTCGTTAGGTTTATTCCTAGGTATTTTATTCTTTTTGATGCAATTGTGAATGGAATTGTTTTTCTGATTTCTCTTTCTGTTAGTTCATCATTAGTGTATAGGAAAGCAACAGATTTCTGTGTGTTAATTTTGTATCCTGCAACTTTGCTGAATTCAGATATTAGTTCTAGTAGTTTTGGAATGGAATCTTTAGGGTTTTTTATGTACAGTATCATGTCATCTGCAAATAGTGACAATTTGACTTCTTCTTTACCAATCTGGATGCCTTGTATGTCTTTGTTTTGTCTGATTGCTGTGGCTAGGACCTCCAGTACTATGTTGAATAACAGTGGAGAGAGTGGGCATCCTTGTCTTGTTCCGGATCTTAGATGAAAAGCTTTCAGCGTCTCGCCGTTAAGTATGATGTTAGCTGTGGGTTTGTCATATATAGCCTTTATGATGTTGAGGTACTTGCCCTCTATACCCATTTTGTTGAGAGTTTTAATCAGGAATGGATGCTGAATTTTGTCAAATGCTTTTTCAGCATCTATGGAGATGATCATGTGGTTTTTGTTCTTCTTTTTGTTGATGTGGTGGATGATGTTGATGGATTTTCGAATGTTGTACCATCCTTGCATCCCTGGGATGAATCCCACTTGATCATGGTGTATGATCCTCTTGATGTATTTTTGAATTCGGTTTGCTAATATTTTGTTGAGTATTTTTGCATCTACGTTCATCAGGGATATTGGTCTGTAATTTTCTTTTTTGGTGAGGTCTTTGCCGGTTTTGGTATTAGAGTGATGCTGGCTTCATAGAATGAGTTTGGAAGTATTCCCTCCTCTTCTATTTTTTGGAAAACTTTAAGGAGAATGGGTGTTATTTCTTCTCTATATGTCTGGTAGAATTCAGAGGTGAATCCATCAGGCCCAGGGGTTTTGTTCTTGGGTAGTTTTTTGATTACCAATTCGATTTCGTCACTGGTGATTGGTCTGTTTAGTTTTCTGTTTCTTGCTTGGTCAGTCTTGGAAGGTTGTATTTTTCTAAGAAGTTGTCCATTTCTTCTATGTTTTCCAGCTTGTTAGCATATAGATTCTCATAATATTCTCTTATGATTCTTTGTATTTCTGTGGGGTCTGTCGTGATTTTTCCTTTCTCATTTCTGATTGTGTTTATGTGTGTAGATTCTCTTTTCCTCATAATGAGTCTGGCTAGGGGTTTATCTATTTTGTTTATTTTTTCAAAGAACCAGCTCTTGGTTTTATTGATTTTTTCTATTGTTTTATTCTTCTCAATTTTCTTTATTTCTTCTCTAATCTTTATTATGTCCCTCCTTCTGGTGACTTTGGGCCTCATTTGTTCTTCTTTTTCCAATTTCAGTAATTGTGTCTTTAGACTATTCATTTGGGAATGTTCTTCCTTCTTTAAATAGGCCTGGATTGCAATATACTTTCTCTTAGAACTGCCTTTGCTGCGTCCCACAGAAGTTGTGGCTTTGTGTTGTTGTTGTCATTAGTCTCCATATATTCTTTGATTTCTGTTTTGATTTGGTCGTTAACCCATTGATTAATTAGGAGAGTGTTGTTAAGTCTCCATGTATTTGTGAGCCTTTTTGATTTCTTTCTAAAATTTATTTCTAGTTTTATACCTTGGTGATCTGAGAAGTTGGTTGGTAGGATTTCAATATTTTTGAAATTACTGAGGTTCTTTTGTGGCCTAGTATGTGGTCTATTCTGGAAAATGTTCCATGTGCACTTGAGAAGAATGTGTATCCTGTTGCTTTTGGGTGTAGAGTTCTGTAGATGTCTGTTAGGTCCATCTGTTCTAGTGTGTTGTTCAGTGCCTCTGTGTCTTTACTTATTTTCTGTCTGGTTGATCTGTCCTCTGGAGTGAGTGGTGTGTTGAAGTCTCCTAAGATGAATGCATTGCTGTCTATTTCCTCCTTTAATTCTGTTAGTATTTGTCTCACATATGCTGGCGCTCCTGTGTTGGGTGCATATATATTTATAATGGTTATATCTTCTTGTTGGACTGACCCCTTTATCATTATGTAATGTCCTTCTTTATCTTTTTGCTACTTTCTTCGTTTTGAAGTCTATTTTGTCTGATACAAGTACTGCAACACCTGCTTTTTTCTCTTTGTTGTTTGCATGAAATATCTTTTTCCATCCCTTCACTTTTAGTCTGTGTATATCTTTGGATTTGAGGTGAGTTTCTTGTAGGCAGCATATAGATGGGTCTTGCTTTTTTATCCATTCTGTTACTCTGTGTCTTTGATTGGTGCATTCAGTCCATTTACATTTAGGGTGATTATTGATAGGTATGTACTTATTGCCATTGCTGGCTTTAGATTCGTGGTTACCAAGGGTTCAAGGGTTGCTTCTTTACTATCTAACAATCTAACTTAACTTTCTTGTTAAGTTATTGTAAACACAGTCTGATGTTTCTTTATTTCTCTCCCTTCTTATTCCTCCTCCTCCATTCTTTCTATAATAGGTGTTTTATTCTTTGCCTTTAGTTAGTATTTGGATGGTCTGCTTTCTTTGCTATGATTTTTTTTTCCTCTGGTGACATCTTTTTAGCCTTAGGTGTGCTTCCATCTAGAGCAGTCCATTTAAGATATCCTGTAGTGGTGGTTTATGAGAGGCAAACTCTCTCAACTTTCGTTTATCTGGAAATTGTTTAATCCTCCATCATATTTAAATGATAATCGTGCTGGATACAATATTCTTGGTTCGAGGCCCTTCTGTTTCATAACGTTAAATATATCATGCCATTCTCTTCTGGCCTGTAAGGTTTCTGTTGAGAAGTCTGATGATAGTCTGATGGGTTTTCCTTTGTAGGTGATCTTTTTTCTCTCTCTAGCTGCCTTTAATACCCTGTCTTTATCTTTGATCTTTGCCATCTTAATTATTATGTGTCTTGGTGTTGTCTTCCTTGGGTCCC
Organism: Smutsia gigantea; assembly: GCA_032199065.1. Taxonomy (NCBI): domain Eukaryota; kingdom Metazoa; phylum Chordata; class Mammalia; order Pholidota; family Manidae; genus Smutsia; species Smutsia gigantea. The sequence goes on from JAVSCE010006133.1 coordinate 23,562, forward strand.
TTGTGTTGGGAGATCTATGAGCTTCGGTGGACTGCGAGACTACTTCCTTCCCCAGCGAGGGAAAGTTTTCAGCAATTATTTCTTCAAAGACACTTTCTATCCCTTTTTCTCTCTCTTCTTCCTCTGGTACTCCTATAATGCGAATATTGTTCCGTTTGGATTGGTCACACAGTTCTCTTAATATTCTTTCATTCCTAGAAATCCTTTTATCTCTCTCTGCCTCAGCTGCTCTGTACTCCTGTTCTCTGTTTTCTATTCCATTAACAGTCTCTCGCATCTCATCCATTCTGCTGTTAAGCCCGTCGATCGCTTGTCTGATTTCTGTATTGTCTTTCCTCAGTTCCCTCACTTCCTCCCTCAGCTCTTGCACATTTCTCTGTAGGTCCATCAGCATGGTTATGACTTTTATTCTAAATTCTTTTTCAGGGAGGCTGTGCATTTCCATCCCTTCAGACTCCCTCTCTGGGGTTGTCTGGTTGATTTTGGTCTGAACCATATTCCTCTGTCTTTTCATGGCTGTATAATTTGGTCACTGATAGTTGCCACGTATGTCAGCTGGGCTCTTTAAGACTTTAAAAAGAGAAGAAAAAAAAGAGAGAGAGAGAGAAATAAAAGATAAAAAAAAAGAAAGAAAAAAACAAAACAAAACAAAACAAAAACAAAAAAAAAATGCCCACCGGACGTAGATTCTGTGGGAATGCTCTAGGTGGCGCTATTGCCCCACTATTCCACAGCTGTGACTGTGCCGCTCCGCAGGGCCCTTTATCGCTCTGGCAGGGGTGGGAACGAATAGGAGGCTGTTGATCTCAGTGAGAAGTGTTAAGTATGGCTACGCTTCCTCAGTTGCCAGCTAAGGCGTCTGAAACTCCCCAGGACTCCCAGCCTGCTGGGCTGAGTGTGCTGGGGCGATCCGGCTCCTCCGCTGGGCTCCTGTCTCTTTAAGACCGCTGAGGAAAGCGCGCACTTTTTTTTTTCCTTCCCGGGAGCCAGCTGCAAGCACCCTGGCGCGTTCCCCACTCAGATCCTGCCCCTCTGTCTCTCCAATCTCCGCTGCACTGCGCAATGTGGGTCAGCGCTCCCCGCGCAGATCACCGGGGCTGGCTACTTCGCGGGGTGCACTTCCACTCCCTCCCGGCTCTGAATCCTCTCCTCCCGCCGGTGCGCTGGGGTGGGGGAGGGCTCGGGTCCCGCCGGGTCGCGGCTCCGTATCTTACCCGCCTCTTGGGGTGCCGAGTCCTCTCGGGTGTAGCTGCACGCTGTGCGCTTTCCTGTGTATTCTCGTCTCTCTTTTAGGAATAGATGTATTTTCTGTGTTTTCATAGATAAATATAGTGTTGGGAGGAGATTTCTGCCACCCTGCTCACACCGCCATCCCTCCCTGCTGTTTTAATGCACACCATTTATGGGCCCATATTTTGCAAACTTGGGAGGGAAGAAGGCCCCAGTAAGGCATGAGACTAAATTTCCTTTTTTGCTCAACTATTTTATTATTTATCAAAGCTATATAGTTAAATGAAAATGAAGGCTGCCTAATTAGGTAAGGAAAAGCATTATTACTCTCATCAGATGACGGCCTACAGATGGATATCAGATGAATGGGGTCTTTGGTTCATGGTTCAGTTTCTGCATCCTTGAGGTTTTATAAAAGGACCTCTGGTGAAGTCAGTGGTTGAGGCCGTGTGGGAGGGTCAGGAGCTGGTATGGGTGGGTGGCAGGGTGCAGTATGGGTTGGACACTGGCATCTGCAGGAATATGGTCAGGAAGATAGAATACTCTCAATTTTCTGCTTTTAAGTTTACGTGTCCAATGTCCCGCTGTTAGAGTCAGGACAAGTAGAACACTTCAATGGGGGTGAAATTAGGGTTCTAAAATAAGTACTTTATCATCTCATCCTGTCAACTAAGGTATAAAATTCTGGCTTAGGATTATCCAAACATCAATGAAAAAAATGTAAAAGTTGGTAACAGCGAAAGCCATGTTGGTGCTAATACCCATCAAAATGTCTTCCTGTTGACTTATGCTGTTTTGGTCTGGACTGACAGTTCTTTGCCTGGTGACAGGTGTCATTCTGTTTATCAGTCAGGATGGGCTAAGTTACTGTGGTAACCACCCCAAATCTAAGTGACTCAAAACAATAACATTTACTTCTCTGCCACATTACATCCTCATGGCAGGTTGTCCTGTGGGGCTCTGCTCTGTGTCCTCCTTGCTCAGGTAGGGAGGGAAACTATGATTCCTGGGAAGTGGGTCCCTGATCCAAGTCCTGTGCTTCAGAGGAGTGCTTTCCTTGAAATTGTCTGTGTCCCTCTCTCATGGCTGTGACCAGCTAGGGCTGACAGGTCACCTGAGTCTCGACCTAGTCCCACATGGGTCCCAGTTACTGGAATTTCATACCTGAAAATTTTCTGAGTCCCCCTCCAGTGCCTGGGACTGGCTGAGCTGGAGTTAACTGGTGGAGCTATCTTGGTGGTGTGCTCTAACTCTGGACCAGGACTTGAAGTAGTGCCAGGGAGTCCCTGTTTCTCCCTTTTAGGGTACTACTTGTCAATCTTCTAGCTCAGTCTTGCTCCTATGGGATTCTGGACTTGATGGCCAGACTCAGGTTCCAGAGGAGCTGTCTGGAAGGTGAACCACTCCTGCCAGCTACCGTGGTGTTTTGTTGTATGGGACTTGTGAGATTGGGCCACCAGAATGGTATCACTATGCTGATTTTTAGTGACTGTCACTCATGTTAGATATGGAATTAATTACAAGTTCTGGACTGCTGACAGTCTACGTTTGACTGATGTGTTTGACCTGCTTGTGAAGGTCTATGTGTTACAGTGAGTTCCAACTTCAGTGCTGTCTCTGACCTACAGCAGCCTAGGGCAGCAGAGGTGGTGACAAGGGTGATTTGGACTGTGTACCTCCTCATCTCTGGCTACCAGGTAGTCACTCCTTCCTCTTCACAGGCTTTATGACTAGTCTCTGATAGCCCAAGGGGTTGTCTGTGCCCATTCCCACTGAGAACTTTCAAGACTCTTTTTTTCTTTGCAATGCAATGAGCCCTTCTTGTCAATGTCCGTTTTTGCTGTTGATCTATGTGGTGATATTGTGCTCTCCCAGACCATCTTAAGTTATGCACAATGAAAGACAGAAAATCTTTCTGCAAATGAGATGACTTTTGGTCTCCACCCACTGGCCTCTTGCATATTTCTCCACTGCAGGTAGTGTATGGAAGGCAGGTGTGGTCAGCATTGATGGAGATCCTACTTTGCGAATGCAGTGAATACGATCTAAGGAGTTCAAGAGGCTGGAAAAAGTGGTATTCTACTTTTATGCTATCAAATACCAAATGAAAAATTTAACATGACCAGGAAATAAATTCTCTCACACTTTTTCCTGTGCACTCTGGTTAGAACTTGCATTTGTGGTCATCACCAATGAACCACAATGTTGATTTAAAAGGAAGCCATTGGAAGCTAGTATTTGTGGATGACATATTAGAGAATGTATTGGCATAAGGAAGGATGCAACCAGGATTAAATGAATGGAATCGGGGAACTTTAGGAGCAAACATATCTATGTTATTTTAATACAATCATGTTCTAAAGAGCTGTTGGCATAGCATTCTGAGTAACAAGAGTGTTGCTATCTTTTTTTGTGTATGTGGCAGGAGATATGAAATTAGCTAGGAATGGTACATTTGACAAAACAGAACATGAAGAGATGCTTTCTGGACCTTCAGTGAGAAGAGACAGTATGCTAATTGGACAACAAACAGATATACCCATGTATCCCCTGAAACTATTATTACAATCATGATAATGAACATATCTATCACTCCCAGAAGGTTCCTTGTCTACTCTGTAATCCTTTCTGCTCTTCACCAATACCCACCCTCCCCAGACAACTGCTGATATACTATCAATATAGGCTAGTTTGAATTTTCTAGAATTGTATATAAATCGAACCATACAGTATGCACAAGTCTTTATATCAGCACAGGCTGCTTTCAGTTCTCTCAGGTTAAATACCTAGGAGTGGAATGGCTGCCTCATTTGGTAGCCTTAGCTGCATTACACAACCCTTGCTGCATTGTGTTTTAAGTTTTATTCAGTTCAGAGTGCATTCTAATTTACTTTGGATTTATTCTTTGACCTATGGCTTTTTTAGAAATGTGTTACTTGGTTTCCAAATATTCAGTGATTTTACAAATGTCTTTCTATTATGATTGCTAATTTAATGGCATTATAATCAGAGAGCATACTTTGTATGACTTAAATCCTTAAAATATATTGACACTTGTTTTATTGCCTAGAATATGGTCTTAACAAACACACTGCACTTACTTGAAAAGAATGTCATCTGCTGCTGTTCGATGGACTGTTCTACAAATGTCAGTGAGCTCAGATTGGTCACTAGTTTTGTTCAGTTAACTATATGTATCCTTAGTGATTTTCTGTCTACTTGCTCTACGAATTATTGAGCAAGATGTGTTGAAATCTCTGACTAAAGCTGTGGATTTGCCAATGTTTTCTTGCAATTCTATCAATGTTTGCTACATTTATTCTGAAATCCTGTTATTAGATGGATAAACCTTTAGGATAATTATGTCCTCTTGATGACCACATATTATTATGAAATGTCTCTCTTTACCCTTGAGTGTTCTTTGCTCTGAAATCCTTTTGAATAGTGTTAGCATGATCTATCATTTTTGATCCTTTCACATTTAGCCTTTTTGTGTCCTTATATTTTAAGTGGATTCCTTATAGGTAGCATATATTTATTTGGTTTTGCTTTTTCAAAATCCAATTTGACAGTCTTTGTTTTTATTGGGGTGTTGTTTAGACTATTTACATTTAATATGATTAGCAATATGACTGGGTTTCAATTTACCAATTTGCTTTCAAGTTTTCTCATCTGCTCTTTGTTTCTAATTTCATCTTTTTTCGCCTTTTTAAAAATTGAGTATATTTTTAATTCCATTTTTTTCTCATTTGTTATTGTATTAGTTCTATCTCTTTATTGTGTTATTTTAGTGGTTAATTTAGCATTTGTAGTATGCAAGTATAACATTCCACCTTCAAGTAGAATATTATACCGTTTCATGTATAGTATAAGAAACTTACACCATTAGACTTCCATTTTTCCCCTCAGCCTCTGCACTTTGTTTTCAAACATTTAGTTTTACATGTTATAAACCACCTAATATGTTGTTACTATTTTTTACTTTAAACATTAGTAATCTTTTAGACAGCTTTAAATAAGAATTTTTAAAAATATATTTCTTCACATGATCATTTCCAGTGCTCTTTGATCCTTTGTGAGGATAATTTCTTCTTCCGGATTTCTATCTGGAATCATTTTTCTTCTACCTGAAAAATGTTCTTTCATAGTTATTGTAGTGTAGGTCTCCTAGCAATGGATCATTTCAGCTTTTGTATGTCTAACATTTCTTTATTTTTGCCTTCATTTTTGAGGGATAGTTCACAGATTATAGAACTTTAGGTTGATGTTTTTCTTTTAGTACTATCACAGTACTACAAAGACGCTATTTCACTGTCTTCCTGGTTGCACTGTTTCTGACTTAGAAATCCACTGCCGCCTTATGTTTGTTTCTGTCTTTATTTCTCTAGGTGCTTTTTAAAACTGTGTATGTCATTAGTTTCCAGTAGTCTGTACTGTGGTGTAGTTTTCTTCATGTTTCTTGTGTTTGGAGTTTGTTGAGCTTCCTGGACCTGCAGATTTATAGTTTTTATCAATTTGGAAAAATTTTGACCATTATTTCTTTAAATATATTTTTGTCTATCCACCTGTGTGCTCTCCTTTGAGGACTCCAGTTCCATGAGTGGTGGCCTGTATGAAACTGTCACACAGTGCATGGACACTTGGCTCATTTTTTAAATTATTTTTTCCTTTTGGGTTTCAGTTTGGACATTTCCTACTGATCTGTCTTCAAATTACTAATCTTCTCTCACCTCTAGTGGCTAATCTGCTGTTAAGCCCACTTAATGAGCTTTTTTAACACAGTCATTTTAGTGCTCATCTATAAACATTTGATTTGGCTCTTTCATATATCAATTATTTCTACTTAACATGATCAGCCTTTCTTCTAGCTTCTTGAACATATTTGTTATGGTTATAATTCTTGTTTTAATGTCAGGCTGCTAATTCTATCATCTCTGTTATTTCTCAGTTGGTATTTTTTAATTGCTTTTTCTCCTCATTTTCAGTCACATTTTCCTGCTTTTTCACATGATTTTTATTAGATGAGAGGCATTGTGAATTTTGTTTGCTGAGTGCTGCGTGTTTTTGTCTCCCTGTAAATGTCATTAAGTTTTGTTCTGGGAAGCAGTTAGGTTACTTGGAAACAATTTCATACCTTGGGTTCTCGCTTTATTCTTTGTTAGGCAGAACCAGATGTTTCAGCTTTATTCCAGGGCTAATCTCCCCTGCTATTGAGGTAAAACTCTCTGAGCACTCTCCTGATGTCCAAGGTTAGCTGACTTTCTTGTTTTGGTGGTGAAGCACATTGTCCAGTAGTTTATGAAGCAGATTAAATATTTGAGAACTTACACATCTTCAAACATCGTTTTCTTACCCTTATATTTTGTTGATAAGTTATCAACATTCTGGGTTTGAATTGTAGCATGAATTGGAAAAAAGTTCTTCCAGGATGGAAAGGCATTATTCTCTTGCTTCTAGTTTCCAGTGTTGCCGCTGAGATTCCCAATCCATCTGATTCCTGCTCCTTTCGTGGTGACCTGCTATTTCTTTCTGAAAACTTAGAGACTTTTCTCTTTGTTCTCACTTTTCTGAAATTTTATGATGCTGAATCTGGGACTGTATCTAATTTTATCCATTCTTCTGGACATTTGATGAGCCCTTTCAAAATCAACTCTTGTTCTTTAGTTCTTGGAAATTTTCTTGAATTATTTTGCTGATCATCTTCTTGCATTTCTTTTCTTGGAAGTCTTATTATTTGGGTGTTGGGCCTTCTGATCAAACAAGTGCATCTTTTAAAAATGTTTTCCATATTTTTTCATTTTACTTACTTCCTATGGTATTTTAAATCTTATCTTCCAAACTTTGAGTTTCTTTGTTTCTGTCATCACATTTTCAATTTTCAAAAGTTCCTTTTCAGGTTTTGATTTTCTTCTTTATCATGCCCTATTAATTTTTCCTTGATGGGTACAATGTCTTCTTTTTTCCTAGCTGCTCTTCTCTGTTAGTGTTTAGTTCTCTGAATTGTATATTAGAGGCTGCCCTCCCATGTCTGGTAGTCCTTGATGGTTGGCTCAATTTAAGAGTCAAGTGGTTTAAGAAATGACCACAAGCTCTGAATACTGGATTCTGGAATATGAACATCACTGTAGGTTTGTCAGTCTGAAACTTGTACTGGAGGATTTCTGGTATTGGTGTCACTAGTTCTCTCCTCTTGGGCTAATCAGGTTCTCCCGAACAGGCTATTCCAAACTCCTGCTGGGAAGGTGGAGCCAAGGAGGTCTGGGAGGCAAGGAGAAAGAAGGTGGTCAGTGCTCAGTAGGCAAGGTCCCCTAACTCCATGATTTTCCACGTGCTACTCTGCCCCTAACACTCGTGGTGCTCCCCTATTCGCATACTGTCTCTGTTACTCTCTCCAGAGGAAAATTCTCAAACAGCTGAGGTGGGGAAGAGGCAATTGCCTAATGGTGTGTAGTGGCCATGGGTATTTATATATTTATTTATTTAAGAATTTACTATGTGCCAGGCATAGCATATGTACTTTACAAATCTTGGCTCATAAGAAGTGTTAATACTCCATTTTTCAGCTGCAAGGACTAAAGCACACAGTGGTAAAGAACTTGCCCAAGACATCTCAGCCAGTGAGTGGCCAGCTGGGATCTGCAAGCAGCCAGCTGGGCCCCTTAATATGTCGTCTTGACAATATTGCACTGTCAGCTTGGGATCTGACATTCCCACGGCTTTCAAATGGTCCTCCTTTCTTAGCTGTCCCCACTGTTCTACGTCACTTCCAGTGGTGACACCAGCTGCTGCCAATCCCTGTGCCTTTTGAGGACTCTGCATCCTGCTTTGGATTGTTTCTTGGCTTTTCCCACTGTTGGCTTAGAACTACAAAGTTGATTACCACTCATCCATCTGCTTCCCAGCCTCCAAAATCAGGTAGATATTGTCTTCTTTCAACTTCTGCTGGTGCTTTGATTCTACTTTTTTAAAACAAAATCTCTGCTGTATTTTTACTGGGCTTGTGGAAGAGGGCACTTTGCCACCTGCAGGTTTCAGGTCCAGGCATGTTCATTCTGGATGTGGTGAGACCAAATAACAGCAGTGGAAAGTTTTGGGGTAAAAGGTCTTAGACCAAGCTTTATTCTCATGATGGCAGGTTGAGTGCTAGAATAACATCTGCTTCCAGGGCAGTCTGCATGCAGCAAGTCTGTTTGTATCTGGGCCTCTCCACCACTGCAGCTCCAGAGCACTGGCTGGAGCTCTTTATACAGAGTCAGTAATAGCTCATTGCCAACACGTGCACAAGCCTGCACCTGTGAGCATTGTACCTGCACAGTGGGCAAGCAGACTAGAGTCAGGTGAGGATCCTGGATATGGCAACTTCCATTTTTACCTACTTGACCAGTATAGGTGTCTGTGCCATGCCATTCCATGGCTTTTGGGTCTAGTCTCATACCCACCCCGTGATGGGATATGTGGTTATTACCTTTATCAGGGTTGCTCTGTTGATGGGCTCTGTAGACAGTAAGGTGTGGTACATGGCAGCTAATTGTTTCTCTATTAAGTTGTACCATACCTCTGTTCCTTTGCAGAGTTGCAACCAGAATCCAATAGGTTAGTGAGTTCGTTCAAGCCACTGCCAGAGACCCCAGTCATAACTGTCTTTGGTCACATGAATGTCCAGCTCACAAGGATTTGATGGGTCAATCACACTCAAGGTCTGCAGAGCCTTGACTGCCCATCTTGCAGCAGTAAAAGCAGATGCACATGTCTCATCCCAGTCCCATCTGATACCCTTTCATACCAAATGGTATAAGGGCTTCAGAATTTGTGCCAAGTGTGGGATAAACTCTCTTCAATAGCCTAAAAGACCCAAAACAATCTTGTAATACTTCCAAAATTGTAGGGATAGGGAAGGCCTGGACTTTGTCTATGACTGCTTCTTGGATAACTTTAGTCTTTCCCAACCAGACAACCCCCGGGAATTTGACTGAAAAACCAGATCCCTGAACCTTGGTGCTATTCACAGCCCATCCTATCTCCTGTAGATATTGCAGCAGTCAAGATATTGCTGCACCATCTAGATCTGAAAGAGAATCAGATGTGAGAATGATATCATCAATATAATGGTACAGCCACACTGTTGGTTTCTCCCATGCTGCTAAGTCCTGGGCTACAAGTCCATGACAGATGGTGGGACTGTGGAGGTATCCCTGTGGAAGGACAGTGAAAGTCCATTGCTGTCCTTCCCATGTGAAGAAAATCTTTTCCTGACTTTCCTATACTTTATTTATGGAAAAGAAGGCATTAGCAAGATCCACAACATAATGATATATCCCTAGTTCATGACTGAGGGTGTCCATAAGGCCTGCAATAGAGCAAATGGCAGCATACAAAGGTGTATGGCTTTATTCAACTCTGTAGTCCACGGTCATACACCAGGAGTCATCTTGCTTTTTTATTGGTCACTCTGGGGAATTGAAAGGGTTATGGGTGGGCTTTATAATACCCACCTTCTCCAGTTCCTGGAGGGTTTCTCCAATTTCTTCATCCCCTCCAGGTAATTTGTATTGCTCGGTATTAGTCACCCACTGAGGTACAGGCAAAGCTACAGGCAGGTGCTTAGCATGTCCCCTCAGAACTGCCTTCACCACCCGTACCCTCAGTCTGAACTCACCTGCAGTGGTCTGTAACACAGGCCCTGCAGGATGTCTACCCTCAAAATATACTCAGGGATGGGAGAGATATACACAGTATATTCCTATGGGGGTAGATGCCCTATTCCCAGTGGGATTCCTACTTGTATCAATCTGATAGCTTTACCTCCATATCCATCTATAACAGTGGGAGTTCCTGGGAAATCCCTTGGGGTTGTCATAAATCAGAGAGCATTCAGCTCCTGTGCTTCCCAAAGCCAAGGAACATTATATATCCACTGGTGACCAATGAATTAACATTTCCACATGTGGCCTCCAGTCCCCACCTGGTTGCCCAAGATGAGTGCCTTGACCTTCTGCTCAGTCAAACCGTATCCCCCAGTTGTCTTCCTCTGAGGGCCCAGGCAGGGTTGGCTCACTCTCCAGCAGAAAGTCCTGCAGGCATATGGTACAGACTTGTGGCTTTGTCTCTGGCTTCCATTTCTTTGTTTTCAGTGGCTGAAACTGCTGCTCTGGCTTCAGGTGTTGCCATAGCGCCAGTAAGATTTTATTTGGCTTCCCACCCAGTTTCTCCTTGTGTGCTCCTGTCTCTATCAAATCAACCCATATCTTGGTCCTCATGACCTTCCCCAGGCCCTTTAAACTTTTCCTCTGAGTAGTGGACTCTACTCCCTTCTGTGTTTACATTGCTTCAGCCCCTTCCAAATCTGCTACAGTACAGGTAAACTCCTTTATGGGCTGCTCTATATAAGGGGCAAGAATGGCCACTAGTGGTCCAAAGAGGGACAGGGGAGCCTCTTTGAAGTACCAAATCCCTCATCCTCATGGTAAATGGCTCCCTGTCTGGACCATGATTTCTGGGGTTATAAATGGCATTTTTCATGCCCAAATTCTGTAACACCTATTAGAACTCAGCATACATCTGCCTTCTAGCTGGGAAAGATAGTAAATCACCCTGACTGGGCCATGCAGTATGAAGTGCAGCCACCAACCAATCGAGGAGGAAGTGGTTCCCTGGGGTCTGGTCTGCATTTTGTAATAGCTGCCACAGGGCAGGATGAGTTGTCAGGGAAGCCCGCTTTTCCATTTCTAATCCAGAAAGAATAATCCCACCCACGCCTACATCCCAAAGGCACAGGAGCCAGGATCACATGGACTCTGAGGGTTTCTGTGAAACCAGGAGCCCAAATCCACCATCTCTGCCTGTGTATAGGGACAGAGCATGGAATGCTCCATGACCTGGGGAGGGGGCTGCACCTCTCCCAGAGGATCCCACGGTTGCTGCTTCTCTATTTTTTTTTTTACTACAACTGGGCAGAATTTCAACAGAGAAGGGGTTGGTGCCTCCAGCACCCAACTCTACCACTTCCAGAGCTGGCAGCAGCTTCCTCGCCGCTCCCCCGAGTGCCTCCTCTGTTACATCCTTTACCTTCTCCACAGTGCCCTGCAGCAACACTATTTCGGTCTTCAACAACTCTCTTTCCTTCTCCTCAATACCTCACAGCTGGCGTTCTCTTGCTGCTGCTTCTTTTGCTTCTCACAGGAGCATGTCCTCATCCTTCATGGCCTTTACCTTTTCCTCAGTGCTTTGCTGCAACACCTTCTCATTCTCCAACAAATATTTTTCCTCCTCCACAGCACCTTGCAGCTTGCATTCTTGTGCTGCCTCTTCTCACACTTCTTGCAAGAGTTCATCCTCTCTTTTATGGTCTTTTTTAATACTGTGAGGAATAGCTGACCCACAGTTCCCACCACCTCATGGGCACTCTGTTTCTCGAAGGATCTCCCAATCTCATGGAGGGCTTCTTTTACTGGCTCAGGTGTCAGCTCCACCTGCCCCCAGTCCAGGGAAGGGGCCCACTCCTTTAGGAAGAAAGCCACCTCGGTCCACATGCCCACTGGGGGACACCTAAATTCTGCCTCATCCATAAGGGGTTTCTGCAGCATTTCCCCAGCCATTGGGCAGCCCACTGAAGCACCCCTCTCCTGAGGGCAGCTTGTTCTGCAGCAAGTCCTGCTGACTATGCCAAATATCTTGCTTGAGGGTTTCAGCTCTGGGCAAGTTCACTCTGAATTTAGTGAGACTGAATAACAACAATGGAATGTTTTGGGGTAAAAAGTCTTAGACAAGCTTTATTCTCATGATGGCAGGTCAAGCACTAGAATCACATCCGCCTCCAGGGCATGTCTGCATGTGGCAAGTCCGTCTCTGCCTCGGGCCTCTCCACTGCCACAGCCCAAACTCACTGGCAGAATTCTTGATATAGCGTCAATAATAGCTCACTGGCTACACATGTGCAAGCCTGCAGCTGTGAGCACTGCACATGAACAGTAGGGAAGTAGACGAGGGTCAGGTGAGGGTCCTGGCTACGGTGACTTCCATTTTCCCTGTGAGCACTTCAGACATTTATGTTCAACCTGCCATTCTATGTAGACCTCTGGAGACAGAAGTGGCTACACACTGGTGGCACACAGACTTAATTGGACTTACAGGTCATAGAAAAATAACTGTTTCTTGTAGTCCTGAATTTTTGGATAGAACTTATACTATATTCATGTGTTTTGATGTATACATGTTCTCATGCCTTTGGGGAATTCACATGTAGCTCTGTGATGTTTTAGGGCCATTTTGGAGATGTTTCTTAAGCAGAAAGTGGCCTCATCCAACCATGCCTCCCCTGGGCCACCTGGTCACACGGAGGATGTTAACCTCTATAGTTTCAGCTTCCACGCTGGCAAAATCCTCTTTGCCTTTAGGAAGGAGTCAGTCCAGAAAGTCACCCTTCTGCCACTGGCATTCTTGATTTTATGAGTCCGTGAGGTTAGTTGGGTTATAGTTCCCCCTTAAAAAAAGTTCCCCTATTGTAGAACTTTCCCATGTGTATCCCTTTGGTTTTTTTGTTCACAATCACAAGTCCTTGCTAGTTCCCAGCAGCTTTTCTCCTCCTGGTCCAACTAGCCAGAGCCTTGGTAGGTTTGTGGCTGAATTAATCTCAGTGACAGCCACTACTGACCCCCTACTCTGTGACAGGCACTCTGTTATGCATGGGACTGCAGAGATGAACTACTCAGGTCCCTGCTGTCCCAGAGCTAGTGATCCAGCAGGGAGGACACAGAGCTCACTATCATACTAAGAAATGGATACTTTGATAGCAGTAAAAACAAAATATGCTGGGAGGAAACATAGGAAAGGAGTGATGAATTTTGCCTGGAGGAATAAGGGAAAGCTTCCCACACACTGTGACACATACATCAGTTCTCCAGGGAAAGTATGGCTGCTCTAAGCTGTGGAAATAGTTTTGGTAAAGTAGGCAGTGATGGAGAGTAGGCAGCAACACAGTATAATCATATGGTGTTATTTTCCTCATGTCAGGAGCATAAATGGGATATGAGTGGGCATGGGGTTATCCAGGTAGATGAGAGAAGGTTGGCTGAGCAAAGTCCAGTGACCTGGTTGAGGCCATTCTCTAGCATTTGATTGCCTGGTTTCTAAACCGGGTTTTATCACTTATTGGCTCTGTGATCCCAGGCAAGTTGCTTAACCTTTCCCCAATTTCATTATCTGTAAAATGGGAGTAATTACACAAATGTAACCATTTGATCCAGTAAGGATAAAGTGAAGGTTCCTGTGGCCAGGATTCTCACCTGGCCCTGGTTGGCTAGCTCACTACACACGTGTGGGCAATGAGTTGTTATTGACTCTATATAAAGAGCTCTACGCAGTGCTGTGAGAGACATGGTGGCACTGGCTGCAAGGCTGCAGGAGAGCAGAGACAGCACTGGAGTGGTAGCAGCGCCGAGGACAGAGACTGAGACAGCTGCCAGGGTAGAGAGGCCCAGAGGCAGGGACAGGCTTGCTGCATGCAGACTCGCTCTGAGTGGACAGGATTCTAGTGATTGACCTGCCACTGTGGGAATAAAGTTGGGTATAACCCTTTCACCCCAAGAATGTTCTATTGTCGTTTCTTTGGTCACATTGAATCCATAGTGAACTTGCCCGGGGCTGAAACCCATTGGCAAGACAGCCATGTAAATAATTTTGCATAGTATATGGTACATAGGGTAAGTGCTTAAATGTTAGCTCTAATTTTATCTGCCTGTTTATCTTTCCATTCTCCCCTACACCATGCCCTTTTCTTTATGTCCTCCCTTGTTCTACAGATGATTCAGCAGAAAGAAAAATATATTGAAGAGCTCTCAGGGAGAGTATGACGAGTTCCATTTTGTGCCTGATTTGCTATGCCAGTGGGACACCCGAGTGGAGATGTCAAACAGAGATTTCAAAATTTGGTTCTAAATGCTCAGAGAAGTCAGAATTGGAGATACAGGTTTGTGAGTCACAGGTGAAGTCAAGCGAGGGACTAAGATTAGAACTGGAGGAGAGGGGTGGAGAACAAGAGGGCTGAGGCATTATTACCCTGAACAACTCCTCCATTTCTATAAAGCAGGAAGAGGAAGCAGGGAAGGTATATGTATGTGCTAGGGCTGCCATAACAAAGCAGTACATATTGGGTGGCTTGAACAACAGAAGTTTATTTTATCACAATTCTGGAGGCTGGAAGTCCAAGACTGATAGCTGGCAGGGTTGGATTCTTATGCGAACCCTCTTCCTGGTTTATAGATGGCCACCTTCTTCCTGTGTCCTCACATGGCTCTTCCTCAGTGAGAGGGTGAGAGCTTAGGGGTTTCTTCTTCTAAGAACATTAATCCCATTGGGTTAGTGTCCCCCTTTATGAACTCAGCTAAGCTTCAGGACCTCCATAAAGGCCCTATCTTAATATAATCACATGGGGATTTGAGCCTCAACATATGAGTTTGAGGGAACTTAACTCAGTCCATAGCAGAAAGTAACTTGGAAAGATGAAAAAAGTTGAGAGAGAACTGGGAGGCAACAGGGAAACAGGGAAGAGAGGAGTGAATGGACATGCAAGGCCAAGAATATCAAATTAATGCAGGAATAGTAATAATAAAAAAAAGTTGCAATGTATTGTGTTACTATTGTGGGTAGAGCTCTTTCTATGAGTTACTCCATAATTCCTCATGTCACCTGTGCTGTCAGTCCCATTCTAGGGTTCAGGAAACTGAGGCTTGTAAAGCTGAGTAACTCGAGCTCCCCCAGTTGGTGAGCACAGAACTGGTTTTCAAACTTGGGTGTCTGTGATCCCAAGGAATGTGTACACCTTTTCTGTGATGCTCGCCTGCCTGTCTAGGTGGGAGGTTGATGTTAAGTGGTCACTGGCTCTGAAATTTTGGTAGGGGTCAGTGGTAGTACAGGGATGGGAAGGGAGACTTTAGGCTACAGGTCGTACAGGGACATGGGGTCATTCAGTGAGCTGATGTTGCCTGGCTTGTCTAAGACCATTGTGAGGAATGCTGCTCTGTGACTTACTGGGTGTTCATGACAAAGATGGCTCCATGGTCACTTAGGTTTGGTAAACTCAGCATTCTGTGTTCCCTGGTGTCAGAACCCTGGTGTCAGAGACATTTCAGCCCTCTCTGGCTCAAGCTGCATCTCTGGCCAACAGCTCCGCATGGACTGTGACTGCAGGTGGGTCCGACCCCAGGGTGCCTCAGCTCGAGCTTGCATGTGGGCCTTGCACCGGCGGCTGTCACCATGGGTCCCTACTCTGTACTCTTACAAGTTGATTTTCCCCCTTTCTCACTGACTGTTGGCAATCCTGATACACAGTGCACACAGGAGACAGCTTGGCGATGCAACCTCATTTTTCCTCTGCTTTCCCTGCTTTTTCTCCTTGTCCCTCTGTCGTGATCCTTGGGGTTTGCACTTCCTAATAAAGTAGTAGCATGCAAGGCTTCTGCCGGAGGCTCATTTTCTTTTCAAAATGAGGCTAAAACTCCCATTCCTTTGGAGATTCATGGTTATGTATAAGAATAATGAGAATTCTCCCAGAAACTTCTCTGCATAGCCCAGGGAGCTCTAAACTAAGTAAATTTTGAGGCTTTAAAAAATGTATACTAATTCAACTCCCAGGATTATAATGTTCCATACAACACAGAGTAGGTTTAGTCTATGCAGTCTATTGTGGAGGACAGGGTCAGCAAACCTTTTCCTGTAAAGGTCCAGGCAGTAAATATTTTAAGCTTTGTAGACCACAAAGTCTCTGCTGAAATTACTCAACTCTGCCATTGTAGCATGAATGCTGGCATTGAGAATGCAGAAACAAATGGGAATGGCTGCGTTCCAATAAAACTTTATTTATAAAAATCAGGTGACAGACCGAATTTGGCTCATGGACCATGGTTTCCTGACCCCTGCTAAGAGAAACATAACAGTGACTAGGAAGAGGAAGGAGGTTGGTGGCTAGTCTAGAAGAGACAGCAGAGCTGGAATGAGGGGGAAAAAAATACAAGGAAGTTAAAGATGTGCTCTCCTTGCAAAATATCTCTCATTTTTTTCTTCTTGTGCCCCCTGAATTCATCAATCTTGTCAACATAGCAAACATGGAATATGTCCTCTAACTCTGCCGGTAATCTGTTTTGCATGATCAAGGTAGGGCCATGAAGAGGGTGTTAAAAGTCAGCCCACGGCTCCTCTGCCCTTGATGGTGGTAGATGCACAACTTTTCAGGAGACTTTCTCCAGCCTGAAATAGCAGGGGTTAATTAAATCCTATTATTCTTGCCTATCACTGGCATTGATCTCATGGCTCTGCCACCTGAGCATGCTGTTTGTCATTGTAATGTATCTTGGGGAGATCTACAGTGCCAGGCCAGATGAGAAGGGCCTGAGCAGTTTTGCCCATGCCAAGCTGGAGCTGTGGATGCCTGTAAACAAAGCTATCTGGTCCAGAGCCTCCAGTGTGCCTAGCACATCCTGATTCTTAACATTTTTCTTCCCATGGTCAAAATAACAGGAATACATCATTTGGCTGATTCCAATTCAGATATATGAGGACAGAGAAGAGGAGGAAGTAAAGCAGGGGAGGAAAATTCATAGGTAGTTAGTATCTGCTGGTGCCAGGTCGCTTGTTGGCACTTTACAGATCCTGTCACATGTAATTCTCAAAGACCTTGAATAGGTATCTGTGTTTTTGTCCTTTCTTAGAACCAAAGAGAATATGTATCTTGTTCAAACTTAATCAGCTAGCACAAAGGACCACCAGAAATAAAATCCAGGCAGACATAACTGAAGCCTGTGCAATTCTTGCTACACCATACTGAGACATGCCTCCTACTTAGCAAGTCCACCCAAATGGAATCCCCAAAGCACTGTGGTCAGTCTCTTGCATGCGCTAAAGGACACAGGACACTGCCATCGTGTTTAGGTACTGTGAAACTTAAGCATGAAACCAGCTGTCCCTCCAGTCCTTACACTGGAACAGGAGAGAAGCTATGTCTCCATCTACTGCTAGCATTAGGGGCTAAGATGCTCCTGTGCTCACATGTCTACTTGAAGAACTAAAGGTTTAGCACTATTCAGGGGCTCTTGGCCCAAATAACTGGTAGGGAGTCTTGCCAATTACTTATCAACCTTGAACATCTTTTAGTGACAGAAATAAAATAAGGTGTCTTAGCAGTAAGTTTGGGGTAAACTACAGGTCTATTCAGCTCCATGTTCCTCCATTTCAGGGAGCAGAACCAACTTACCTGCACCTTGCAGCCCATCTCAGAGCCTGGGACCAGTCATAATAACCTCAGGGAGGAATCTGTTGACAGGCAGCAGGGGAGTGTCCATGAAATCAGATGTCTCCCTCATCAGCACAGAGCCAACCTTTATGGAAGTAGTCCCAACCAGTAATTTCCTCATATGCTGTATAGGAGCATTCACATGATTTATTATTGAAATCAATTGTGTTATATTGGATCAGCTGGTTGAACCAGGGACTGACTGTACGTAAAGTGGATATGTTATGGGTTGAGTTTATTCTTCTCTGTTCTTGTCCCTGCCACAATGAAGAATTGAAAGGCAAAGACACAGTTGTAAAGCAAAATTGAAAGTTTTATTTCAGTATACTCCGAGGGAGGAGTGGGATAGAGTCGAGGTAGATAAAGGCAGGCTGCTTACTGTGAGGCTTCTTGTTATGGGGTTTTGGGCAGGACAGAGAAGTCCTTGATTGACCATCTGTGGCCTTGGAGGCCTGTCTAATTGGTAAAAAGGAAGACATGGGCTGCTCTCTGATAGTTACTGTGCTTGTCTTCTGATATTTTCTTTATCTGAGGAGTGTTTGGACATTGCAAATAACTCCTGGTCCTTGAAACATCCTAATTAGTTGTGTGTGTCTTTTCTGGCTCTCTGGTTTTATCTGGTTAACTCTTTGAGTCCCTTTTAATGGGCTTCACTGACTTTATTTCCTCTCCACCCTGCTTATGTCTACTTTTCTGCCTAACAGATACAAAATAAACCAAATATGGGATGGGCAGAAGGCAGGCCCACCATCTCTGACATGATGGCCAGACTGCCATCCTGGTGGTTCTGGTGGAGTGGTTAGCACCGGATCTGATCAAATCCACTCTGCTGGGGAGGATAAATGTTAGGTGAATTATAAGAAGGAATTTTATTTGAGCACAGATTCTTATCTTTAAGAGTGTGAAAACTTTTTCTGACTTCTAAGAAAGCCAGTTTGACAGATTGCAGTGGTGGGAGAACTTGGGGGTGGCAGTGGCTAGCAGGTGACTTCTCATGCCATTTGTAGTAAACTTGTCATTGGAGATGACTGCAGTGTGTCTGCTCACTACTTCCTGGGATGCATGCATGATGGGATGGGGCAGACTCTGGGTGCACGCTCAGTCCCTGATGAAAGCCTGCTGGTAACTTTGTCTTCTGACCCTGTGAGTCCACTTACCCTGGCTGATAGCCTAGAGTGGACCCTGACCCTGACACCTACAGCCAGTTCTCCCCTGTTTTGACTGACATGTCACTTGGCTTTTGGCCCATGATGCCCTGGCCCTGCCTACTTTGCTGGCTGGATCTTGGACTTTGCTTTGACTTGGGACCGTAGTCCTAGTGGGAGATGTCCATGTGACTATCTGGAAGATGGTGGATAGGAAACTGTGACCTGTGGCTCTTGCACCCCGTGGGAGTTGGTGACTATCTTGACTAGGAGAGCCTCCACAATACCACATGTTGAGCCCTCTGGCTGGAAGCCAGTATGAGTTACTTGAAAATAGTACAGGACAGGGCCTGGATAGGGCCCAAGTAAGGAATATTGGCCAGGCCTCCTTCTGACCACAGTTTTTTAGCAGAGAGAAGTCTGACAGGGTCACTAGCCTCCAGCCTCGTGGGTTCATCTCATTTTAGTGTATATGAATAGCACCTTTATTTGCTATAACTCCACTATAAACAGCCGAAATGTCCATCAATATGTGATTGTGTAAACAAACTGGTATCCCAAAACAATGGAATACTACTTGGCAACAACAATGAGCAAACTACGGATCCGTGCAATGACAGGGATAAATCTCAAATTAATTATGCTGAGTGAAGGACGCCAGACCAAGAGGAGAGCATCCACACTGCAATGCAAAGTCACCTACAGTGATAGAAGCACATGAGTGGTTGCCTGGGGATGGTGGGGGCTGGGGGAGGGCTGGAGGCAGGAGTCATAAAGGGGCAGGAGGAAACTTGGGGGGATGTGACTGTGTTCATAATCTTGGTTGGTGTGGTAGCTTTGTGGGAGTAGACATTTGTCAAAACGGATCAAATTGTACACTTTGGATATGTGCAGTCTATGGTATGTCAGTTATACCTGTTAATAAATGTTTTAAAAAATTGCAGCAATTTCAGAGCAGACTTCCCTAATCTCCATCTGTCCCTGTATCTAATCCTGAGCTCTCCTTTTCCCTATCTTCTCCAGTAGACTTTGTGAAGTCAGCGCAGGCACTAGGTTCAGCTGGTTTCCCACTGCATCCTAAGTGGCCCTTCGAAAGGGATAAATTAGTATTTGTTTGCTGATGATTGCAGAGGCGTGGCCTTAGCACTTTTGTTCCTCCCATACCCGAGATCAATACAGAGATAAATACTCCAGATTATATAGGTACTATATACTAACTAGGGAGAAATGTAAAAGAATTCTGAGACAACACAGTATTTCTGAGACCCAGGTAATTACTGGGTCACTTTGTTTAATAGATGAGGAAAAGTGTGGTGATGGAAAGTTACTACATGATTTGATTCTGGAGCAGTTCTGATTTTGGACGTGTGTGGTTTAAACAGTAAGTCTCGAATAACCCCATGAATTCCACTGTAAATAGAGGAACGGAAAGTTTCCTTGGGGGCTTCTTTTTGAGAAAAGACACAAAAAGTATCACAGCGAGCAGAGTTGTGAGTTGGATGAGAAATAGCAAGGAATGTGATAATATTTGAGAATATAGTATGTTTATTTTGTTATATCATTGAAAGAAAAGGCATCCAACTATCCTGAGAAACAGGTGCAAATGTATTCATGAACAAAAAAAGAGCCATTTTAAAACTGGATGGAAGCAAGATGGGCCTAGCCTGCTGAAGGCTGTCAGACCCTTGCACTGAACCCTATAATCGGTGATGTTCCATTCTTCCTCTTTTTGCTTATAGCAGCTCCACTTTCCTTGGGAGAACCATCCTTCCTCTACCCGTGCTCATGGGGTTTGAGTGAGACGTATGAAGCTGAAGCCTAGCCAGTTCAGGTATTCTTTTGTCAGGCTTCAGTGACTGGTTCTGGATATGCAGGGGATCCTAGCTGGTTCAAGGAGACTTGATCCAAGGAATCCCATTTGTTAGAATGACTGAGAAAGAGAGATTTGGTTTCTGCTGGGATGGCTGATCTGGTACTCTGGAGCCATCCTGTCACCATCTAGTTGGGACTGCTTGAAAGAGGGCCTCACACAGGACAGGATGAAGCTAAGAAAGGTGGGACATAGGAGAGGTGTTTGTGTGCAAAAGAGAGATAGAGAGGAAGAGGGGAGGAAAGAGGAAGGAGGGGATGGGAGATGAGTGGAAAGGCAGGATAGGGAAGAGTGTTTTTCCTAATTCCATTGTTTAAATTTTTGTAATTAGCTGCCCTTGAAGTCAAAATATCCTTGGATATTTCAGTAAGATTAGGCACCCCTTTCTTTGTAAAAATCATATTGAAGTATAGCATACAGACAGAAAAATGCACTCAGAGTATGTGTATAATTTGATGAATTCTCACAAACTCAACATTTATGTTATCAGCACTAAGATAAAAGAAAAGCAGAAACTTACTACAAAGCAAACAACCTGCTTGTTCTGTTGCAGCCACTGCTCCAATATTCTAATGTCTGACAGTATGCATTGTGTTGCCCACTACTGCACTGTATATAAATAGAAATACTCAATATGTGTGTCTGGCTTTTGTGGTTCAACATTATATTTGTGATAGTCATGTGAATTCTTCCATGTAGTTATAGATTGTTTTCATTGCTGTATAGTATTCCATTTATACTGTAGCCTGCCATTTGAGTAGTTCTGGAATAACACTCTAGTATACATCCTTTGGTGAGTATCTATGGGCTACAATGTTGATAGCAGTACCGCATATACAGGTATGTCCTCACCCGCACATATATACACATTTTACTGCATCTATGCCTAGAATTGTAGTAGCTGTGCCATTGGTTATGCCCATGTTCACTTTGGTACTATTTTCTAAAGTGTTCACATCAGTTTACCATCAGTACCCCCACCAGCAGGGTATAAGTTCTGATTGCTTCACATGCACAATAACACTTGGTAATGTCTATCCTTTTCCCTTAACCATTCTTGTGTGTTGTCATGGTATGGCATTGTATGTGTGCTGGTGATTTCCTTTCCTTTTAAAACATTGTGGTATAATTTAGATGCAGTAAAATGCACAGATATGAGATGTACAGTTTGATGAGCTCTGGCAAATGCATGAATCCATGTAACACATACTTGTTAAGATACAGAATATTTTCCAGAAAGTTCCCTCTTATCCCTTCCAGTCAATATTTGCTCCCTACCCCAGAGGCAACTACTTTTCTGATCTGATTTTTTTTCACCACTGCAAGGAGTGTGATTAGTGGACAACCTCCAGCTACTAGCTTGGGGTCCACCTCAGTTTTTGAGTTGAGGCCATACCCTTCTTAGGGTAGCGGCAGCCAATGACTGAAGAAGGTAGTGGTAGCTGACCTAGCCTTCAGCCAATGACTGAGTGAAGCAGATGAAAAAGGGCCTAATGTGGTGCTCCTCTCATGCACAGTCATTGTTCTAGAGCGCTCCATTGAGCTGACAGAGACTTCCTCACATTAGCATTGCCATCTGACTGCTCCTCTAGCACAGTTCTGCTCTTTGTCTTTGCTTTTCCCCTAAGTGTTATTGCCCAATAAACCTTTTGAACTTCTATCTCCATCTCCATGTCTGCTTCCCAGAGAACTCTAATTGGCCCTATGGTCCAAAGAGAACAACCAGTAAGGCAGAGTTTTGTGACTGGATCACTGCCTAGCTGGCAGTGGTACCCCATCCAGGCATTCATGAAGCATGGGAAGACTCTGGCACAAAGTGGTGGCCCAACTGTTAAAGCTTCAGTGTGGTAACTTGGGAGAATGCACTGATTAATATGATGATCCAGGTGCTTGGAATACATGGGGGGAATGAGAAATATTAGGATCATTGAACTGAGTGGTTGTTGCTAAGTTTCACTGACACCCTATAGATAGATAATGAAAGGCTGAGAGCAATTAATTAGCAATTGAATATTGAATGTTACAGACCAACAGTCTCTTTGATAGCTAACAAAAAGCCCTTATCTCAAGCAATAAACAAAGAAAAAGCTGAATATTAACCCAATGTCTACTAGAGTGGCTATATTTCAAAGGTGGTTGAATACTCACTCAACCAAGGAAGGTCTTCTATGCTGAAGTCAGGTCCCTGAATGGGAAAGTTATGGACTCTGACACATGGGACGGTGACAATCTGGAAGGATTCCCCTAAAAAATTTGCTTCCCCAGACTTCTATAAATCTGAGCTTGTAAAAGTGCCCCAATCCTCTCTGTTAAGAGCTACTACCCACTACCCCAACGTGGGATGGGAAAGAACTCTTTCCCTATAAGGAAATAGTTACCCTGTTACGAGATAACTCATGTCCTCTCTCAGCTTCCAGGCTTATCACCAGGATTGAATTGTGCCATAATCCAGCAGGGGGTGTGCTAAGTCTCAGAAAGAAGGGAAGCGTCTATGCCTAAAGGAAATTGAATGACCTAGCCAGTGGCTGGGGAAGCATCCATGAAACGGTTTGAGTATGCTCAAAGGGGCAAGAGCATAAGATTGGATAGGGGATACAATTGGACAAGGGTTCCATACCCTGTAAGGAACTTACGGGTTGGTGCAAACTTGCTGTTAAGGTGATTCTTTCAAGCCTAGAAAAAGCAATGGCCCACACTGCATGATTTTGAAATGCCTGAATTTCTGTGGCAGATGGTACAGGAAAGGATTACAAGGATCAGGAAATAGGCATACTGGAATGGATATATTATCTGAGGCTAAAAGACCACCAGAGGATTATGTTCCATCGGAAGGCCCCGGGGACACTAAGGTCACCAGGAGTGCTCTTACTAAGAAGTTCAGATATGGCTCTCCTCCGCATGCTGGGGTTGATAGTGGGAGAGGCGGTCACAGATTTCAGCTCACTAATAGCCATGGTGTTGATAGCCTTTTTCCTCACAGCAAAACCTTAGATGCCAGGTGGGAGTGCTTAACTATCAGAAATGAGTGTGTGGGGGGATAGGGGTGGAACTGCAATTAACAGAATGATTGATAGGGTTGGAAGGTCCACTCAGAGGACTCAGCCTGCAAAAAGATTTGAATATGGCTAATAGGACATGGTATCTTCAGGGCCAAAATATTGGGCAACCCAGGAGAGTACTACTTAACTTATATAATCAGAAAACAATAATGGAGAAGCAGGATGTTGATAGTGGCCACTGCAATAAAAAGCTCCAACTTTTCTCAGTTTCTGGACCTGTATCAATTTTTAGACCTGGGACCTCTTTATTGAAGAGGTGGCCAGACCACCAGAGGAAGGACTGGTGCAATACTATAAGTAGGCATTGAAATCAATCCTGTATCCTTCATTGGATAGATGGCCATTTCCTCAAACTATACAGTGAGGGAAAGGACATACCCAAGCATTATGGGGAACAGTCTGAGTTGACACTGATACCTCAAGACCCAAACCTTATAATAGGTGCTCTTTACGATAGGGACATCCACCATGAAACAGGCACTATACCACCAACTAGACAAAATTCCTTGGTCAGTTGATGCTCGTTTTGGTTGTGGCCACAGCAGTGCTGGCACAGCAGACACACAAATGAAGTGGCCATAACCGGCAGAGAGGTGGAGGCTATACAAGGCCCTAACATCATGCAGTCAGACTCAACGTGGCCATTCTAGCACTGCCTCCTCTGTATGTCCATTCTTCCAGCAATAGAGGCATATGTTCTGTATGTGGGACAGCAATATTTTCTGAGGAGATCAACTGTCCAATTGGCAAGTTGATTATATTAGTCGCTTTTATTTTAGAGGAGCCAGAATTTTATTCATCTAGGATTGGATCCTTATTCTAGCTATGAGTTCATTTCCAACCCAAAGTCCTCAGCTGGACCATTATCTATGGAACCCATACACCATAATATCTGACCAGGGAATCAACTTTATAGGGAAGGAGGTGTGGGAATGGACCTATGACCGTTGGAAGCACTCATCATGCCCCCAGGAGCTGCCAGCCCGATAGAGTTTTGGAATGGTCTGCTGAAGGCAGAGCGGAAGCACCAATTCTAGAGGAATACTCTGCACAGATGGAGCACCATCATCCAGGAAGTGGCACATGTATTGAAGCAGAGAATTTTATGTGATGTTGTGTCCTCAGAAGGAACAACATATGAAGTCTGGGAAACAAGGGGTGGAAGCGAGAGAAGCAAGGCCCTAATTGATTTCATTGCTGATAACCCACTGTAGGAATTTGTACTTCCTATATGTAGCTCTGAGATCTGCAGGGTTGGTGGTCATGAAAAAAGCCACTTAAAAAATTTCTTCCCAATTTTTCTGTGAACAAAGATTTTCATTTCAAGTAGGTAAATGTCTAGGGATGTGTGCTAAATGTATGTTTTCCTTTAAAGGAAATGGTCAAACCATTTTCTAAAGTGGTTATGCCATTTTGGATTCCTACTAGCCGTGTATGAATGTTCTCTTTATATTTTCTCCAGAATTTAGTATTGTCTATTTTTATTTTTTTGGTAAATACAGCTACTCTCATAGGTATATAATAGTATTTCACTGTGGTTTTAATGTAAATTTCCGGAATGATAAATGATTTTGAGCATCTTTTCATGTTTATATTTGCCACTTGAGTTTCTGTTTTAGTGACTTATCTGTTTAAATATCTCTTCATCTTTTTATTATGCTAATTGTTTCTTACTATTTAGTTTTGAGAGTTCTCTATATTTTCTGGATTCAATTTCTTTATCAGCTATGTGATTTGCAAACATTTTCTCCCAATCCATTTTGATTTTTAATTAATAGAATTTATTTTTCAGAGCAGTTTTAAGTTTACAGAAAATTGAACAGATGAAGCTCCCATTTACCCCACCCCATTTCACAGTTTCTCATTATCAATATCTTGCACTGCTGTATTACATTTGTTAAAATTGATACAATTATTTTTCTCATTGGTGTTTTATAGTGTTCATTGTATGCATTTAGTTTCTTAGATTTATGGCTACATATTTCATGTTTTTGTATGCTATTATAAATATTCAATTTCTATTTGTTCATTGATAGTATGTAAGACATAGTATCTTATGTATGATAGTATGAAAGACAATTCATTTTTTTTTTTTACATAGCTCTTGTACCCCATGATCTTGTTAAAGTCACTTATTAGTCCAATTAGTCTTTTTTGTATATTCTTTGGGATTTTCTATGTAGACAATCATGTTATCAGCAAGTAGAATTTTATTTAGCCTTTATTTAAGTCTATTTTATTATGTTTCCCCTTGCCTTCCTACACTAACTAGGACTCCAAGTGTGGTATATTAAATAGAAACAATGAGACTGAGTATCTTTCTTTTCTCCCATCTTAGTGGGGAAACATTTAGCCTTTTGTCTTTCATCACTAAATATGTTAATAGCAGTGCTTTTTTGTTTGTTTTGGTTTGGTTTTGGTCGATGTCCTTTATCAGATTGAAAAAGCTCTTTCTATTATTTATTTGTTTGAACTTTTCATCATTAGTGGATTGAACTTTGCTAAATATGTTTTTCTGCATCTCTTTAGATGATCATAAGGTTTTATTCTTTATTTTATTGACAGAATGAATTTCAATGGTCAATTTTCTAATATTGAATCAACTTTACATTAGCAAGATAAATCCCACTTGGTTACGATATGTTTCTTTATTGCTAGATTCTTTTGTTAACACTTTTTGATGATTTCATATGTTTATGTGTTTCTGAATGATATTAATCTATAGGTTTCTTGTAATGTATTTATTTGATTTTGGTATTAGGGTAATTCTAGTCACATAAAATGAGTATTTCATCTTCTATTTTCTGGAAGTATTTGTGTAGAACTGGTATTATTTCTTCCTTGAAGGATTGGTAGAAATCACCAGTAAAGCTATAGGGGCATGGATTTTTCTTTGTTTGAAGGCTTATATTTATGGATTCAATTTCTTTAGTAGGTATAAGTTTTTAAATTTTTTTAAATCTGTTTTTATCTATTTATTTTTGAGTAAGCCATAGGATTTGATGTCTCTCAAGGAATTTTTATTTTTTTAGTTTTGAGTGACCTTTGGTATTTGATGTCTTTCAAGAAAATTTTCCATTTTGTTAGGCTATTGCATTTATTGGGATAAAGTTATTTATATTATCTTACTATTTAAAATATCTGTAGGATTTATAGTGATGTGTCCTCTTTCATTCATGGTGTAGTAATTTGTGTTTTCTTGTTTTTATTTCCTGATGAGTCTCAACTAGGAGCTTATCAATTCAATTGAACTTAATAGAAAGCCATTTTTTAGTTTCAATAATTTTTTGTTTTATTAATTTCAGCTCTTTATCATTTCCTTTTCTTCTACATTCTTTGGATTTAGTTTGCCTCTTTTTTCCTCGTTTAGTAAAATAGAGGAAATATTTATTAAAATATTAAAATTTATTAAAACATTTATGAAAATAGTTCATCATTGATTTGAGAACTTTGCTCTTATGTCAATATGGGTTTATTCTAGAGATAGAAATCATATAATTTAAAAAGGGAAACTTTAATGTGAAAATTAGTAGGCTACAATAAAAAAGTAACTATAAGATATATTCTGTATGGCACACTGGGGCTTAGAGACAGTACCCAAGTGGTATATAATAAGCCAAAGGTGGTTCCTGTGTACTGACTCTATGTTGTTTACTCCTCAGCAGCCCAGACTATTAGCTCAAAAGCTCACTGGCACCATATGCAATGCATTCATCTAATTACTTTAGATATAACCCAAATAAACATATTTGTAGTCATTTATGGATCGTCTGCTTTGCCTACCCCACAAACTACATCCAGTTATCTGCTAGCTATCAATAAGGAAAAGCCAGGGGCTACAAAAGACTCCTACCTGCTGCTGCCCCTTGCAACTCTCTGACCCAGAGACTTGCTGCTAAGCAGTATCACCTGGACATACAAGTCCCCTCTCTGCTTTCTCTCTCCACTGAGAGTTCTCTTGCTTTCTTCCCCTCTGGGGACAGAGGGACTTCGCCTTGAAGGAAACCTGTCAAATTGCCCAGATGAGGCTCAGTGTATGCTACTGTCACATCAAACTTACTATGCCAACGGAAGAAAAACTTGGAAGGGATTCAGACCTCCTTGGAGAAGTTATAGTTTAGCTCAATGGATAGAAAAAAGATTTACAGGGAGGACATGGTCTGCAGTCACTGGGAAAGCAGGGCCAAGCCTCTGGAATGTAGGTGGTTTGCAAGTGATTAGCAACTAATGGTGTGGGTTTGAAGTGGTGGTTAGAAACTTTTCAGAGCAAAGAAGAGCTATGTGAGGACTGCAGAGGGAGCTGGCTCAGTTGGAATATCCTGGGGTGCAGGCGGGTCTGGTGGGAGGCCTTGGGGTACCTCCGTGGATAGGAAGCTCCAGGGGCTGTGTGGGTGGGAGGCCTTCAGGTACTGGTATGGGGGGCAGGGCTGCTGCTGGCGGGCTTTCAGGTGTGAGTGCAGGCAGGAACCCTACAGGGCATTCATTTCTGTGTCAGGAGGACATTAGAAATGTTATTGCCAGGTGGAGGGCTGCAAGGTCACCAAGTGATTACACCTTCTGGGCCTGTGGCTGGGACAGAGCCCCCCTGGATATACTCACACTCAAACCCTTGGCCCTCTCCCTTCCCTGCCTCTCCCCTCCCTTCCCCTGCATAGCATCTGGAAACCTCAGGAGAGCCCCTTCCTCCTGCAGTGTCCCTCCAGTGCCCTTTTCTGAGAAATCTTAATATCATGTTTACTTTACAGGAGATATGCTTAATGAATTATTTCTATTATCACAGAACATACATTGGAGGGTAAATTTGGAGATGGATGCAATAAATTGATAACTACCACATCTCTTTTCTAACATAAGTATTTAATGTTAAAATGTGTTTTACAAGTACAGCACGTTGATCCCCAAAATGTTGATATGCTGCGTTTTCATTTTCATTTAAGTCATGGTATTTTCTAATTTTCCTTATGACTGCGATTCCTATAGTCATTTGAGTCATTGTTCCCTGTAAGTGAAGCGTTGCTTGTCTCTGGCTGCTTTTAACATTTTTGCATTGTTTTTAGTTCTCAGTAGCTTGATTATATGCCTTGGCATGGATTTCTCTGGGTTTATTCTGTTTGGTTTTTGTTGAACATTTCAAATCTGTAAGTTTAGGCCTTTTGCCAAATAGGAAGTTTTCACTCATTATTTCTTCAGATAGTTTTCCAGGTATACACTCTTTTCTCCCTCCTTCTGGAATGCTAATGATACGATGCTAGACCATTTGTTAATATCCTGCGTGTCCTGAGACTTTGTTAATTTTTTTCGATCTGTTATCTCCCTGTTCATTCTTAATACTTTTTATTGGTCTATGTTTGAGTTCACTGATTCTTTCCTCTGTTGTCTCCATTCTGATTTGAGATTATTTAGTGAGCTTTTATTAATTGAAGTGATTGTACTTCTCAATTCTAAAATATAAAGATTTGATGTGAATTTCCCTTTTTTCACTTGTTCTGTTGAACATTAGCAGTTGCTTGCTGGAACACTTTTATAATAGCTCCTTCCCATTCTTTGTTATAAAATTGTTAAACATCTGTTTTATCTTGACTTTTTCCCCCTATGAATTGATATTTTTCTGGTTCTTTATATGTTGAGTAATTTTGGATTTTATCCTGGACATTTTGAATATGTTATGAGGATCTGAGTCTTAGAATCCTATGGACAATGTTATTTTTATTTTCACAGGTAATCAACCTGCAGGTTCAGGCTGCATATCCCTGCCCACCTTCTGTGGACTGTAGTTCCAAAAGATATTCAGCTTTCAAAGCATTTGCAATGTTATTTGGAGCTATCTCACATGTGTGCCACCCAGTGGTTAGTTTGAGAGCTGGGCAATGATCTGCTAGTCCTATACTCAAATTCTTTGAACATGATGCTGATGAAGTCAAATCCATACATGCACAACTTTGATGTGAGTCCGGGAATTCATTTAAAATGTTCATGGTTGTATCTTTCCTGAACTCCTCTCTCTCTCTGATTTCCTGTCTGTTACTTTCCAGTTCTATGGGGATCCTCTTTTTATTCCTTATAGTAGAAATCTGGGGCTTCAGTTACCCTGCTCTGCCATATGCTTCAACTGCTTCTGCATCCAGAGACAAGCAGCAGGAGGACAGAGACAGTAAAATAAAATCATTGGGGTTTGACCCATCCTCTTGGGATGACAGCTCCATGGATTGCAAGCATGGTTCCCCCTCTCAGAGTTTTGGTTTCTGTGGGGCCCTGTTGCCACCACGAGGAGATTTATTGGGGCTGGGAGGCAACTAAATGGATGGAAAAAAGAAAAAGTAAATCAATGCCAGCAGACTTCCACACTGTAAGCATTAGCAATTCCATTTTGCTTATTGAGCTGGAACTAAAGGGCTTCTCCTGGAGCTCTTTCTATGCCCTGATGCCCAATTTTGAATCTCAGACTGTTTTTTCAGGGTGATGGAAGGAAGGCCAGAACGTAAAAAAGGATAAATTTACCACCAGTTTGGTGGTGCTTTGAATTCTGGTTTTCTTCCTCAATATGTCTACTACTGTTTACTTTTAAGATTCTTTGAGTAACTGCCTTTTGTCAGTTTTCATAGCTGAATTCAGTTCAAGAGACAGGGTTGGGCTGTACTTAGTCTTATACAGAACTGTAACTCCTCTACGCTGAATTTTTTATTATGGAAATTCCATATTTTGTTTATTTTCAAGATGTCCTTTTGTTCCCAAACCTTTTATTTTCTTTGCTTTCTTTCTTCTTTTAACAATATGTAATATTAATAAAATTCCTTCAACTAGGTGAAGGCTTACTTGTGTAACCAGGACATGAATAGCCTTTTATAATTTTAAAAATAATTTTTCTTTTTCCTTTGAATACATTTGATACTGTCTTTTTTTTATTTGTACTGTAATATTTCCTGCTTGGTTTTTTTTTGGCTCTTTGTTTTTCAATAGTTCATTTACTACCACATCTCCAAATGGGATCACAGTAGAAATGGTAAGAATATTGAAAAGATAAATTGTTTCCTTTTGTGTACAGTTATGTTTATGTCTCATAGATTGTGATATGCCATTCTATATATTCTACCTTTTATCACCCAGATTATTGAAGCAGTCTTAATTTTTTTCTTGTTATTTAGGAGATTAATGCTTAGTTTCCAGATGTATTAGTGTGTATCTGGGGAAAAAAAACCTATAAAATGTCTTATTTTTTAAGTGCACTAAAATATCCTGGGCGTCTTTTTTTTTCTTTTTGTTTGTGTAGCATCTGTGAATACTATAAGAAAAATCATATTTTTGCAATTTTGGGATAGAGCTGCTATCAGTTAGTAACCTCTAGATTATTATCTATTTATTTCTCTAACTCTCTAACTGGGCTGTGACTAGGTGCAAATGACTTCTTTATTCCCAGCATCCAGAAGACCCAGGTACAATGTAGATATAATAAACATTTACTCAATGTTCCTTTCCATTGTGTTAATTCCTTTGACTTTCTGTATGTATCTCAAACATGTTTTCTATTTTACTAATTGATTTTTATGCAAAATTAATTCTATTATTAACCACTTTCAAAACTGATATAAATTGTTCCATAGTACGCTTCAGGTTTATTCTGTTACTCTTTCAAAGGTGCCATGGCAATAGCTCATTATGGTATTAATCTTTTTTCCTGTTTGTTCAAATGTTCTCAGAGAGCAGATTTCCTGAGAGGCTGTTCTGATGTTCTGCTTTGTTGTTCATCTAATGGAAGAGTTTGAATTGCTCAAATCCTGCATTTGGGGTTGAGTAATTCTTGAAGGAACAGTCTTAATCCTCATGCCAACCATGGTTGAGTGATTCTGGCTTCTTGGTGTTGCTGAAATTTGTACTGTCTGCCCCATTGAAGAAGTTTATTATTTATATCTTTTCAAGAATATCACATTTCCAAATAAGGAATATGGTTCCTGACAAAGAGTTCTCTTCAGTTTGGAGTGAGGATCAGAAAAACATCCCTCATTTTGTAGTCATGTTGGCAGAGTCCTATCCAGTAATAGGATTGGGACTGGGGGCTCAGGCCAGCTGGTGTATTTTCCCCTTCAGCCTCTCAGATGAGAGGAAGTAGACTATTGCTGGAACACGTCCTGAATGTGAGCTGACCATTGTGAGATTTCCCAACCCTGCTGTGGTTGAGAAGTTGTAGCTAGAGTGACAGCAATGAGGGGCCCTACCCAGTCTCCTCTCTTGACCCAATGTCCCTTATGAGGTGGGGTCTTGTGCTTGGGTTAGCTGCCAGTGCCCACTCTTAATTCTCCACTTTTGTAAGAAAGAATATGCACTTATTCCAGAAGATGGAATATGATCAAATTCCTCTCAAACCTTTAGGGTGTTAATGTGGATTTTTTATCCCTTTGACAGAAAATGTCATGGATATTTTAAGAGGAAATGTGGAGAAGGGGACTGAAATGAATTCCCTCACAGCATCTTTCTGGAATGAAAATATATTTTCATATTAGTTTCTTTATCTGTTATTTTAATCTGATGATCCTTCTGTGTCAAGTTTGGTACCCTCTTAGTTTCCAGTACATAATTTTTTCCCAAAGTTTTCATCTTCTTTGGCCTGTTTTTGAGTCTACTGTCTCACATTCTTCCCTATCTGTATTAAACTCCTTTTGTCAGCCATTCTCTTGTACAAAGCATGTGGGACTGAATCTTGTGTTAGCTTCTCCCTTCTTGATACTGAACACTTCTTTCTCTTCCACAGTTATGATATTCTCGGAGGAGAAAAACATAAAATATAACCATTAGCTCTACGTTCTTTAGTTTTTTTCATCAGGCTTCTAAAAACTCTAGATATGCAGTTCATTTTCTTTTAATTTTTTTTGCTCCCAGGTGAGGTGGGTGAAATTCATAGCAGTGCACTGGGTACGTATCATAAGACTCACTCTCCATCATGTATCAGACTCATGTCTCAGGAGAAGAGCATTTCTGTCATAGCAAGACATGGTCATTGGAACCAGGCATTTTGGGAACTGTTGCCCCACACTCTGTCAGGCTAGTTTATGCACTGAAGGTAAAATTTTATAAGGATCTATAAGAATATCACAGGAGGCTCCAGGAACAAGACATATATATATATATATATATAACACACAGAAGACTAGAGTTAAGACCTGAATGAACATCAGGACCCAGGGTTATTCTGTTTTTCAGGGCTGATAATCTCACCTCTGTGCCTTTCTGTTAGCCACACATTCCCTTTTTTTGTACATAAAATAATTGTCAATATGACCACCTTCATCTTAGCTTCTCATCACTTCCCAGTTCAAGTGGACAGCAGAGATTTACTAATATCTCCAAATTCCAAATGCTTGTGAGGGAAAATTCACTGGCCTGGACTGGGTCTGGTAAGTATGTCACATAGTAGTACAAACGCATTCTGTGCATGGGTGCTGGTTCTCAGAAGAGTGAGTAGTACATGAGCTGGAAAAATTTCACCAAAGGAGTCTCTATAATGTCCTCTCATAGGACTTCACTGCCTCCTACACTGTCCTGGACATGACAGGGGTGATTTTCTCTCCAGTCTGTTCACCTGACTCCTCTGTTAGGTCTGGGATGTTTCTATTTCACCCAGAATGCCTAGTGCTCATCCTGAACTTGTGATTTTAGGGCAGAATCCTGAACATGTGGATTTAGCTCTAAAACGGGCCAGAGACTCTTCATTCTTTCATCCTTGTCACCATATGGGAGTTTCCTCATATATGAAAAGTGGACACAGTGATACCTATGGCACTTGGGGAGTTAAATAAGCTCATGTATATAAAAGTATGCACAGTAGAACTTGGCATATGCCATAGTCTCAAGTCAATTTTGAGCCATCACTTTCATGTCCTTCCTCCGGACACTGTCCCTTGTCCTTAAGAATATTTTTCTCCTTTCTGGTTTATTTTCTTTTGTGCTTCTTACAACACCATACTTTTTGCGAGCTTGGTTTGCAGCCATCTGGGGTTTGCAGAATTCTGCTTCTTGAAAATTAGAATAACATTTGTCCATTTCCAGTCGATCAGAAACATTGAATTTTAAATTAGTTTCTCAAATATCGCTGACAAGAGCCTGTTGATTCCACTGGAAACTTTTCTTTGTACTTTGAGCTCTAATGTGTCGGCCAAGAGACTTGAAAACACTAAGAGAACATCGGCGCCTTTACCGTCTCCTAGGGAATTCAAAGCTTTAATTCTCTTACAGGGACTTGATACTCTTCTTCTCGGTCCACACACCATGCTGCTAGAGAAGCAGACAGAATGGAAGGGAATCCACCTTCCTTTATTCAACCATATTCACAGCTGATCCCAAGTGTATCCGTGCCTTGAACTTTCCGTGCTCTCAGAATAACTGAGAAAACCTTATTGAGAGTTTTAGCGTTTTGCAACCTGCAACTCACCCTGGCTTGCTCTTCACGTTTCTGTCCATCAGCTTTGATCACGTTCCTCCTTTCCATCTTTTGAGTGTGTTCTTTTAACAACCTGAATTAGTTACTGCTCAGTGGGCAGATCCAATGTTTTCATTAGATAACAGTTTGATTGGTTGACTGACAAAATTATTAACTTATTCCACATCTAATTCCTGGGAGGGTTTGAGACAGCCTTAGCTGTATCGTACTAATCATTACCCATTGCGTTTTAGTTATTTAAAATAGCAGACAGCTGCTCCAGGGCAGGGAGCAAGCCTTATGCTTTTATGCCTTCTTTGCCTAGCATGGGGCCTGGCTTCTAAAGATAACAATAGATGCCATCTATTGTGTTTTACTGGGTGCCAGGCACTCTAAATACATCATCTTACTCAGTCATCACAGTGATCACTTGGAAAAAATGCTCTTACATCTCCATTTTTATGATGAGACAACTGGAATGTGGAAAGGTTAATTAACAGGCCCAAGGTCCCTGCTATACAGGGGTGGGGCTGAGGTTCAAATGCCACTGACCAATCACCAGGGCTGGGCTCGTGCCCTGTGAGGACCCCGCCTGACTGTTGAGCTCAGCACCGCAGCTCTTGTTTCTCACAGTTATTGACAAATGCAAAATGGAATCACATTTGTGAGAATTATCTTCCTTCCTCAAGTGTCATGACTTAGAATCCTGCCTGCCCTTTCTCTGAAATTTCTGAAATCTGCCTTCCAAATCTAGCACATACATTCAGTTGTATCAAACTGTTTCTTTTTTTGCTACCATGAAGTAATATGACAATTTTCTCTCAAGTTTCTGTAATTTATTAGCCATTTCTTCTTTGCGGTCACAAGAAAGTCTAAGGTGACAGTTCTGACCGCTTCCTTCACCATCTACCACCTCTTTCTCCAATTCATTATTTTTCAGAAGGACACGCCACCTGTTTGTTCCCTACTTGAGCTCCTTCCTGTTAAGAATTGCTAATGCTATATAAGCATGTTTCCCACAATATTTTGATTTATCTTAAGATATTATGTGTTTTGTTTGATGGATGTTGAAAACAAGCACTGTTTTTTACTTGAATCAGTTATTTCTTTTAGTAAATGATGCCTACTGTTAAGATTTGTAAGTTGTAGCTACCTTCTTCTATAGGAACTTCAATGGTTTATTAGGCATTTCTCTCTTGGTCCTAGACCAATAACCCTTTAAACCCTGTCCTTGGATTTAAAGGTTGAATTTTTCCCCTGTGAGATTACTGAAAACAATTACAACTACCTATAACTAAAATATTTCAAAGTTCAAAACACTGGCTCAGAATTAAGGCTACATGGATGATTCATTCCCTCTTCTCCAGGCTGGAGATGGGTCACCTGTCTGGCTGCTAAATGGCAGTCCAAATGGATATCAGGAAGCTTATCCTTCATACCAGTTTTTTGAGACAGAGAAAGGGGAAAAAGATCTGGAAGCACTGGGGTTTTATGAAGTTTTTTTAGCATTTCAGGTTTTGAGGCTCTGGAAAAATACTCTCAGAGACAGGCAGAAGCTGTTGTATCTGTCCTCTGAGCTCAGTAACAAGAGTGAATGGTGAGAGCGATCACAGTTGTGTTGTGCGAGAAAAAAGCTGCCCCGTGTCATCTCTGCTCATTCACGGCAGCCATTTCTCTTCTTTTTCAGCTTAAAGTCCTCCTGCTGAGACCAGCTGATCTCTGGACACCAGGCTTAGGAGTTAAGTATTACACTAGGTAAGAGCTCACAATTTTTTTACCTTCAGTTTTGTTCCAGAAGTTCAAATCCAATTAATTCACACAGTTCCCATGGCCTTTCTTTCCCAAATCAAACCTTCACTGGGAAGAAAAATGAAATTGCCACCTGGGCTTCTAGACTAAACACCTTCCTACTACAGATTCTACTGACCCCACTGGTCCTTATTTTTCCTGGTTTCTTTTCTTGAAGCTCTTGGCTCCTTTTCTGAGGGGAGCTTCATAAATATTCTGCCTGGTTTGGATTCCCAGTTCTGTCTCTAAAATTCAGAACCTAGCTCACGTCCTTTCCATTCTATTGATGTCAATGTTGAGTTTCACAGGCCACACTGTCAGTCACTGGGGGAGCTGGGATTTTGATTGAGGTGGGCCTCACCTTAAAGGGCAGCTGTCAGCAGGACCCTGTGTGGTTTCCCTGGTGGAGGATCTCTATGGAGCGTGAGTTGCTGCTGTTTCTCCAGAAAGGCTTCTCCCTTAGTGAAGGGTGTCTCTGAAGGCACAGCTCCATCTGTGCTGACCTTTGGATTTCACTCCTATGTGAGGCAGGCATCCAAGAGATTATTAAGATGCAGGCTTGAGGTCTGCACACTGTCAGGGACAAAGCACATGTCTGTCCTTAGTTTTCTGTGATGTGTTCTTTAAGACATATTTGTACCTTGTTTGTAAGGGAGAACTTCTGCAGGATGGTCCCATCTCAATACCTGCAGAATATGACTACGGGACTCAGAACACAGAAGATCAAGATTGCCCCAGAGTGTCCCCTGGCTTACCCACTATATATGTCTCTAAAATGAGACATTTATGGAGATGAACCATTTATGGAGAAGAAGATGCCTATGTGAAAATATGAGAAAAACTGGCTATATTCAGCTCTGCTATGCTTTAAAGCTTAGAAAATTAGGAGCCACATGGAGGATTACCCCAATCTGTTTTCCTCTGTGCTTCCATGGGGACAGACTCACTGAAGGCCCTGCTGCCTGACTTTCATTAAGAATGGCACCATCATCAAGTTGAATCAGGCCCTGACTCTGGGGTGGGTTTACTTTGTAGGGATATTCTGAGAAGCCCTGTGTCAAACCGATTGCTTTAGACATGGACGAAAGAGAGAATGTGGTTTTGTTTGGTGATAAAATGAGATTATAGCTATTGGGGAAATAGGAAAGGAGAGAATTTCTCATGAGAATTTTTAGCATGGTTTCAAGACCCCTATAGCTACAGCGTATATAAATGCCTAATTGGATCAACCTCAGGAGCCAGGACATGCCTGGGTTAAGCTCTGAATAATGCATGAGGACAAATGGCTTAGTCTGGCAGTCCCGGGCAGACTCATATTTACCATGGGAATAAGGGGAGAATTCAAAATTAATGAATCACCTACTAAAGATGCTAGATACTTTAATTATGTTATTTTGCTTAATCGTAACAAAACCCTTTGCGAATGAGTACTATTGTTTTCATCCCCATTTTATAAAGTAAGACACAGCTGCTCAGACGACTTGCTTAAGGTCATACGGCTGCTCTGTGGTGGAACCTGTATCATCCTGGTCCATGATCTGGAGATGGTAGACTGCTGTGAATCATATAAGGCTTTATCAAATGGCGACCCTTAATGTTGGATCTGCTTTGTCACACACACACAGAGCAAATAATAGCCTGTGAACATCTATAGAGAAAGTGTGATTACTGGCATGTATATGGGTTTACTGAGAGCACATTTCCAATTAACCTCATTTCCTTTTGTTGATAAGGTTCCTGGATATAACAAGTCATGAGGAGTAACCTTAATAATTGTTGCCCGGAATAGCAATTGTGACTGTGGGTCTCTGCTCATGGACTGATCGCTAGTAGAATATTGCTCTGAATCCCCACCCTTTGCAGACATTTCCTCACTTCATTTGGCCCTAGACCCCTGGGTGGAACTCTGCCTGTGTCCTCACTCCTTGGCTCTATATGATGTTGGCAGCCTTGGCTGCATTGCTTGAAGACTGGCTCTGTGTCACCATGTGTCCCGCAGTTATGACTTGCAGAGGCCCTCAAATGTTGGACACCCTCTCTCTTCTCATCTCTCCTGAGAGTGGCTTGAGTTCCAAGTTTTTCTGTGAACTGGACAACTGTCTTGGATGGGTGAGTAGACAGGGTCGTTTCCCAAGAAGGGAGCAGAGGTATCCTTGCATCTAAAGTGTTGCGGGACAGGTGTGGAGATGAGTAGGTGGCCGAGCTTAGTTCCATGCCCTGAAGGGAGAAGTGACATTTTGGGTCAGAGTGAGGTGACTGAGCCACAACATCAGGTGCCTGATGGAGAGAGGGGACAAAGAAGTCCCCGCCTCAACTGTGTGATAGGGAGGATGTGCCCAAAAAGGAACACATATCAGCTGTTTGGTAGACTGTTGGGTGTAACAAATCAGCCCTCCGTGTGGTGGCTCAAAACAACAGGAACTGATTTAGTTCAAGAGCTTGCAGT
This sequence comes from Smutsia gigantea, assembly GCA_032199065.1. Lineage (NCBI taxonomy): Eukaryota > Metazoa > Chordata > Mammalia > Pholidota > Manidae > Smutsia > Smutsia gigantea. The sequence goes on from JAVSCE010006133.1 coordinate 61,790, forward strand.
TTGAGCAAGCGCAGCGAGGGAGGCCTGTGGCCGCCGCACAGCCTCAGCTGGAGAGGCTCTGCCGGGGCTTTGGGTTTGCACTTCCAAGATGGCGCCCCCACGTGGCTGGCAGCTTGGTGCTGGCTGCTGGCTTGGCCGAGGGCTGAAGGCCTTGGTGCCATATGCACGGGCCCCTTATGTGGGCCCCCGAGAGTACGCTTGGGTTCCTTCATAGCATGGTGGCTAGGCCCCCACGGCGGCCCTCCTGGGGAATCAGACTCAGCTGCGCGGCCTCTGATGCTGCTGGCCCGATACAGCAGCACTCTTGCCAGGCCCCGTTTTCAGAGTCTGTCACAGAGGCCTGTCCGCCTTAAAGGAGACGAAATGGCATCAAAACGGGAGAGGTGTTAAAATCACACTGTAAGAAAAGTAGGTGGAATGGAAGACATTGTTGTGGCCATTTTTGGAAAAACATAATTTTCCACCAAGGTTGTCAAAGAGTTTCCACAAGGGCATGTAGGTGGGTGTGGGGGGGGGGGCAGATTATAAAATGTGTTCCCACGCTTTGGCTTCAGGATCTCTGAGCTAACTATCTTGAATAGATTGGTTACTCCTCTGAGGTGATCAACTGACGCTGGGAAAGTTCATGGAAAAGGTAGTGTGTTTGTCTTAAGAGTATTGACACTCTTTGTGATAGATGAACCAGTTACCAGCTTATTCCTGCCCAGGTACAGCTTTGGAGCAATTAGGGTCTGGTCTGAGGAAAGTGGAAGTTTCTTATAATTGGATATATGGCAGAGGAATTTCTAAAGGATTTGCGTAGAACATCACCTGTGTGCATGTGTGTATGTGTGTGTGAATGTGTGTGTGTATGCACATCTAGGCTTTCCAGAAAGCATGCAGTACCATAGGTCGGCTAAAGCATGCAGAGACTAGCCAGTGCTGTAAACTGTAAGCCCTTAGGGCTGATTCAACAGTGTGGGTGGATTTTGGCATTGCCCAGTCACCGGGCAGACAGGCTCAGACCCTGGAGCCACATGGCAAAAATGATGTGCCGGGCAGAACTCCACAAGGGTTTACCAGGCTTGATGAGGTTTATCCAGAGCTGGAAGGGGCCTCGGGTAACAGCTGCTTCCCCTTTGCTTCATGGATTCTCTTCAGTATAGATTTAGCCAGTCATGGCCCCAGAAACATGAGAATGGGATGGGGCTTAAACAGTTAAGATCCTTAACTGTGTATGTCTATAAACATGACTATTTTGTGTGTTTGTTGTAAATGTAGGAGAAAAATAACGTGAGAATAATATTGGGTTAGAGAAGCACACGCCATGAGAATGATAAATGTTGAGTGGATCAGTGATTACATGGTCTATTTGTTTAAGGAACTGGTACCTCTCTTAAAGAGTTACTGTGGCTCAGTGGGGAAAATCAGCTTTCCGGGGTGTTAAATGTATCTGCCCCTGTGAGGGCTTGCACCTGGTTGGGACGAATATGTGTACATGTGGGGTAAATTTCATTTAAAAATGTGATTTTCTTCCTGAGGCTTAACTCCCTGAGAGTATGATTGTGTGGTTTTCAAGGCTGCATTATTTCTATCAATGAGCCAATGAAATTAGAAAATTGAAGCATCATCTGAATATAAAATAGTCTTGTAAATTGTGACTTCCTTAGGATAGGTATTAAATTACAGATTTTACATTTTATTTAATTATATTAATCAGACAAGAAGACAAATTACTGAGAACTTACTCTGTTTCAGGTGCTGGTTTAGATGTCAAGCAGATGGTGGAATTATAACCAAATCTTTGCTCTCCAGGAGCCATAGACTAATTTGGTGAGGAAATAAACACGTGAATAATACAAACACACATAGATATATACATATAAGTTAGATGGAGGAACTGATAAATACTATGAAGAAAATAAAAGAAACAAAATAGAAATTGACTGGGGAAGGGGCAATTTTAACTCAGGACATCAAGAAGGTTCTTTCTTGAGAAGGAAACAGCTATTCAGAGACCTGGCTGAGGAACATTCCAAGGTTTTGATGGGATGAAGGTGGCAGCTTGGAAGGCTAGAAGACTGCTAGCTGGTGAACAAAGAGCAAAGGAGCAAAGGGAAGGGAATGTAGATGTAGACAGGGTTGTAATAACACGGGGCCTTTTGGCTGTGGGGAGGAGTTTGGTCTTACTCTAATGCAAGAAGCTACTGGAGAGTTCGTAATATGAAGATGGTGCTGTCCGGTTTGCACTTTGGGATGATCACTCTGGATGTATGTGAAGAGTGGGATGTAGAAGCCCAAGTTTGGAAGCAGGAGGCTGCCACTTGGTCCAGGTGAGAGGTGCTGGTGGCTTAATCTAAGATGTAGGCAACGGAGATGGGGAACAGTGACATGATTCCTGCTATGTTGTAGAAGTTGAACCAGTTGGATTTATGAGGTTCAGGTGTGAATTGTGACAGAAAGGAACAGGGATAACTTCATTTTCTGGCCTGGGGAACTAAGTGGTTGGTCATAATCATTTTCTGAAAGGGAAAGACTTGGTAGGAGCAGCTATAGGGGGTGCATATAGAAGTTAATATTTGACCAGACTAAGTTCAAGGTGGTTGTTGATTTGAGAGTTGGCTATCTGGCTCAAGGTGGAAATTGAGGCCGGAGTAATAGATTTGGGAACCTAAAGATGGCATTTAAGCCAATGAGATTTGATGAAATCACCTAGGGGGAGAGCGGAGTGTCTTGCCAATGGGTTTCAGTCCCAGGCAAGTTTGCTATGGATTCAGTGTGACCAAAGAAATTGGCAGCAAAACTGTTCTTGGGGTGAAAGGGTTATACCCAACTTTATTTCCAGGTGGCAGGTCAGTCACTAAAATCCCATTCACTCAGAGCGAGTCTGTATGCAGCAAGCCGGTCTCTGCCTCTGGGCTCCTCTGTCTGCCCAGTCGTCCCACACAGCCGTCCTCTGGGCCTCTGTCCTCGGTGCTGCCACCACTCCAGCCTCTGCTCTGCTCTCCTGCAGCCTTACCACCGTGTTGCGCCCAGAGCACTGGGCAGAGCTCTTTATATAGAGTCAACAGCCATGTATTGCCCACAGGCAATGTGCAGTGAGCTAGTCAGCCAGGGCCAGGGGAGAGTCCTGGCCACAGGAACTCTCATTTTATCCCCAGGGAGATAGAGAAAAGAGACCAGGAAGGCCAAGGACAAAACTCTGGGGTTCACTAACACTTAAATTCTACCAGCAGGTGAGAAGACAACATGAAATGGGGCTGTAATTGAGGTAGGATATCCAGGCAAGTCTGGTGCCCAGGGATCCAAGGGAAGACAGTGTTTCAAGAAAGACTTGATGGTTAACCTCAACCAGTGCTGCAGAGAAGCCTCATACACATGAGAACTGGGCGTAAACTGTTGAGTTTAGCAGTGTGAATGTCTTAGGTGTCCTTGATAAAAGCCAGTTCAGTCAAATGGTGGTGAGAGAATAGGAGGCAGGAAGTGGATACAGGTGTGGAATTTTCTATGAAGGTGAACAGAGAAGTGAGCAAGAGCTGGAAATGATTCATGGTCAAATAAAATTGTGTTGCTTTTTAAAGATAGGCAATATCACTGCGTGATCTGAGAAGGTGGAGGAGAGAGACAGAGATGATGTGGGAGAGGCAAATGGGTTTGATGATGCAAGGTGAAATCGTTTTCATTTGAGTGCATGTATTTCTCTGTTTTGAGGTAAAGTCATCAGGTGAGAGTGGCATGTATCGTCCAGGAAATGTAGTAGTCATGACTGTTAGAGTTGGATATTGACTTGAGTTTTGAGGACACAAACCAAAAGTGAGGCCAGTAAACATTACTGTGGATTTTTTTTTAAGAATGGTTTAGTGCAATATTTGACAAATTTCTTCTTTAAAGGAACAGATAATAAAGTATTTTTGACTTTCTGAGCTGTACAGCTTCTGTCACACTATTCAGCTTAGTCACTGTAGCATAAAAGCAGAAATAGACAATAAATAAATGAATGAATGTGGTTATATTCCAATAAAACTTTATAAAGAACAGGTAGTGAGTCACATTTGGTCCAAGAATTGTAGGCTGCTGACTCCTGATATAGGTGCTTAAGCATGCAGGTGAAGGCGGAAAATATATGGATATCAACAGAAAGATTTCTTTTCCAAATGAGTAAAATAAAGATGCCCAGAAATTAAGAATGTTTACAAAAGATTTAGATAAATGCATTGTATTATGGGCTCCAGGTCAGACAATGATGAACATTGAAAAAAGGGCAGGGTCAAGAATTGTAGGTCCTCATAAGATAAGACAAAAGTAGTAATGGCAACCCCAAAATCAGTGAGCTGGAAAGTTGGGAAGCAGAGGTTAGATAGAGTAGGGACTGCAGGAAATCAAGATTGTTCAGAAGTGGGAAGGGAAAATTAGTGCAGTGAAGAATGTCAGTGAGAGTAGAGATGGTTGGCGGGATCAGCTACGTGCTTACCAAGAATAATGATGTAGGCAGTTGGAAGAGGAAGACAGTGATCCAGGGCCTAAAATCTTCAATAAATGAAAAAGGGACTGTGAGGTCAGCAGATGACCACAATGGTGAAGAGCACCGAAGGTGAAGTCTGATGATTTGGACTTCAAAAGAGCTGGGGGTTTTGAGGGGGGAAAGGGGGTGCTTCCCTGAGGAGAATAAGGGTTGCTGACCCCCTCTTTGGGCCTGTGGGGAAAAGGCCACCACCATTGACAGGGATGCAGGATATTCTACATGCACAGTGGAGAAGCAAGAGTTTCCATTAAACTAAAAAAGGGAAAGGAAATCAAGAAATCCAAAGCCTTAGGAGAATTGATTGATGACAGAGTATGAGTTCCAGTGGTCACAAAGGCTGTTCTTTCTAAGCTGATGTGGCTATTGGGAGGACATGAAAGTGAACACCTTGGGCTGGTGGCCTCTTTCCTGGAAATACAGGGTGTGGGTGGGTAGCGTGACAGTCAGGAGAACAGGACAAGGAAAGCTTCTGGGCAACAGTTCCTTCTATGGTGCGTGAGGACAAGTGTTTTCAATTACTTTTATTATAGTATACGTGGTGCCAAATTAACACCCATTCAGAAATCTAAATTAGGGTGGCTAGAACTGTGCTTAAATAACTATAAAGAAGCTCTTTTAAAAGAGTTCTTGTTTAATTGAGAAATTTTAAATGTCTTAAATTCAGGATAATTGTCTTAAAACATTTCTGGAAGGGGTTGAAGGTTTTCCAACCTGTGTCAGATTCCTCAGCCTTGGTGTGTGTTAAGTCAGACTGGATGGTGCAGAGACTCCTGGACACATAGAGAAAAGCTGGCTAGGTTGCTCCTGGCTATGGCTCGGGATTTTTCTGGGGGTAATTCTGTGTCTACATAACAGAACACATTCTAGAAATGTCTTTGAGCTAAGGGGAGGGGCATCCGTTAGCACAGATGAGGCTTGTTCCCAGAAGCTTGTTTTTTTCTCCACTGGCAGAACAAAGGCCTGTTAAGTCCAACAGAGTAAGAGGCCACAGGGGAAGAATGCTCAATGGCAGTTAGATGGTAGCTGAGTACATCACGGGAAATGAGAACTGGGTTTTGTGTCCCTTCAAACGGACATGGATGTGTTTTAACTTGGCATTTAAAAGGAAAAGAGAGAATAATGCCATATGATAAAATGATATGGGGCACTTCAAGAATGGAAATTAGGCCATATTAATGCAATTTTAATTATATAATTACATTCTTCAGTTGGGCGATTGCTTTATTTTTAATTTGAGTGGGAAAAAATTGTTTATGAGTAATTATTGTGCAATTTTATGTACTCTTTGGTGAGTTGTGGGTGAGGGCTCAATGGAACTTAAAAGTATAGATGCAAAGCTGAAGGCTTTACTGGGAACACTTGCTACTAGATTCTGATAGAATTTACTGAGAAGCGCTAAGCATTTCTATTACATAATTTTTTCTCCATGCATATATGTGTGTGTTTGCTATATTTGGAAGAGATTCCACAGTTGTGCCAGAGATGACTGGGAACCAATTTAAATAATTTGGGGGAATGCCTGAAGGCAATGAAATGTTGAAATGCTTCTAGAACAGCAGAGGTAAGCGGGCTGTTCCAGCACCTCCTGGAATGCCACGTCAACAGCACCACCTTATTGGAAGGAAAACAATTTTCATTTAAAATGGTAACTGACATCTGTGATCAGTTTCCTGCAAAGAGTTAGAGGTTGATAAATGGATTCTAAGAAATTGTCAGCCTTTAGCAGTTTGAATTTCAAAAGATGCCAGACATCTCCAATAAAATGTTAAGATGATTTTATGGAAAATGTTTGAAGAATAGAAGGTTAGGCATGTGAGGTTAAGTGGCAAAAGGATCGATGCATTAATTTGGCAAATCCTTATCATTTATTATGATTTTTTTCTTATTCTTACGCATGTGTCAAGCATTGCTCTAGGAGTTAGGGGCAAAGCAGTGATTGAACTAGATAGAAATCCCTCATGGAGTTTATACTATAGTGGGGAGAGACACACTGTAAACAAAATAAAGCAGAGAAACATACAGAGTGCAGATAAGAGCTTTGGAGAAAAATAAAGCTGGAAGGTTGGGTAAGGAGGGCTGGGGGTGGGAAGTCAGTTTTAAATAGAGTGGGCAGGGAAATCTTTTATAAGAAAAAGCATTTCAGCAACAATTTCAGGAGGTGGGGGGGAATAAACTGTGTGTAAGAATGGTCCAGAGAGAGAATAGCAGTTGCAAAAGCTATGTCCACAAAGCATGTTTTGAAAACCTCATTCTGGCCAAAATAGTGAGGACAGATTGCAGGCCAGCAAGAGTACAAGCAGAGAGATCTGTCAAGAGACTGAAGTATTCCGGATGAGAAATGGTGGTCACATAATGAATGTGGGAGGAGGCATCAGACTGGGGATATATTCTCAAGGAGTGCTAACAGCATTGGCTGAGAGATTGGGTGTGGGAAATGCGAACAGGAGTTAAGGGTTAGTCTAAACTTTGGGCCTGAACTGCTGGAAGGATGGAATTGCCATTGATGGAATTGCATTGGGGAAGACACTGGGAAGCTTTGGATGGTGGAAAAGATGAAGACTTCAGTTTTGCACTGGCTAAGCTTGAGCCACCCCAGGCATCTGTGTAGTGAAGTCTAGTGGCAATTGGCTGTATGAATCTGGAAATCAGAAATCTAGGTTGGGGCTGAAAATATGGGTGTCATCATTGTAATGATTGTGTCTAAATCCATCATACTTGACGAGACCACTAAATGAGGTGAGTAGATAAAGAGAGAAGAGTAAAATGAAGACTGAGAACTGAGCATTGTTCTTAGCAACCTAATGGTCACTGGTAACTTTGACAAGAGTGGTGGAGTTGAAAAATTGTTTTTGTTTTTTTTTTTCAAAAAAAACCTCTTTTGGGATTGCAGTGGACCCAAAAGAGAATTGAAGGAGAGAAATTAGAAACAGCAAGTAAATGCAATAGTTTTTATTAGTTTTATTGTAAAGGGCAAACAGAGAAATAGGGTAGTCATTGGAAGGGGAAGCAGAGTAAAGGAATGATTTATTTTTTTAATATGGGAGAAACGATATCACTCTGGGAATATCGTTGGCGAGAGAAGTGATGGTGCAGAAGAGGAGGAGAGAATGACTGAGCTCCATTGGTGAGTGGGTGAGAAGGTGTGGGGATCTAGTATGCAAATAAGGGGTTGCCTCTAACTAGCAGTTACAGCAGTTTGTTCCATGTACCAGAAGGGAAGACTGTTAGGGTCATGATTCTGGGTTGTGCATAGAGGTGCTGGAGTTTATTCGAGGTGTCTGCTGCTTACTTCTGTTGGACTTATGAAGTACTGGAGAAGATTACAGGAAGTGGGAAGTTAACTATCTCTGCAGATGCTTATTCTCTACCAGCAAGCTTGTGCCTGGACTAGATCTGACATGAGATGCTTCCAAAGCAATGTGTGGCGTTGGGAAGACCCCTTCTACGAAGGCTCCTTTGGCACACACCACCACCCAGGATCCAGTCATTGATGTTGGTCCTTGTGTCCTAGGTACCCATCTTTACATTATTCCTGATTTATGCATTCCAGGGTTCTGCAAGAGTAGACAGAAGTAAATCCTGCAATTAGGGTGAGGGCTGTTACCTGGAAAGTGAATGACTGGCTTGTAAAGGATTAAAAAAAATTGTTATTGCCACAGAGTTTGTAATATACATTTATAATTCATCTTAATCCACTTTCAGATAACACTATATTGCTTCACAGGTGATGTGGGTACTTTTAAGAGATTTCCAAATTCCTCCCTCCTGTCCTTTGTAACATTGCTGCCATTTATTTCACTTATCCATAAATTATAATCACCCAATATATTGTTGCTATTATCATTTTGAACAAACTGTCATCTGTTAGGTTGATGAAGATTTAGAAGAAGGGAAGGTTTTATTTTGCCTTCACTTACTCCTTTTCTAATGCTCTTCCTTTCCTCTGTGTAGATCTGAGTTACTGACCTAGGTCATTTTCCTTCTTTCTGAAGAATTTCTTTTAATATTTAACAGGTTTACTGGTAACAAACTCCCTCAAGTTTGGTTTGTCTGAGAAAGTATTTCTCCTTCACTTTTGAAGGATAATTCCACTTCAGGATACAGAATTCTAGCTTGCTTTTTTCTTTCAAAACTGTAAATATTTCATTCTGCTCTTCTTGTTGGCAGGGTTTGTTAAGAGAAGTCCAATGCAGTTCTTACCCTCATTGCTCTCTATGTTAGGTGTTTTTGCCTACTCTAGCTTCTTCCACAATTTTCCCTTTGGGTTTGATTTTCTACAGTTTGGATATGATATAACAGGTCTATATTTTGTTGACATTTATTGTGTTTGGTGTTCTGTGAACACTTGGACATATGGTTTGGGTTCTGTCACTAGTTTTGGAAAATTCTCAGCCATTATATCTTCAAATATTCCTTCTTTCTTTCCTTCTGAATACCCATTACACATATGCTATACCTTTTATAATTGTCCCATGATTCTTGGATATCCTCTTCCCTTTTTTCATGTATGTGTGTATGTGTATATATATAATTTTTTTGGCTGCGTTTTTCAGTTTGGGAACTTTCTATTAGCATATCCTCAAGCTTGCTGTTTCTTTCCTTAGCTGTGTCCAGTCTTCTGGTGAACCTATCAAAATCATTCTTCATTTCTTTCACAGTGTTTTTGATATCTAGCATTTCTTTTTGAATTTTTCAAAGTTTCCGTCTCTCAGCTTGTATTAACTATATGTTCTTGCATGTTATCCCCCTTTTCCATGAGACTCCTTAGCACATTTATCATGGTTGCATTACATTCCCAGACAATCCCAAAATATCTGCTGTAACCGAGTCTGGTTCTGATGCTTGTTTTGCATCTTCAGATTTTTTTTTTTAATAACTTCAGTTTTTTTTGTCTTTTAGGATGCCTTTGTGATTTTTTTTAAGCTGAAATGATGCATTGGGTACAAAGAAATGAAGTAAATAGGCCATCAGTATAAGGTTTTATGTTTATGTCACTAAGAGTTAGGCTGTTTGTTTGCTGTTCACTGTAGTTCTAGGTGTCAGAGGCTGACATGCCCTCTAGTGCCCTTGTTCATGCCCCTGTGGTCTTTGACTTTCCCTAGAGACTCCTTCTTGAATAGCACCTGAGCCTTGCTGTTCTTTTCAGCTGTAGTCTCCTGTTATTACAGAGGAGTCCAGTTGATGTGGTGGTAAGGTATGGGGGAGGAGAAGACTTCTGTTTTATTATGATCAGGTCTCAGTGTTTTGTTGGGCCTGTGTCTCTATGCTGTGATATTTCCAAGTGCTTCTCAGCTCTCTCTCTGCTCCCCTGACACAAGAAGGCTAGAGATGACTGAAGTTAGATATTTCCCTTCTTGTTGCTTAGGCTTGGGTAAAACCCATGTTTAGGATCTGGTAAAACAGTTTCCCAGGTGTTTGTTAATGAGAACAGGAAGCTCTGGGTACATTTCAAAGTGGTTACTTTTCCCCAGTTCCTGACTAAAGCATGAGGTGTTGCTTCTCTGATCTTCACCCCACCCTGATAACCTGGTGGCGTTCCTGGAGTTACAACTCATGAAGGTGTTCTTCACCCTTTGTGGGAGCAGGACCCAGGGGCTTTATCTCTCAAGCTAGTTCATAGTTCATACTAAGCCTTCGGAAATTAGAGAATTACCCTTAAGTGTTCCTACCAAGTGTTCCTAATTTCCTTCCTGCTCCTGGAACTCTCATTCTCTGTATTTACCCATCTCTCTAGAGTTTGAGCAAGTGAATTGTCCCATGCCCTGTATTCTCTGATGAGTCTAAGAAGAGCTGTTAATTTTCAGTTCAGCTTTTTTCTTGTGAGGACAGAAGTGACAACATCCAAGCTCTTTAGTACATGTCAAACTGGAAACAGGCCCAAAAGTTTTTCAATGGGAAATGATTCAGACCATGATACCCTTAGCTCAAAGAAAGCAAAGGGGAGGCCAGTAACAATTTCCTGCTAAAAAGAGAAAAAGAAGATGGTCAAGTCCATAGGATGAATAAAGGGAAATAAGAAGGGGAAATTGTCAGCTTCTGACAATGATTTATAATTTTATTTTGACCCAAGCAAAATCTCTTTCTCCTCCTCCTTTTCCTCTCGTCTCATCCTTCCCTTTACTCTCATCTTCCTCTTTGCCCTTCTGCTCCTGAGTATGAGGGAGTGTGAGGGAGGCCCTCTATGGCTTCAGGCATGCCAGCCCTTGGCGTTTCTCAGGCCACTCTCCTGTCGTGTCGGAGAGAGAGAATGTTGGGATCACCTTGATGTTCACACTGGGGCTGGTCCTAGACCTTTTACATAAGGAGTCGGAGGACTCTTCCATGATCTTTACTGCACATTTTATTTTTGTGGACATCAGAGCAGACATGGAATGGCTTGGATCTTATGGATTGTCTGCAGAGGTCACAACCTGAGCCCTCAAGTGGAGATGATTTACTCACCAAGTGCTGGAGGTAACTGTTCTAGGAGGCTGGTTGGAAGCTACAAAGTATCCCCTCGACCTGCTGTGTTAGAGTTCATGCAGGTGCTTTCCCCTGTTTTTAATATGCTTTGTTTATACTCCCATGAGCAATTTTAGTCCTCCTTAATTTTCACAGGGCTTCTTCTGTAGATAGAGTGAACATGTAAGTCCTTTTTGGCTTCCATGGGAGATATCAGAAGCAACTGCCAAAGCTTGGAGAGTCAGCAGTCCAGGCTTTTGAGATGGCAATCCCAGAACCATCCTTGTGTGGAGGCTGGCACACTGCTGGGGAACAGACATAATTGTAACAGGCTCTACAATGACTAGATGTGTGTTTTATCAAGTGGGTGATGCTGTTAATACTGATGCATGGAAATATCCTTAGAATCTCAGTTATCAGGGAGTAACCATCTTGTGGGGGCTTTAAACCTAATAAGGTCAGGAATTGTACAAATCTTGGCCCTCCAGGGATCCCAGGAATCTAGTTATAAGATCAGGACTGACTGCAGCAGCACTCGGTCCCTATCTAACCTTTTTTTGCTTAGAGCTTCAAGAAGTCTTTAAATGCAGTATAAATCATGCACAAGCCTTTAATAGGGAAGTAGTGAAAAGAGAGGACATGATACTGACCTTGAGTGAAGAGAGTGATGGATATATCTTGCAGAGGAGGGTAAGAAGAAGGGCTGGGTCTTGCATCATTGGCCCAGAATGTGTAAAGGTAGGCAAATTGTGCAGGGGGACAAAGCAATGCCTGTCATGATCGGAACTTGGACGTGAGTTGGACTGGAGTCACCTTCAGGGGAAGGGAGCTCAGAAGGAAAAAGGAACAGATATATAATCAGTCTTGTGCTTCTGTATCTCAGGTTTAATTAGCTTTAAAGGTCATAAATTCAGAAGCTAGACTGCTGGGGATGAAACCTGGTTCTGGGGCTTACTAGATTTTTAAACTTGGACAAGTTACTTAACTACTTTGTCCTTAGAGATATTATGAATTAAATGGTTTAATAATCATAAAGCTCTTAGAATATTGCCTGGTATGTTCTAGGCATATTACGTATATGAATCCTACATTACCTAAGTGTGGACCACTTTGAATGATGCTGTAAGTATGGGAGTGCCCTCTGCATGTGTGTTGATGTAGAGTCTGGTTTTGTCACTGAGATTTTCAGAAGTGCAATACCCAGCAAAAATACAGTTTAATCAAGGCCTTTGATAGGGCCTCTCATGATTTTCCTATAGACAAGATTGAAAAACACCAATTGGAGCCTGGATAATTAGGGGATCACGTTGACCATCTATTCCACATGGTTTATGTAACCTGATTAAGGTCAACTTGGAGAAGGGTTTGCAGGAGCTTTGTGCATCCTCTGACCCCAGCTACCCTGCAGTACATGCTCTTCAGATACTTCAGTGAGGATGTACAGGGCATGCTCATTGGAGCTATGGGGGATGTGCCTTTGTATATCTTGTATTAAAGAATTTGGACCCAAAAAGTATTATTCAGTTCAAACCCTTCTTGATATCTCACTCTAAGTCCTGACAGTCCTTTTCTTTCATTGCTATGCTTGAGCTTTCTGTACACGCCATAGATTCCCACCCCTACTCCAAAGCCTCATGTTATTCCTTCTTCTCACACATTTGGGGCATGCTTTTCTTGGATGGTCATCCCTTCTGCTCCAAGGTACTTTCAAGGCAATCATGCTTTCATCAAAACCTGGGGAACTAACTGCCCACAGCTCATGCAGGCTCAAGTTAGACCCAGGGCTGTGCTGGCAAATCCTGGCTTTGCCTAGAATAGCAGGATGTGGAAAAGCACATGTGCTATGGGTCCAGTTGACACACGTCTTCATCTTACATGGTATGAGATGCTGTCGACCTTGTTAAGGGACTTGCCACACCCACAGGGACTTGCTCATATGATTTCATCACACCATTTACTTCTGCACAGTGTCCTACGTCAGCAGTGAGCAAGGGCACCCAGTTTATTACATGGACTGAACTAGGCAGGGAGCAACTATGAAATCATTTTAGAATTCTCCCACAATGTCTCTAAATCCATTCTGTCAGCTCTCCCTTCCCCACCACATGATCATATCTAGGAAGGTCCTGCAGCTTTGCTGATTCATTTTGGATATTAGAATAGTCTTGTCTATTAGATATTAATAGTTGAGAACAGTTTAAATCCTAACTTCCTTCCCATGTGCATGTATAGCCTCTCCTCTCGCTCCTTCTCAGGCCTGTCTGCTCAGTGATAGTTTGGGGGAAGGGGTCATGTCTGTTCTTACACTCTTCACTAGCTTTACACCACCTCCTCCCACACATTCTGACTACCTCTGGGTCCTCCTGGATCTGGGATTGGAGGAGAGAGTTGTTTATTCATTCAACAAATACTCATTGTGTTCTTAATTTGTGCCAGGCACTGTTCAGAGTTCTGGGTATGAACCGGTACAATTCCCTGACTTTGTGGAACTTATATTGAAGCAGGCAAGGCACAATATATTAATGAAAGTATGATATATCTGAAAATAACAGGGGTTGTGGGGAGAAGTAAAGCAGAAAAGGGGAATAGGGAATTCTGGGACTTGGGCTTGCTGTTTTATGGAGAGCAGTCAATGAAGAACTTTCTGGTAAAGTGGAATTTAGGCAAAACCTGAGGGAAATAAGGGAGTGAGCTATGGAGAGATGTGGGGAAGAAAATCCAAGCAGAAAACCTAGTCAAGTGTTCAAGGAACCCCAGGGTCCAGTGAGCTGATGGAAGGAGTGGGATTGAGAATAGCAGACGTTGGGGGCACAGAGGTGGGTGGAGGTGGGCAGTCAGGTGAAGGTCGTGACAGGGGTGTTAGCTTTTACTTCAGATCATATGGGAAGCCACTGCTGTGTGTTGATGAAAAATGCGATCTGATTTACTTTTTAATATGATCTGGCTGCTGGGTGAATGGGCTGCAGAGTCATGTCCAGAAATGGGGAGACCAGTTAGGGGGTGATTGAAATGATCTGACCGATGGAGAATAGGCATATTCTGGATCTTTTGAAGGTAAATCCAAAGGTGTTTATCTCTGGGTAGTATTTGAGATGAAAAAGAAAGAAGGGACTCCAGACAATTCCACCAGTGACTGGACCGATGGCTCTGTCATTCACTAGCATGGGAAAGGCTGCAGGAGAAACAGGGCATGTTTGGGGGCTGGCAGAAAACAAGCTTGATTTGGGGCTCATTAAGTTTGAGAAGTAGAGTTCAGAAATCTAGGCTGAAGATTTGAATTTGGGAGCTGTCACCATACATACTCAATGTAACAAATTAGAAGGGAATCTGGACAGAGCCTAGTATTTGGTCAACAGCTTAATTGGACCATCTTCTGGAAATGAATAAGGTGTTGGAGGTTTGAGAAGAGGGGTAAAGATGTGAAGGAGAGGAGGGAAGAGGAAGGACAAGGGAACGTGATTGCAAGATTGCATCAGCTCTAATGGCACCTTGAGACTAATGGTCATGAGTTTAAACAAGAACCAGTCAGCTTGGTTTTGCTTCAGCCGAACTCTGCAGCTTGAGTGAAGACTTTTTTCAAAACATGACTTTGTGTATTCTTTACAAATCCTTGTACCTCTGACATACCTTATTTCCCTTGTGGCGCTAGTCAGTCCCTATGTGGCTGAACGCTCCTGGGATCCTTGCAGCTTGGTAGTCCATCCCTTTGTTTGGAATCCTTTCAAAGTGACTTGGATTTTTTTGTTTTTGCATTTTCCTCACCATCCACTTGCTCCATGGGAATCCTTGCATGCCTTTCCTGTGGATGATGCCCACGTACCTGACCTGCATATTATCCTCTTTCTCCACCCAACAATTGTTCAGACTTGTCCAGGTGAGAGTTGGCAAACTATGTATTTGCAATTCACACTTCAGGGAGTACATGTCAGGTGCTTCCAAGAACTTTCTGGGAAAGAACTTCCAAGTCTGAATGTTTCTCCAGCCCAGAAAGTCTCTAATTAGAGAATAAGATGGCAACTTGCTCTTTTTCAAAAGTATAGCCTCTGATCTCTCTGCACTATTTCTTTTTAGAAATCTTTTATTTGGAAATAATTTCAAACTTATAGAAAGATTGCTAAAATAAGAATAGTGTAAAAGACACATATACACTCCTTACCTAGATTCACCTATGATAATTTTTTACCCCATGTGCTTTATCATTTGCTTGCTCTAACTCTGTAGATCATTAAGTAAAGAAATCTCCACCATCCTTAAATAATTCAGTGTGTACTATTTTTCAAGAGAAAGGATATTCTCTTGCATAATTATAACACAGTTCTCAACTTCAGAAATTTATGATGATATAATTAATTAATCTAATCTATCATCCCATATTCCAATTAAGCAGTTGACCAATATCTTTTAAAGCATTTTCTCCTTGGGTAAGGATCCAGTCTAGTATTAAGTATTACACTTAGTTGTTATGCCTCTTCATCTTTAATCTAGAATATTCCTAAAAAATTTTATGATATTAACATTTTTGAAGAATACTTTCCTTCCTTTAAAAAAATAAAAAAATTTCTTATTTTGTGTTTGGTATTTCCTTGTGATTAGACTGAAGTTATATATTTCTCTTTAAAATTGAGATAGAGGTCACTTATCATAAAATTTATCTTTTAAAGTATATGATTTATTACTTTTTTAGTGTATTCACAAGGTTTCACAGCCATCAACATTATCTAACTCTAGAATATTTCCATCACTCCAAAAAGAAACTATATCTATTAGTACCTACTCCCCATTTCCCAGTACCACCATCCCTGGCAACCATAAATCTTACTTGCTGTTTCTATGAATTTGCCTATTCTGAACATTTCACATAAATGTTACCATACAATATATGGTCTGTTATGTGAGGCTTCTTTGATTTAGCATGTTTTCAAGGTTTATCCTTGTAGTATACATATCAGTACTTCATGGTTGAATAAAATGCCATTGTAAAGATAGACATTTATTTATTCATACATCTGTTGATGGTTGAATAATGTCCATCACTTTTTGGCTATTATGAGTAATGCTGTTATGAACATTTATAAATAATTTTTTTGTGGATATGTGTTTTTATTTATCTTGGGTATGTATTGATGAGTGGAATTGCTGGGTCATAAGGTAACTTTATGTTTAATCTTTTAATGAGCTGTCAAATGGTTTTCTAAAGCATCTGCACCACTTTATATTATTACTACCAATGTGTGAGAGTTCCAATTCCTCCACATCCTCACCAACACTTGTTGATGTCTATTTATTTGATTATATCCATTATAGGGCATATGAAGTATCATCTTGTTGTGGTTTTGATTTGCATTTTCCTAATGAATAATGATGTTGCATATCTTTTCATGTGCTTATTGGCCACTTGTATAACTTTGGAGCAATGTTTGTTCAATTTTTGTCCATTTTAAATTGAATTATTAGTCTTTTTATTGTGAGTTGTAAGTATTCTTTATATATTCTGGATACTAGACTTTTATCAGATATATTTTGCAATTAAGCTCTTCCATTCTGTGGGCTGTCTTTTCACTTTCTCAGTAGCATCCTTTGATGCACAAAAGGTACTAATTTTGATTAATTCTAATTTATCTAATTTTTCTTTTGTTCCTTGTAACTTTTGATGTCATATCTAAGAAATTATTACTGTTCAAGGTCATAAAGATGTATTCATATGTTTTCTTCTAAGAGTTTTATAGTTTCAACTCTTTTAGATCTTTGATGTATTTTGAGTTAAATTTTGTATATGGTATGAGGTGAGGGTTTGACTTCTTTCTCTTACATGTGGATATCCAATTGTCTCAGCACCACTTTTTGCAAAGATTATTCTTTTCCCATTAAATTGTCTTGACACATTTGTCAAAAATCAAATTGACCATAAATCTATGAACTTATTTATATACTCTCAATTCTATTCCATTGATATATATGTCTACACTTACACCAATACCACACAATATTTATTGCTCTAGCTTTATATAGTAAGTTTTGAAATTGGAAATCATTAGTCCCATCTTTTACCTTCATTTTCAAGACTGTTTTGCTATTCTGGGACCCTTGTATTTCAAAATGAATTTTAGGGTCACAATATGTCAATTTCTAAAAAAAGGCCTTTAGAAATTTTATAGGAATTATATAGAATCTATAGATTAATTTGGGGATCAGTATTGCCATTTTAACAATATTAGGTCTTCCAATCCATGAATATAGATGTCTTTTCATTTATATACCTCTTTAACTTTTTGAAAATATGTTTTATAGATTTTAAGTTTCAAGTCTTATCCTTTTTGATAAATTTATTCTTAAGTATTTAATTCATTTTGATACTGTTGTGGATGGCATTTTTATCTTAATTTTGATTGTACATCATTAGTGTATAGAAATAGAATTGATTTTTGTATATTGATCTTTTATCCTGCAACCTTATGAGCTCACTTATTAGCTCTAGTAGCTTTTTGTGTACTTTTTAGGATTTTCTACGTGCAAGATCATTCTATCTGAAAATAGAGTCTTTTTGCTGCTTCTTTTCCAACCTAGATACCTTTTATTTCTTTTTATTAACTAATTACCCTGTCTAAAACCTCAAATACAATGGTCGGTAGAAGTGATGACAGCAAAAATGCTTCTCTTGATCCTGACCTTTAGGAGCAAAGCTTTCACCTTTATGTATGATGTTAGCTCTGGGGTTTAAAAATATATATATATATATATCTTTTATCAGGTTGAAGAATTCCTTTCTATTTATGGTTTGTAGAGTGTTTTAAAAAATCAATTATAAAATGTAAGTTTTGTCAAATGCTTTTTCAGTGTCTATAGAGAAGATCTGTCTTTATGCTATTAACATAGTAACATGATTTATTACATTAATTTTTGTATGTTAACCAATTTTGGTTAACATACAATCTAGGATAAATCCCAGTTGTTCATGTTATATAATCACTTTAGTGTGTTGGATTCAGTTTGGTAGTGTTCTGTTGAAGGTCTATGTTCTTAAGAGATATTTGTCTGTGGTGTTTTTTATTTGTATTTGTCTGGTTTTGGCACCAGGGTAATACTGGTCTAAAATAAGATAGAAAGTTTTCCCTCCTCATTTGTTGTTTTGAAGAGTTTGTGAAAGATTGATTCTAATTATCTTTTAAATGTTAAGGGGAAGTTCATCAATGAGGTCATCGGGTCCTGGAAATTTTCTTCATGGGAATTTTTTTGATTGCTAATTCAATGTCTTTATTAGTTACATGTATGTAAATTTATATAGATAGAAATTTTCTATTTATTCTTGAATCTATTCAGTAGTTTGTGTGTTTCTAAGAATTTGTCCATTTCATCTAGACTATCTAGATGTATACCTACACATAGATATATATACTGGCACATGCATGCAAGAGCATAGGTGAGGTAAGCATTAACTAAGTTATTTTTAAAGCACCAGTGCTGTGTCTAATGATGAAAGAATAGGAGTTCTTAGCATTTTCTCCCTCTTCACCTTCCCTCTGCCGTGTATGCGTGTGTGTGTGTGTGTGTGTGTGTGTGTGTGTGTGAGAGAGAGAGAGAGAGAGAGAGAAACAGAGAGAGAGAGAGAGAGAGAGAGAGAGAGAGAGAGGGAGAGGGCAACAGCCAACAAGCAGTATCTCACTCAGTTGGAAAAGCAAGCTCAAATACTTAAGATCTGACATCCTAGCTTGAGGCAAGTTAACAAATGGCTTTAAATGTATTGTTTCTGAAACTGACCATTTCTTTTAGTTAAACCAACTGGATGGTGCAGGGACTTTGACACTTGGTGGAAGAATAGGTAGAAGAGTATCATATTACCTTGTAAACTAGATGTGAGTGTTCGTAGCCTCTCCTGGGCAGGACTAGGTGAGGACAGAGGTGGATCCTGGACAGAGCCCAGACTGCATGTGAACCTTCAGCACCTCCCCTTCCTTCTGCCCTCTCTGTGCTCTCCACCCTCATAGGAACTGTGGCTGGGCTGCTGCCCCTGGATTTTGTTACTGTGGTTACAGATGCAGTCCTTGGTGGAGGAAGGGGAAGGAGCTGTGTTTTATAAGGGCAACTTGTACTAACATTTAAATTGGAGGCATCACAGTAGAGCACAGCGGCCAAGCCATGGGCAGGGGATATGCTCCCCTTTGAAACTGGGGTGTTTGGAAGACTCCTGCTTCCTCTCTCGGTGTTCATGTGTGTAGGTGTGTGCGGACTCATCCTTTATCCTGGAACATGTTCATAGGACAGAGATTCTGGTTGGAAACAGGGAGAGAGCCTTTTTTCTGTGAGATTTTGAAGGGTTCAGGACTGAACTAGGAGTTTTTCAACAAATGCTACAGTGATATCAAACCAAAGGGCAGGAAGAGTCAGAAAGAGTCCTCTTTTCAGGAGGAAGCCAAATCCATGAAGCCTAAGGAGCTGAGGAGAGAAAGAACTGGAAAGAGCAAGAGAGGATACAAAAGAGTCAGCAGTGTGAGAATGAGGAAGATAGGAGAAGCATGAGGTGCGCCTCCAGGGTCTCGCCGTGGGTAGGTGCTCATGTTTGCAGCCAGCTTCTGGGAATGGTGCCTGTGTGGGTTGGTGGAATTTACCAGATGGATCTAGCTCAAGGATGCCCATACCATCTGGAAAGTGGGATTGCCAACCAGGCTGCTAAGCCAGGGCTGCTTCCCCATCGTTAGGGAAGACAAACTGAGGATAAATTAGTTGCAAATATTTTCTTCTGAGGAATAGCAGGCTTGAAGTGTAGAGAACATCCTGACCCACAGAAGTGACTTTGCTGTGGCTTCTGGTCTCCCTGGTCGGTTAGTCAACGGTCAGTCAGTCAACAAACATTTACTGAGTTCCCACTCTGTGCTGGGCCTAAAGGTGCCTAAAGGCTAAGTGCTGCTCTTCTGTTCCACCCCAGCATCTTACTTTGACTCAGCATCCACACTCAGAAGGTCAAGCGTATCTCAGCTGAAGACAGGAGCTGGGTTGCAGGGCATTGAATGATTGAATATGAGAATGAAAAACTCAGAGCTCTGAAGGATCTCTGACTGGTCAGTGCCCTAGGCTCTGCCTTCAAGCAGGCAGACATTCAAGGGCTCCAACTGTCAGCTCGGTCAGCCAAGAGTCCGGGGCAGTGAAAATGAAAGGCCTGCTTTACTCATTTTTAACTTGATTTTCTGGTATTGGGTAAACTAAGAGGAACCACTTATGATATAAAGAGCTTGAGCTTTCTGTGTTCCCACTGGTCAGTCCAGAGAGAATGTTCACACAGCTGGGTGTGAGTATACTAAGCTATATACACTATTCTGTTTGTGTTTTGGCTCTGCGTGGTTACCTGCTTGTATCTGTGTGTGCAGACATGTGTGTGCGCACTCATATATGTGTGAAAGACCTCTTGGTGTACACATTTGGAAATCAGAGAGCTCTGGGCTTGAGGGCTGAGGATTCCTTTTATTACCTCTGTGATTTTCGAGCAAGCAAAGTTAGATCTTTCAGCTACAGTTTTCTCATTTGCAAATGGAAGTAATTAATCCTTTTTCACAGACATCTTTGTGAGAATTATATATAGTAATTAATATAAAGCATCTGGGTTAGTGTCTATCATAGAAAATGCAATTAACAAATATTTCAGCTCCTGTTACTTTGTATACCTTTCCCTCTCTCCACCCTGAGAAGGCACAGCTCAAATTTTGTGTCATTATTCTCAATTGATGGAGGAGCAAATGGCCCTCAAAGCAGGTATATCAATAGCTTGAATGGGAGGCAATTTGTAGAATTTGTAAAAGTGCATTCACACACTTGTTCCCATAATATCCATTAGCTAAAGTAAAGCCATCGACATCATCTTGGTTGGTGATATGCAGGAGAAAAAATGAGAAAGCACAGTCAGAGGAGCTGTTACCACAGAAAAATCCCTGGTCCACAGCTCTCCACACTCAGCATGGCCACGGAAGGTAGTGCTGCCCCACGCACAGTGACAGTGAAGTGCAGGGGAGAGTGCCTTCTCTTCCCTATTTCTTTGTGTTTCACAGTGACTCATCCATTGACCACAAGTCTTGGAATGGCACCCTAAATTGGAATTGTGAACATCAAATTCCCTTTCTCTCAGGACTGAAACAATACCAGTGTGTTGTTTCTGTCAGGCAGAGCAGAGATCCTGCAGCAGGAGTAAGAGGCCCTAAACACACCTCCCACCTTGGTCTAGAAGTGAGTTCAAGGCCCCTCTTGACAGTTCCTGTGCTGGCTACTAATGGCTCAGCCTGAGCAGGAAGGTAGTTGGTTCCCTTTGGGAAGCTGTTCATCCTGTTCTTGCAACACCTTCACTATGTGTTTGGGACTCGCAGCTCAGCTGTGACAAGGTTTCACATGTGTACGTGGTACTCACCTTTTCAGAAACTTTGAACAGAAGCCACACTGGGGTCTGTGGCCTTTCTTTTCAGGACTCATTGTTCTTTTGACCCCAGGTGGACAGGGTTAAGGAGAAAAGCTGTAGTTTAAACTGCAAAGACCAGGATTTAGGTTGGGCATTGGTAATAAGTTGTCTCTGAGGCTGAGTCAAATCAGAAGAGATATTGTGGGGTGTTGATTCATCTCTAGGTATTTCCTTTAGTGTTGTGTCTTGGCTACTGTTCAGGGGGCACAGGGAGGGGCTGAGATATAATTCACATATAACATTACATTAGTTTCAGGTATACAGCATTGATATTTTGTGTATATTGTGAAATGGTCACCACAGGAAGTCTATTTAACATCCATTACCGCACATAGGTATGAAAATTTTTTTTTCTTGCGATGAGTCCTTTTAAGATCTACTCTCTTAGGAACTTTAAAATAAGCAATATTGTATTTTGTAGTCAACATGCTATACATTACATCCCATGACTTATTTATTTTATAGCTGGAAGTTTGTACATTTTAGCCATCTTCACCCATTTTGCTCCCTGCTCCCAGCAACCACTGGTCTGTTCTGTTTCTGTGAGCTTGGTTCTTCTGTGTTTTGTTTTTTAGATTCCACATATAAGTAGAGTATATGGTATTTGTCTTCTTCTGTTTGACTTATTTTACTTAGCATAACGCCCTGAGGACTCTCAAGGCTTATCCATGTTGCCACAATGGCAAGATTCATTCTTTTTTTTTTTATACCTGAATAGTCTATATCTGTATCTATCTCACATATTCTTTATCCATTCATCTATTGATGGACACATGGACACTTAGGTTGTTTCCATATCTTGGCTAGCATAAATACTGCAGTGAACATGAGTGTACATTTATCTTTTCAAATCAGTTTTTTGTTTTCTTTGAATAAATACCCTGAAGAGGAATTGCTACATCATATGGTTGTTCTATTTTTAATTCTCTTGTGGAACCTCCATATCATTTTCCATAGGGGCTACAACAATTTACATACCCAACAGTGCATGAAGGCTCCATTTTTTTCTATATCATCACCAACACTTACTGTTTCTCGTGTTTTTGATTCTATACTAGTCATCCAGACATTGTGGGGTGGTATCTCATTGTGGTTTTGATTTGTATTTTCCTGATGATTTGTGATATTCAGCATTTTTTCACATACCTGGTGGCCATTTGGACAACTTTGGAAATGATCAGATCCTCTGCCCACTTTTTATAATAATTTTTTTTTTGCTTTGAGTTGTATGAGTTCTTTATATATTTTGGATATTAGCCCCTTATCAGATATATGATTTGAAAATATTTTTTCCCCTTTGTTAGGTTGCCTTCCTGTATTGTTGATTGCGTCCTTTGCTGTGCAGAACCTTTTAGTGCGATGTAGTCTCACTTATTCCTTGTTGCCCAGGAAGATTAGATGGGAATGTCTGGGGCTGAAGCTGAGTGGTGATGATGTGTCTCTCACATGATTCTTGCTACTGTTCGAGAACTATTGCTCAGGAAATAGGAGGATGTCTCATCTTCCGGCTTGGCCTCAGACTTTCAGTCAGTTCCTCATAATAGCACTTATGATATCCATAACTTTTATAGCTACAAGGCATGCTGTGAAATTAAAGGGGGGACCCGCCAGGGAAGGGGGAAGCCAGGAGCAGGCATGGCCAAGGTCAGTAGAAACAGTCTGACTGTAGAGTTCAAACCCGTTTCTACAGGGTGTAAGAAACTCTAGCTTCATTTAGAAAAGTTCCAAATCATCCAAGCCATAGCTGACTCACTCCCATCCTTCAGTCCAGATGTCATTTCTTCTACACTATCTCAACCCTTATTATTTCCTTCATAGTATTTATTCAAATCTAGAATCTTCTTACCTTAAGTTATCTTGTTTATTTATTTGCTAGTTTTTTTTTTCTACTTACCCAACTGGAATTTAACTTCCGTAGAGTCAGAGCTCCTGCTTTCCTCAGGACAGTCACCGTGGAATCCACAGAGCCGAGTGTATGCCTGGCATCTTGTGGGTGCTCACAGACACTTGCCAAGGGATCACAGCAGTGGTCTGGTGGGGGAGGCCTGGGAGTAGCGACCTCCTGGTGGTGGCCTAAGAGCACACATCAGACAGGGTGGTAGGGTGGGGTGCTTCATATTGTTTGAAGTCAAACCTGAGCAATCCTGTGGGCATATGAGAGCCAAGCAGGTGGGGTCTCTGGCAGGGCTTGGGTCCAAGCAGAAGTCTGAGTCTAGATGGAGGAAATATAGTAGAGATTATGGGAAATATGAACCTTATTGTCCAGTAACATGCCGGACTCTGGATCTAGGTAAGATTTCCTTATGCCCATGAGTGGGTAGGTTGTGCCTACATGTTCTGTTTGGCTGGGTCAAGACCAATTAAAGAATGGGCAGCGTGGAGCCTGGAGGGCATAGTTGACAGTGTTTGACCAATAAGAAAACACCTCAAAGTCATCCTTCTCCCTGGGAGTAGAGGAAAACACAAAATAGATCATGTTATCCCCCGCAAAACAAAATCTACTTTGTTTCCTGGATAGTAAACATAGAAAAGAGGGCATAAGAAAACCAATGATTTCAAAGAAACTTGAGACAAAATCAGGATTGTTATCCCTGAGAGATGTGAGGTGGGGTAGCTGAGAGTATCCCTAATGTAACCGTCTCACGATGATTGGGAGGAAGCTTTTTCTGCCCCCTCAGAGACTGTCCCCTGGGATGTTTGGGAGTCTGAAGACTGATGCTGGGGAATTTCTGTGGGCATTAATAATACTCCTTTACTTTTGGTGACAAGCATTCTTTGTCCTCCTTCTTTAGAGATTCCTGCGTCCCTGGCTTCTGCTCTCAGTGAGGGTAGCTGGAGCAGGTGGTGTAAAAAATGTCCTTGGCCCAGGTACTGAAACATCTTCCACAAATTTTGAAGTACCACACCAGGTGTTTTAATGTCGTCGTGTCTCAGCAACAGAATTTTGAAAGGTTCTAATTCTGCCTCTAATCTCTAACTCTTCTCTGCGTCTAAAGATTTATTGCTGGAGATTTCAATGTAAAATGAATACATGCTCATTAAAATATTTGGAAAATATAGTCAATTAGAGAGGCAAAAATAAGCACCAGTAATGCTACCCCCCTCAAACAACCTCCACTAATATTTTGGCTTATTACCATCCTGCCTTTTTATTATGAATAGCTTTAAATATTTTTTGTCTGCTTTACATAGCAGTAATCATGCTGGATACACAATTTCATCCCTAAATATAAAATTACAATGATAACATAGCAGAAGTTTTTTCTATGTTATTATAAGCATAAAAAACAGTTGTGTATACCACAGCTGATTTAATCATTTCCCTACTGTTGGACATTTAGGGTGTTTGCAATTTTTGAATAATGCCATGATGCACATCTTTGTAAATAAAACATTTGCCATATTGGGGAATTGTTTACATTATGTAGGTTTCATAAAAATGGAGCTACTGTGTTCATGTATGTAAAGTGCCTTCACCAGTAGCTGATAAGGCAGCTTTGCACAAATCAGAAAGAGGCACGCTTTCCTTCAACACCTGACTGCTATCTATGGGAAAATTGTCTCAGTAACTACACTGCAATTCTTGCACGGTGAATAGTGCCCCCTGGGGTTATCCAAAGCACAATTTGTACAAACATAAGTGGCAGACTTGCTGTAAATATTTCTAAGATTCAAAATTCCTTTCCAAAATTTTTATGGTGTATAGTCATCACCTAACAGTCTTGTGTGACTATGCCATTTTACTTCACTTGTCAGTATGGAAAATTATTTTAATTATTCTAATTTGATGGAATAAAATGGCACTTTTGTTTATTTATAGTTATTTAGTTACCTATCAGGGTTTTTTCTTTTTTTTATTGAAGTATAGTTGATATAGAATAATTGGTTTCAGATGTGCACAATAGTGATTTTACAATTATATAAATTATGAAATGTCATTTTGTTTCAATTTTCTCTAAAAACAAAAATCTCCACCCTTACCAGAGATAGTTTTTTCTTTCTTTCTGTTTTTCAACAAAGAAAAGTTAACCAGAGATAGTTTTTCTTTCTGTTTTTCAACAAAGAAAGGTTAAGCAGAAGTTGATAACTGAACCCAGATCTGGCTCCCCAACTCCAGAAGGGTTTTGTCGCACGTGTCCAGGACTTTTGATTTCAATTTCTATGGCTGGGAAAACGTGTAACTGGCTCCTCCTGCTTCCAACCTTCCCTTCCAAGAAGGTTTCCTTCTGCTCTACTGTCACTTCCAGGCTTACACAGGGAAGCCCCAGGGATGCTCAGTAAGGGGTCCAGACCAAGAGATCTTGGCATGATCTGATCTGATGGAAGCTTCTCTCCTTGCTCATCTGCATACCAGAAACTTTGTGAGATCATGGAGGCTTACCAAAGTGAATTCTGTGTGAAAAATCTCTTACCCCCGAACCACTGCTGAGACCTCCTGTCTAGAATTCTGTATTAGGATTCTCCAGAGAAAGAAAACCAATAAGATATGTACATGTATAAGATGCGCGCGCACACACACACACACACACACACACACACACACACACACACACTAGGAATTGGATTATGGAGACCAAGAAGTTCCAGGAGCTGCCATCTGCAAGCTAGAGAATGAGGAAAGCCCCTGGTATAATTCAGCCCAAGCCTGCAGGCTGCAGAACTGGGAGCGCTGATAACCAAGCGCAGGAGAAGATGGGTGTCCCAGCTCAAACAAAGAGAACAACATTGCCCTTCCTCTACCTTTTCTATTCCTGTTCTCAAAAGATTGGATGATGCCCACTGCCTTTGTGAGGTGATCTTCTTTACTCACTCTGCTGATTTAAGTGCTCAGCCCTTCTGGAAAATACCTTCAGAGACACATCAGAAATACTGTTTTCCAGCTCTCTAGGCCCACCTCATCCCAGTCAAGCTGACACATAAAGTTACCATCACAGGCTGATAAGGCCATGGTCTGCCTGTGAAGCTTTACAGAAGCCCTGGTCCCACTGTATGAGATCTCTTATAGTGCTTGTAATTTCTTTACCCAACAAATGTGTATGAGTTCTCTCTGTCCCAGGAACGGCTCTAGATACTACATGCAGCTGTCAACAAGAACAGGCAAGCTCCCTGCCCTCTAGAGCTTGTAGGAATCAGGAAGGCAGAAAATGAACAAGTAATCAAATAGATGAATGAATAAATGAACAAACTCTAAAAAATGACGTGCTCCTCTGTGACTGAGGGTGGGGGTGCTTTAGAGCAGGTAGTCAGGGAAGGCTTTTTTGAGGAGATAACACTCGAGTTGAGACCTGAAAGACCATGACGATATATATGAGGAAGGAAGGAACTAGCATCTATGAAGACATCACCAGTTTCTTCAGGGATATAATTTTATTTCACTCATGTGACAAGGTG
Organism: Smutsia gigantea; assembly: GCA_032199065.1. NCBI lineage: Eukaryota > Metazoa > Chordata > Mammalia > Pholidota > Manidae > Smutsia > Smutsia gigantea. Next base: position 88,558 of record JAVSCE010006133.1, read on the forward strand.
AAAGTAGTACCCTGATAACAGAGATTAAGTAACTTGCCCAAGGTCTTGCAGCTTGTAAGGGTCAGGGCTGCATTACTGTCCATGTGGGTGTGAGTCCAAAGCTTGTGCCCTTCCCATGAAACCACATCACATATGAAAGGAAACTTTAGGCCAAGAGCTGAGTAGCTGCAGTTTGGGAACTGGAAAGGGAGGGCAAAAACAAGAATAAGAATTAGTCCCTCCCTTTTCGTTTTTTGTGATTGTAATTGGAATGGATGTTGGTGGGAAAGGGTGGCATGGTGGATAGAGGAACATAATTTATAAGTTTAGGAAATCTCTCCTGTGACCCCCTCAACTTCCAGAAATAATCATCCTCCACTAAGGAGCTGTTTCTCTTTGTTGTCTTGGCCATCAGTAAATAGAAGCCTCTGTCCTACATCAAGACAAACTGGAGAAGGCTGGACCCTCCCAAAGGCCATTTTAACCTGTCTGGCAATGTTGCGACCTGTCAGAGCTCTTTTGGCTGTGAGCTGATTCCAGAGTTCTCTTGGGTTAGAAATATATGCTTCTGGAAGAATGGGGGATGAAATAACCATTCCAGAGACTATCAACAGAGCTCTCAATCCCTGATCTCTTTGCTAAGTGCATTGTGTCTTTATTAATGTTTTCTGACACTAAATGTGGGAAGGAAAGCAGTAGGACCCTTTGGCTGGACGGGTTCTGTGGCCAACATAAGAGATGGGCATCCCAGAGATTTATTGTGCTGGGGCCCAGCACTGGCCGGGGGAATCTTTGACAGCTTAATTGTGTTCTTACTCGGTCACCCACAACTAATGCATCTTCCTGGCCAAGCAGGTGTCTTCCATAAGGAGACTAACAGTGCAGATTGCTATTGCCAGAGCCTGCCAAAACCTGCTCTAAATCGTTCCTGAACCAGTGATAATAAACCAAATTGCTACAAATAGGCACCAATTTGCAGAAATGTGAGCTGTCCAATGGATGCTTTTGACTTGGGGAGTCGAGGCAAATGTGTGATAAATGTCAGATTTGTAGGGAAGGAACCTAAGGTTATCTTGTGGGACAGCAGTAGAGGCCACCCTGAAAGATACTGATTTGCTCCATTCTTTGAATTACTCTAGTCTTTTCACATCATGGTTTGTATTTTTTGGCAATATGCTCCAGTGGCCTGAACAAGTTTGCAGTTTTGGGGGCCATGGGCTCTTTCAGAGGCTAAACATTTGAGTTCCTGGGTGAGTAAGACTGAGGCCTGGGAGGCGGAAATACATTTTGATCCTGTCTTGCAACAGGGATGTGCAGTGGAAACTGAAACTAAAAGTCCCCTTGGAAAGAAGAGCTGGGATTAGGCCAGCGTGGTCTGGATTCACACTGTGTGCTTCCATAGTTAAGTATTCAGACCCTGCTCTGAGCGCTAGCACCAGAAAATGGTATAATCTTACCCCAGTTGTCCTAAGAGTTTAGTAAGCCAGATTTGTGGGGACACCGTACCTTGAGGAGAAAGTAAGCGTCGTCCCCTGCTTTTTCTTCCTTTTCTCCTTTAGTTTGTATGCTCTCATTACCTTCTTTTTAAAAATAAAGACTATTATTTCACTTCAAAATGTTTTTATTTTATAAAACTTAGAAACCAAAGAGGGAAGAGGACAAAAATGTTACCCATAATTCTACTATCCAAAGACAAGCAATAATAAACATTTGAGCTGATTTTCTTTCAGTTTTTTACTCTGCCTAATTACTTTTTCGTAATTATGTTTTTTTTCCTACATTTTATTTCACATTATGTGTTTTTACTAACTCTTTATAAACAACTTTAGATGCTGCATAATATTCCAACAGATGGGAATAATATAAATTACTTAGCAATTCCTCATTGTTTAGGTATTTTTTTATTTAGGTGTTTTTCAACATTCATTTTTATAAATAAGAGTATAATAAACATCTCTGCAAATAAATACTTTTCTGTATTTAAAAATATGTCCTGAGGATTCAGTGCTAGAAGCGTAATTACTAGGCCAAAGTACACAAATATACCTAATACTCTTAACAAGAGTATAAGATATAACAAGTTTGTGTGTGTGTAATCAAATTGTTTTCTGAAAGGGGCATATCAATTCATACACCCAAACCCATTTTCCTAGATTTTGTAAGCAACATTAAATCACCGCACCACAGTCACAAGAGGGTTTGCTACTTATATGAAATCTGATTTTTATGTTGGCAAATAAGTGAAATAGTTTTGAAGTACATTCTGAGGCTAAAATACACCTGTGAGCTGAATGTGTTCATGAGTCACCAGCTTGCAGAAGCAGCCTTGTCTGGAAGCGAACCTGCACTGATACAGGGAACAAGTCCTGACATGTCAGGGATGCTGGCCTGTGACCCACAGTGGTACAAAATCTGATTGTCAGAAATGGATCATTGTGTCCTTAAGATCAAACAGAGGATGGACAGACATTGTCAACATTAATTCCTAGCCTGACAGAACCTTACATGTGATACCAGTTTAAAGAACACACAAATTACTCCTGGCTTTCTACCACATCAATATAAAGCTTATAAATAAGAAGCTAAAGTAGCAAAGTTGAGGACCTTAAATCTGGGACCCTAAGGAGATCTTTCCAAAAAAGGATAAATAAATAATATTTATATTTATATCTGTATTAATTATACATTAACAAATATTGAAGTGTATTATAATTACAAGTGTAGATGTAGCACTTATTCCGTTCAACACACTACTTAAATTTTGCATTTTTCTATTAAATGGTGCTTATATATCAGGACTTTCAAGTGCTTAGTAGCTGATAATGCACTACAGTGTCTAGGAACTTGTTATTGCACCCATTTAATAGATAAGGAGACTAAGATCTAGAGAGGTTAAATGACTTGTCAAAGCTTACAGTGAGCTCAGCAGGCCCTGAGCAGCAGTGTGGGCTCAGGAAACCTCTAGAATGAGGTTCAGAGGCTGGTGTCTGTGCCAGTTAAAGGAAGGACCTCAGAGGAGGGGCCCACACAACTGCTGTACCAGTCTTGTTACATGGGTGTTTTATGGTGCAAAACCAGTAGTTGTGCTTCTGAATGTTTCACATTCCATTTTTAAAACTTCATTTCAGGCCTTTAGATCCTGCAAGGCTTATGTTTTCTACCAGAAATCCAGCTCAACAAATGCTTTAACATGTATCATAATCAAGAAATAGGAATTTTAGTTAAAAATTATTTTCTTTAAAGATCTGATGGGAAATAAAACACGCAATTGCAAACTAACTAGAAAGCAGTGACAAGAACACATCATAGCAAAACATATGGTGGATAGCTAAGGTCATTCTTTGAGGAAAATTTATAGCCACAAACAGCATCATTTTTAAAAGTGTAAAGCTAAAAAGTAACTTACTACACATCTTAAAAATTCAAACAAGAACAACAGGATAAATCAAAATAAAATGAGAGGAAGCATTAAAATGTTAGTGGAAATAAATGAAATGGAATATAAACAGTAGTAGCTTGGAGCACAGTTTGCAAAGGAGGAACAATGTCTGTTTTGTGCTGGGGATTTTTTGCCCTCTGAAATCCTGGAGTCCTCTGCCCAGGCCCTACCAAAACCTTCAGGTGCAGGCACTGAGGGGCAGAAAGAAGTACCCATTCTAACAAGCTACATATTCCATTCCTAAAAGGGGCTCCTGTCAGTCTAAGACTGCTTCCCTGATGAGCTTGATAATAACAATAATGGTACTGGCAGTAATTGCTGTCTTATTGGATACCAGGGGCCTTACTGCATTAACTCACTAATCTTTACAACATCTCTATGTGTTAGAATGTTTTCTACTATTTTTTAACACTAGGGAATGAGGCTTAGCTTAGATAAGTTTCATTTAGTCAACAAATATTTATTGAGCATTTACTTTGTGCTAGGCAGCCTTCTCAGTGCTGATGACACAGTAACGAACAAAGCAGATTAGACCATCTGCCTTCATGGATTTTCACTGTAGTACCAGTCGCCCTAAGTTAGCTATAGCGGAAATCTGAGGCTGGTTTGTGCTTTTAGTCACTGTGCTGCACAAAGCACCTTCAGGTGGCCTCCTTTAAAACTGGAGGCAGAAGAGGGAAGAGCCAAGTGTCAGGACAACTGAGCTCTGATCACATGGTCTCATGACCCCCATCTGCACCCTGCAGGGAGCATCTGTTTCTATTCCTGTTCTAGCACCTATTCCATCAGCAGGGTGACACCTCGGTGAGGTACTCCATTAAAGGTTGTAGCACAGCACCTGAAATGTAGAAAAACTTAGTAACTCCCAGCTTAGTGCTATTGGTATTCACATTATCAACTGGCCCTGAGCTCTTTCAATTCTTCACACACCTTTTCTGAGCTGAAGGCTCAGCCCCTGTGTGTAATAAAGAATTTATTGCCTCAAAAGAGATCTGGCCTTTGTCCTCTTGGAATGTCATGCCTGATAGGAGTGTCTCTGTCTCTTTTTTTTTTTACCTAAGAGCTTTGGGTCATGGTAGGTAGTCTACCAATACGTTTAGCATGGGAGCTGACCACACTAGATTAGTTTTTTGTGTGGAGACCAACAATGTGATATAGGGTGGGAGCTTTGGGTCATGCAGTATGAACCTCTGGAGGGACTGGAGATTGAGATCAACCATGTGGGCGATCAATCAATCATGTCTGCACAGTGGAAACTCAGTAAAAACTGAATAATGAGGCTTGAATAGTAAGTTTCCCTAGTTGGCAATACTCCATACTCATTGTTGTATATAAAATTTGCCAGAAGGGTAACAGTGTCTTAGCTTCATGGGGACAAGGCACTGGAAGCTGTGTGGTTCTTCCTCAGGACTCTCTCTGCCCTATGTACCTTGTTCCTTAGCTGATTTCATCTTTATCCCTTCCCTGTAATAAACTCTTACAATAGCTATCAGTGAGTCTATAAGTCCTTCTAGCAAATTGTCAAACCTAACTCTGAGTTTGGGAACCCCTCAAACTTGCAACTGCTATCAGAATTGAGGGTGGCCTTGTGGACTGTTTCCTGAAACGATCCATTGTCTAATTGCAAAATGCCACAATCAAACCTTCTCAGGTCTCCTCTGGGAAGATGTTAGATCAAGAGGAAATGTCCAAAATCCCTGTAAGATACACACGAAACTCACAAACAGGAGGGAAAAAGTGAAACAAATTTAAAGTAATAACAAAATGCCCCTCCTTTATCCCAAAGCCAAGCGCAGATGAGCTATAAAGCTTCAGCAGTGGACAAAACAGGTGGTGCCTCTTGAATAGAAATAATGGGGTCACAGAAAGGTTTTACAGCCATCACCGAGAAGACTTGGGGCTCTGCCTCTGGCAAGGTCAAGGGCACCACTTGGGGTCTACCCCCGCCACGACAGCTACCTCACAGACTCAGCATGCTTTTCTCTTGCTTATTTGATTATGTTCCCCATCATTCCAAAGGGACATGAAATCACTTGAACAAAAAGTATATGTCCCAGTTTCCTCACTTTCTTAAAAAAAAAGTAAGTGAGGAAACAGAAGTCGGGGAGGGAGGAGGGCATGAATAAGATATGAGAAAAGAGAGGGTGGGAGTTAAGATTACTCTTCACAGTGCATGCCATACGAATCCTCCACATACATTCATTGCATTGCTTCAAATCTCCATGTCTTTATGTGTTTGTTTATTTACTTTTCGCCTACTTTTTTGCCTATTTAATCTGTCTTTGACAGCTGGTAGCACAAAAAGCCTTCTATTACAGTTTCTGTCAGTTTTCTCCTGCATCTCTAATGGTTTTTGCCCTATACTTTGAGGCCATGTGATTCATTCATTTCCAAAGTTCCATGATTCTTTTCAAAGGTCCATGATTCTTACAGGCTGTACTTTCTATCTGTGTAAAGTAACTTTTTCTCTGCTTAATATATTTTGCCTTGAATTCCACTTTGATACTAATATGGCTGCCTCTGGGTCATTTGTAGACAGCCACTATAATCTTGAGTAACCTTTTAATTTTAATTTTTCAGTGTTGTTGGCTTTGGTTCTATCTTATAAAAGCAGCATGTATGTGTACTCTGTTTTCAACTCAATCTGAGAGATTTTGATTTTGAGAGAAGAGTTTGAAACACTCACCATTTTTTCTCAGAACTGATGATTGATGTTTTCTGATACCCCCATTAACACACCTAAAACAGAATTCTGGATTTCCACTGCCCATTTCCTCAAGTCTCCATCACCTCCTTCAAACTAATATTCCCCTCAGCCCTCTTACACCTATAAGTATATTACCATACACCCAAGTTGTTGCATATTTATGAGCAAAGCTGGGTCTTTTTCTCCAACAAGTGTCTTCTTTGCACAGAAGGATCAGTTGTGGCTTTGGTCTAAGTGGGAGAGGCATCTTCATAGGCTGGCCACTCACTAGGTCTGTAATAGAGCAGGTTGGCAGGCTGTGGACTCCCCTCAGCTGCCGAAGTAATAAGAGGGTCTTTGCTTGGGAGGTGAACTTCCTTCAGTGTAGCTGTTTTGCTGGTCCCCCTTTTTTGTCTTGGTGTCTGTTGGAGTGCTCTGAGTTGGCTCCATTCTGCTGAGATTCTCTTTCCAAACTCACCACACTCATCTGAGCAGGTGTCCCCCAGCACATCAACTACTTTCTTTATGAAGTACTTTCTTTTTTGGTTTTGGCCCATGGTCAAAGGCCTCTACTTCCAGAATCTTTTTTGTGTGTGTGTGGGAGAATGGTAGGAGAGAATTAACTTTGCTACTGTGCAAGATCCAGGTATTAAATCAATTACTCTGGTAATGTCCTGGCTGACCTACCACTGGGCTGCTGGAGGAGCTCTTAGTCCCAGCTAGCTCAATACCAGGCATTTCCCAGAAAGATTTCCAGGGGTCACTTTCTGACAACCCTATCTATTACTCCATAGCTTATAATCCTTAAGGACCTCCAAAATTTGGTCAGAAACAGGAATATCTTTAAGTTCTTATATGACCTTGAGAATCTATGTATCAATGATTTTAATGCAATCTGTGTCTATCACAGTTACTGCCATGGTTTTTTTTTAAACATTTGATTTTGAAATAGTTTCAGATTTATGGAAAAGCTGCAAAAACAATACAGATGGCTCCTGTGTGCCTGTGGAGGAAGAATAATGGCCCTCCCCATATAACTATGTTCTAATTCCTCAAACCTGTGAATATGGCATCTTACATGGCAAAAGGGACTTTGCAGTTGTGATTAAGTTAAGGATCTTGATATGGAGAGATTATTCTGGAGTATTGTGTTCGGCCCAATGTAAGAACAGGGGTCCTTATAGGGGAAAAGGCAGGTTGGAGAGCCAAAGGGAGATTTGCTGATGCTACTCCACTGGCTTTGAAGACAGAAGTGGGCCCTGGATGCAGGCAGATGCTGGGAAAGGCAAGTCGGCATATTGTGTGTTTAATGGACACAAGGTTTCAGTTTGAGAAGATAAAAAAGTTTTGGAGATGGATGGTGGTGATGGATGCCCAACAATGTGATATACTTAATGCCACTGAACTGTGCTCCTAAAAGATGGCAAATATGGTAAATTTTACCTTAAGTATAATTCACTGCAATTAAAAAAAGCCAAAGAAACAGATTCTTCTCTAAAGTTTCCAGAAGAAAGGCAGCCTTGCCAAATCTTGATTTTAGCTGTCCGACTTCTGACCTCCAAAACTGTCCATAAGTTTGTACTGTTTAAGTCTTAAGTTTGTGGGAATATATTATAGTAGCAAGAGGCAACTAATGCAATACACTTTGCTCAGCTTTCCCTAATCTTACACGAACAAAGTACAATTATTCAAACTAAGAAATGAACATTGGTACAATACTGTTAACTTCAGACTGTATTCAGATTTTTCTCATTTTTTGCTAATGTTCTTTTTCTGTTCATGATCCAAGCCAGGCTACCACATTGCATTTAGGTGTCATTTCTCTTTTGTCTGCTCCAGTCCGTGACAGTTTCTCAATCTTTTGCTTTTATGACCTCGCCACTTTTGAATAGTACTAGTCAAGTATTTTGTAGAATATATATCAGTTTAGGTTTGTCTGATGTTTTCTCATGATTAGAGCAAAGTGTGGGTTTTGGGGAGAATATCACAGACATAATGTGCCCTTCACATCAGATCATATCAGAGGATATCATATAATATCATGGGGTGTTGTTACAGGCAATATTAACTTTGGTTAAGATAGTGCCTGTAAGTTTCTGGACAATAAAGTTACTAATTTTCCCTTTCCTTGCTCTATTCTTTAGAATCACTGTAATTTTGTTTTACAATCTACATTAGTGAAGGGAAGCAAGCATATTAAGGGTCAAGAAAACTGATTTTAAATGCCAAATATGCCACTTTCTAGTTGCAAAACATTGAAGGAAATTATTTTGTTGCCATGTGTCCCTTCCCATCACATCATATCAGAGGTGAGCCCAGCCCTCATCTGTAAAATCGGGAGAGTGATATCTCCTAGGGCTGTCCTGAAGATTTAATGAGATGATAGCACATCTATTTACCCAGTAACCATTTATTGAGCATCCATAATTTGGTAAGAATTATGTTAAGGGAAAAGGATACCATGGTAGTTACCAGCGATGAACACAGATACAGACTTTACCTGTGGGCAGGTCAGAATATGACAGGGAAGATAAATTACTGAAGAAGAAGTTATAGGAAAGCATTACGCATGTTCAGCTGGGGAAGCGCAGGGTGCTGAGAGAATGTATAATGAGAGGACCTGTTACAGACATCAGAAAAGTCACTGGGCAGAATGTCTGGTGTAAGCAGAAGGCCCTGAGGGATGGAGGGAGGCCCATTCCCTTCTCTTTCCCAGGCCTGGACTTCTCCCTCCTCTCTGTCTTGCAAAAGAATAGGGTAAGCTAACACCAGGTGTTTTTCTTTCAAGTCTCTAGGATTCAGCAGAGCCTTTAAAGTGCTAATGTGCATGATAACTCGCTGAGCAGGAGCCCATGTGTCCTATGTGTACATGACAGTGAACTGTTTCTTGCTCAGAGCTTGTCACAAACCTGGCGTTGTGCAGAAGACCATTAGGGAAATGTCACTTTAGCACATTGGTCTCTTCCCCACACATTGGTAGCTTGAGATGAATTCACCCCAAAACATCTGCGTTTTCAGCATGTTCAGATTTTCACAAGGATTTCACAGTGGTATTTTTGGGCTATGCATTTCAGACCATTTCACTTCTAAAGGAAAGATTAATTTCTCCAATGATTGTTGAGGTATATATATATGCAAGCACATTAAGGTATGTATATATGTAAGCACATGTATATATATATATATACACACACACATAAAGACACATGCATATACATATATACACAAACATATACATACCTACATAAATACATACACACAGTAATTGAAGGAAGATTTCCAAAAACTTCTTAAAACAAATTTTAAAAAATCATTTCAAATGAACTCATAGCAATATTCAATAATTATCAGGATTTTACCCCGTTTGCTTTCTATATCTCTCTTGCTTGTTTTTGCTGAAATATTTTGAAGTTCCGACATCATGTCATGTGTTTGGTGTATGTTTTCTTTTGTATACATTGAAGCCTTTTCTTACATAATGACAAGCTATTACCCACCCAAGAAAACAATAACCCAGCAATGTCATCTAGAAAGAACGCTGTGTTTGGGAAGGCCCTGCAATCACTGCTCAGCATCAGGTATAATGTCAGCCTCCAGCTGGGATACGGGCTGTGTCTTTCACATATGTCTTCTGCTCATGGAAAATCACTCTTTAAAGCTTGGCAATGCCCCTGTCTCCCCTCCGTCTTGAGGAGGCCCTGGGGTGCATAGTGTCACTCATTTTTGGTCTTTGTGCACACTTAGGAAAGCTTGAAATCTACTCCTATCACAGCTTTAGAACAAACATGTTGTTTAGCTACTGTGAGCCAGGCTGAAGCATTTTGGGTAAGCATTTTCTGAATCCACAAGAAAGGTGGAGGTCCCAGAAGGAAAGAGATATTTTCATAAGTTGGATGGACAGGAGGCTCTGAAGAAGACACTGGGGTTGTTCTGATTCCCACAGGATTCTGTTGGTCTTCAGGGACAGACCGAAAATGTGATGGATTTAAGCAGATACCATGCAATACAGCAATGCAAGGTTAAGCTGATTGTGTTGTGACTGAACATAAGCCAGCTAATTACATTACTTTCTAAAACACTGTATTTGTGTTGTGTGAGGTACGTAAAATGGCCAACACAATATTTGGTGGGCTGCTCATTTCTGACCTTTGTGTAAACTTAGGAAAGCTTGAAATTTACTCTTCTGTTTTCACCCAAACCATGGGAACAAAGGCAGTGTTTTTAAACTGCTTGTCCTGTGGATTCACCTGGTGACAAGGTGGAGGAGAGCTACAGACTGTCCAGGCACTCACACCTCACTCTGTGCAATCTGTCTCATTTTGTTCTTCCATTTATGGTGCCATGATACTCCATGATTCCATGGCTCAAAAGACATCAGAAAACCCCTGGTCTGGTAGATGACTGCTGGACATCTCTGTTGAGAGAGCTGGCTCAGGGAACTCTTAATTGCTTCCCTTCACATAGGTCCCTTTCCCCGTCTATGGCCCTGGGCCCTCCAAACACTTGGTAGAGCTATGATAATCATCAGTCTCCTACTACATGGCTTCATCCCAAGAGAAACACATGGCTGGATTCCCAATTTGAAATTTGTACACTGAAGAATCCCAGCAACTCATTTTTCAGTAGGAAGGGAGAGTATGATTGCATGTCACCCAGCTGTGGGCTTCTCACTGAAGCAAGACCCATGATCAGATGTCCCATTTGTCTGACAGCTGAATAAGCCATTAAGCAATGGCCAAAGTGCTTACTGTCTAGGCAAACAGGAAAATTATGGTTTTCATATGTATACGCTGATAGTTTCTTCTGTTATTTGCCTTAACAAAGCAACTCAACACAATTAGTGCAAACTACCAAAGGCTCCTGGTTATATTTAGCTAACGGATTCCATTTAAGGAGCAAGGAGCTAATGATCCGAAGCACAGACTGCTATCCCAGCAGCCCTAATAAGCTGGAAATCACAGGAGAATAAGCACTGAACATTTGCGTGGTGGGGGAGCCACTGAACTTTGAAATTCACTGATAGGTTCCCCACTGTGTCCTCAGCTGTTTTACACAGGGACACCCTGAAATCAAGAGACCAAAAGTAAGCTTTGTCCCTTTTGTGGTTAATCTATCCATTTTTATTTTTATATTGTCAATTACTAGCTGTGGACTTCCCTGAGTTGAGGCCTAAAGTGGTCAGCAGAGCCCTCCCAGGACTCAGAAAAGGATCACAGAGATCAAAGGCTAGGAGGGGACTGGCTCCCTGTGTCATGCTCAGATGCCGAGTTTAGAAAATGGGGAGGTCAGTGCCAGGGAGGAGAGTGACAGTGGAGTTTTGAAGAAATGGAAGCTGAAGGAATCACCTGGAATACAGGCCCTGTCCAGCCACAGGTGGAATGTGGACAAGAAAAACGTGGGTTCAGCCATGGAGTGGGCAAGGAGCCTGGACCAGAAGACTTTTAGTATGGGGAAAAGAGCAAAGCTTTGGGGTCACGGTACAGTTTGATTCAAACTCTAATGCCTACTCATTTGGGGTGACCTTGAATGTTCTCAGCCTAGCGTCTTATTTAGAAAAGCAGGAACCAATAAAGCCTGTTGCATAAGATCGATGCGCCACGTCAATGTAACGATGTCGGAAAGGAAAAGGGCCTCACGGAGCTTGGTGCACAGACATGCCGTGCCTGGTGACTGCTTTGGTCTTTGTCATTGTTGCCATGGTGCCCAGTCCATGGCTTCAACCAGACCCTAGCTGGCAATGGAGTCTCTTTCTCAGTGTCCTGTGTCCTTGCTCTTTAAAGAAGACATGTGGCTTCTGACTCCACTCTGGGTGTTTCTTGGGTTACTGGTTAGACATTTTGACTTTCTAGCCAGATTTTGAATATTTTAGGTAATGTTTTTGTCCTGCACCAGGACAGAATACAAAATGACATTTTCAAATTCAGTGTCTATGACTGGAACACACAGGGGAAGAGCCAGTAACAGTTTTACATATACATTTAGGGCAGGCGCCTTTGTGAGCTGGCAGTCATGGAAAATTATGTGTACATCTGTATGACATGCATATGTGTTCTTATTTAATTTTCACATCACTTAAGAGGAGTTATTGTTACCTACTCCTTTTTATGGGAGAGGAGACAGAGGTGACTTGCCCTAGCCATAATAATTTACACTGGTTGTTCACAGATGCTCTAAATCTTTTGTACTCCCTGCACAGTTTGACAATTACCTATTTTGTAAATCCTGCCTTTCCAACAAAAAAATCTTTAAACCACCACCACCACCACCAAACCCCTACATTTCCCAGCCTCCCTTGCTACTATGGGGCAGACATGTGGTTTAGATTCTACCAGTTAGGTGTGAGCCATCTGGGGACACAGGCAGGATCTGGGTGCCCACTTCATGGTGGGAGGAGAGTCAGAGGTGACATGGTTGTGGCTTCATGAGCAGCAACTATCAAACTGGAACCATAGTGGTCCTGGGTGGTAGTTCTGAAAGCTCAGCCTCGGGCCTGTTATCCTTGCCTTTCTGAAAAGTACACAATTTTTCTAAAATTCCTGCAAAAACTCCCTATTGTCTATAACTCAGAACCTTGACTGAGAATCTTGTTTGGGCCTGGTCTTTATTTCTCTAAAATTTGTCACAAATAAGAAAAATTATTGCCTGCTGCCATGTCTCCTTCTCCAGCTGCCCCACCAGCCTTCTTCTGTATGGGGTGGAGAAGGGCCCAGCAGTCCCTCTGGTAACCCCTCTCTAGCCTGGCAACTGCCTGGCCTCAGTTCTGGAAAGCCCAGAAAGTGACCCATCAACCCTGTTGTCCCCTTCTGGGCTGTTAGGTTCCTAAATTTAATAAAACCCTCAGGGAACTTCAGAGCTCCCTTGCTGAGCTATATAACAGATTCTACCCCACTGGGATCCCTCATCTTGCTTTTTGGGAACACTGAGCCACATCAGATACCATGACCTCTTTCTACAAATTTGGAAGAGAATAGGTCCCTTCATGACTCACTGCTCTGATCCCAGCTTCATCATCTTCTTTGTGGCCAACCACAGCTCTGAGCCAAGGAGAAACCCGTGCAAGCCAGCCTTTAATTATACGCTTGTTGACCCCTTTGGGTGTCCAAGCTTCTAGGGCCATTTGTTGATGTCTCTTTAGCTCTTAGTCTATATCTAGCTTGTTAATAGTATATTTATGACTGCAGAAAACCTGTGATCTCATTTTCACCATAACTTTTCAGTTGCGTAGCCAGCCTGGTGTTTCATCCATTGAAAATGCCAGCCATGCTTGCCTGCCCCTTGGAGGGGTGCCAGATGTACAAACAAGACATCAGTGTACAAAATAGAAAAAAAAGCCTTTCTCTGAGTAATTCTTTGAAAGTTTTACAACTTATTTATCAATTTTTAACTTGCTCAAACTTCTACTTATTATGTCAACTTTTGTATTTTATGATCTTATGGGATAGTTTCCTTTTCACTGAGTTTTTCTCAATGGCATATAAGTGTGCAGGGAACTCACTTATAATTTAAAACTATCTCTTGTTTATAACTAGCTATATCTCCATCCTCCTTTCAAATTTTGTTGATTTATGCTCTTTCTTTTTGTCTCAATTAGTTCTAGCATCAATTTGTCTCTCTTATTAGTATTTCCAGAGAAGCAGGTTTTATATTTAATTTTACTATTTTTATTTTCATTTTATGTCTACTTTTATGTATGTTATCATTCTGGTTATTTTCCTCTTTTTCTCCTAAATTTTTAAGTGGAATGCTTAGCCCCATTATTTTTGCTTTTATATTTGTAACAGAATCATCTAATGCTCTCCTTTTATGAATGAGGTCTGCTGTGTCAGGATCCCATAAGTTTTGCTATTTTTAAAATTATTTTATCTTCCGACTTTACAGTTATTGTGTTCTGCATTCCTTCCTCATCTGTATTATGCAGTACAGAGTGAAAGTTGAAAGTGTGGCTTTATCATAAGATTGGCTGGGCTAGAAACCCAATTCCTATACTAACCAACATGTGAGCTTCTTCAGAGGTATGTAGAGAAGACTGCATAGATAATACATATAAAAGGTTTGCTTAAATTATTCTATATGTGTTCCTAGCAAAGTTCCTTTAGGCATATCCGAGAATCTCTGGCTATTTGGGGTGGTGAGTGTACAGCCCACAGGCTCAGGCACTTCAGCAGGGGTATTGCCACTGTAGCCCCTGCACATAGAGTCCGGTGCTGTGTTCCTGAGCACACTACTGCTGTTCTGGGATCTTTCTTTGGGTTTCATGTTTGTTCGGATGTCTTCTGCTATAGAGCATGTCCTTCCACTATTTATGCAACTTCCTTTTTTTACATGTTATGAAGTATTCACCCCGTGAAGCAATAACATTTTCTTTTCTTTTTTCCTTTATCTTGTGTTTATTGTGTGGGCCATGTGTTCTTTGTTCACAGTAAAGGTTGGAACATAAATATTCCCGTTTTTAACAAAGTGATTATTTGAAGACAAAAAAAGAAACATTCTTAGTAGTCATCCAGGTTTGGTAAAATGGAATCATTTAACTCTCTATGGAAGTTCCTGCTTTTTAGCTTATTTCCATAACTCCTCCTCCTTTCCCATTCTTTATTTAAGCTGTGACTTAAATTATTCAACTCTTTTATAAGATGATTTTGCTTAAAAGTCAGTATACGCTATTTACTAGTAAATAGTCTAGTATATTTATTAGCCAAAACCCTTGCCCTCTGTTTCTGTTCCTATTTTGTTCTCCATTAGATAGTTTTCCTTATTATCAAATAGTCTCTGAAGCAATGATGCTTTAATTCAGCCCTTAGTCTTCTGGATAATGCCTTCTTCCTCAGTCAGATGGAGAATTAGCTGACACATTTCTGAGGTTCTATGTGGAAGCTTGCCTTTCTGCAGGCTTTACTTATCAGTTGTAGCTTGGCTAAGGCAGGGTGGACACTGGGTCACATCTTTCCTCTTCAAGTTTTCTGAAAATGAAATTAGATCTGTCCTAGATTTTTGTGTCTCCCCCCACCCCCATCCCTTGTTGATTAAAATTGCACTCCTATTACTGGAAATCAACAGGAAAATGCCTTTTTGCAGCCCAAGACCCATGAGACCATGAGGTAGGAGTGCTACCTTTTCAAAGGAACAGAGGGGGTTAGTGGGCTGTCATTGTTTCCTGTCTAGGTCTCTGAAGTCTGTTACTGTAATTGTAACATGCAAGGAGAGACCAGAGGGTGTGCTCCAAGCCCCTCTGCTTAGAAATCACTATTGCTTGAATTTTGTTTCTCTGTCAAAGAATAAGGAGAAACTGTCACTTCATGTCCCAGGATAGTTTCATGTTTCGAGGATATCTGCAGCCCATTTTTATTTTATTTTGTTTATTTCATTTATTTTATTTTATTACATTTTATTTTATCTCTGAAGGTTTGAAACATATTCTGCCCCATCTCCCTCTCTGAGTGGAATCCCTGAGTCCCTGGGGTGTGCCACAGAAACTCAGCTATAAATCCTTGGCTACTCTGTCACCAAAGAGAGTTACCAGTTTGGACATGCTGAGTCTTTCAAATAAGTAATAATGGATTCACTTTTTGGGAGAGGACAGAGGATGCTGCATGTACTATCTGGACATTAATGGAAGCTGTTTTGAACCAAAGGAGGATGACATCCATTGGTTGTCTTATTCCTCAGGAAAGGGAGGCCATCACAATCCTGGCATACCATAAAGCATTCTCCAAGTGAGTGCACCCGGCCCACTGGGCTCTCTGTCAGCTCTTCAGATGGTTGTGATACACCCAACTCTGGGACCCACTGCCCTAAATCAGAAGAATGCCCTGTTCTCTCATCAGCCCCCTGAGGAATTTCATCTTTCCTGAGCACCACCACGACCTACCTTCTGAGCTCTCCTAAGAACCCTCAAAGAAACTCTAATCCTCTTTATTTTCTGGGCTCAAACACACTAAAAAGTTTGTCTGAACCTCTGATTCTTCCCATTAAAGAAGTTCCCATGTTTTCCCAGGTGTCAATGGCTAAGCCTTGTTCTTGAATCCTCTGCCTGCATCTGCCCTCTAACCTCCTCTTCCATCTTCTCGTGCTATGAGCAGGGGCCACCAACACCTGGAGATTCTGTGCTGACCTTGCTACCCTTATGGAAAACCTTTTCTTTCTCTTCTGCAAATTTGTTTCCGTTAAGCTCTCTACTAGTAATGTCATTATTCTTCACATTCCGCCCATGTCCCCTATCTACATAGTCTGTTCTCAGACCAATAGCTAGAATGATCCTTTTAAAACATAAGTCTCCTCAAATCCTGCAGTGACTACCCACAGTAAGCCCAAATTCCATCCATGGAAATAGTCTGGTTCCTGGCATATTTCTGTCCTTGTCCCTCAACACTCTCCCCTTTGGTGTAGTGGATGCTTTGATGTGTCATCACTTCAGGACTGAGAGAATTGTTTCCTGCAGCCTTCAGGCCCCATCAGTGGAGAAAGCTGCTCCCCCCAAGGCCATGCCTCTCCCTAGGGCAGCCTGAATCCACTGACTGGTGAGTACATGGGCACAGAGCCTGGCACCTCTGAAAGGCCATTCCAGCTGGAGAGCTGCTGGAGGGGCCGCCTGATCCTTGGTTAAGAACATGTCATGGTCCAGCTTCTCCTTCTGGTCAGTCCTGCCTCCCCAACCTTTCCTGAGCATGTGTGGATCCTGAGCATACCCCCTGAATGCACTCCTTGCATGTTTATCCCATCCTCTGAGTTGGCTTCCTAGGGATCCTAATCTGCAACACACAGTGACTTCCCTCAAGCTTCTTGGCACCCTTGCTTGGCTTGAACACTGCTCAGCCTGAAAGAACTCAGGGCCTTTGCATAGGTTCTTCTGCCCTTTGTTCTTCCCTTTGAATATCCTGGGGGCTTGCTTCCTCACTTCAAGTCTGGGGTCAAATGCCATCTCATTGAGCAGGTATTTGTGGCCTCCCCAAATATAATAAGAAAACCTTTCCTTGTTACCTTACTTTATTTTCTGCCATCTGACAGAACTATTTCTTACTATGCTTTCCCCTACCAGTGTGTATGTTCCATGGGAATATTTTGTTTATTATTCTTTCCCTGGTTTCTGGCACATAGTAAGAGCCGAATAAATACTTGTTGGAAAAATGAGTAAATGAGTGGATTCTAGCTGTTTTCCTGCTCTAACCCTGCAAGCACTTTCTCTTTCCATGCATCCTCTTGTTTGCATTTGAATTTCTGGCTACAGAGAGCATGTTCTAGAGAATGTTCTTGACCAGCTGATTTAGTTAGGAGGGGGAAAAAGATAAGGTTCTTGGAAGAATGCCTGGAGAAAGCCCCTTTTCTCAGGCGTGAAGGGGAAATAACCTTTTGACTTGTTTCTTTTCTTTCTTTTTTTTAAATTTTTACTCTGCTGTACTTGAGCTGTCATATTTCAAAGCATTAGACATTGACCTCTCTGTCTATACCCTTTTGCATTTAACCTCATCACTGTCTGTTATGTGTGAAGTACAAGGGAGGGGCTGAGCTCTCTGTCACTCGTGGTGATCAGCAGTCCTTAGCACTAGACATCCTCATTTCTGAGGACCAGTTAGTTACTGGTGAGTGTCTCCAATTCACTCAGTCACTGACTTCATACTTGTATACTCCTCTTTCGTGTGAAAATCTTCCTTCATTAAAAAGAAATTAATGAAGACAAACCTTGTGATGCAATATTTCAGTTAAGAGAAATGAAAATGAGTAAGTCCTAAACCCACACTTACCCTATGTTTTACAAATACTTCTTTTGCCCATGGGGAAAAACGAGACCTGAACATTTCTTTCTTATGGTAGGCGTGTAATAGTTTGAAGGAAGCCATTCACCTATCCATCTAATTTCCAGAAGATCTTGATTGTGAAAAGCTATTTGTAGATCCCATCAGAGGTGCTTAGGTAAAAGGGCAGTGACTGAGTCAATTAACTGATAAGAATCTGTTAGCACAGATCCAAGCCATCTTGTTTGAACAAGAGCATCATGTACAAATAACTACCAGGAGGGCTGTCATTCCATCTTGGTGAAATATGAGGTTACTGTGTGTGACACAGCCCAGAAGGTGGCGACATATACATTTAAGGGATAATCGATTTTTAAATGCCAGTGGGCCCTATGCAGGTAGCAGTTTGTGAGAAATTCCTCTAATCAGATACTAGTAAGAGCAGAACCCACCCTTTCTGCATCCAGCAGGTGTTCCCCTTGGAGGTGGTCAGGGCATTGCTATCTGCATATTTTCCTCCACTGTTGAGTGTGGGCAGAATGTGGGTACAGGCGTCAGAGGACTTATTTTGAAATTATGGCTTTGCAATTTATAGTCTGTGTGGCCCTGAACATAGTGTTTAACCCTGCTTTACTCAGTATAATTTAGGATTAGTAAGAAGTCTGTCATCAGGCTCTGAGGATTAAAAGAAAGAATGTATGCTAAGTGTCAGGTCTGCATACTGGGTCTTTGTTTGAATCAGCACAGGACACAGTTCTGGAGATATACAGCCCTCAGACTGGTGTGGGCCATGGGCTGTATTGCAGCCCTAGGAGCCTCTGCCAATCTAAGTACCTATGATGCCCTCTCCCCTCCTCCATTCTTACCTGGGGACTTGTGAACCTGGAGTCTGTTGCTGGTTCATCTTAGACGACTAGATGTAGCAAGCCAGCCTGCCAGAGAAGGAGAGGCGTGTAATGTTACTCCTTTGGAGGGAGATGAAAGAGAGATAGCCAGAACAATTTAAGACTTACAGCCTTAAAATATATAATAAGTATGCTACAGAGCCAGGCTGTAATCAAAAACAAAAAAGCATATAATTGAGCACAGAATTCTTGGAGATCTGAAGTGGAAGCTTAGTTCTCAAGGTAGGAAGTTTTACCTGCTTGGAAAATTGGATTGGTTAACCTTTGGGATGTTGAAATTCCTGGATAACTGAGCAGTATGTCAAAAATATGGGTTCCTGTGAATGATGACTTGGAGCAGTGCCGCCCCAGCAGTGGGGACAGACACGTTGCTATGGAAACCCTGAAGCTAGAAGTTCCTCCATGCCTCAGAAAGGCTGTCAGTTAGATCCAGGCACTTGAGGAGTGTAATGAGAACAGACACTTGTCACTTTCCCAGCAGGCATCTAACATTATATACATTTAATATG
This sequence comes from Smutsia gigantea, assembly GCA_032199065.1. Taxonomy (NCBI): domain Eukaryota; kingdom Metazoa; phylum Chordata; class Mammalia; order Pholidota; family Manidae; genus Smutsia; species Smutsia gigantea. Next base: position 107,802 of record JAVSCE010006133.1, read on the forward strand.
TCCATGGAAAGAGCAGCCTGTGGTTAAGTTTAGCTATTTATTTTAAGAGAATTTCTTCGTGTGCTTTGACAGCGCCGATTGTTTTCCCTCTCCCTCTACATTAAAGGGAAAAATTAAGGTCCTCCAGTGTTGAGCAGAAACACAATTAGGAAAGTCATTTAGGTTCATTGGAGGCTGGGGGAGGAGAATCTCGGGCCTCTAGGCCTTATTTACATCACAGCAGGGTTGCTGGGCCCATGGGACTTCCCTTCCTATTTTCCCCACTCCACCTGGATCTCCAGAGCTTTTCCCAATCGTGAACCCGCACTGACTGACTGATAGGTACTTTTCCTTAATGGGGCCGCTCAAAAAAGAAACCTTCATTAGACATCACTCTCTCCAAATGTCAGATGTTGAGGAAAAGGAAACATAGTTTCTTAGATTGCTTGCCATCTGAGGCCAACTGCCGGGATCTGACTTACTCTGAGAACATAAATCAATAGTCAGTACAGAAACCACAGGCCGAAGAGGAGTACTTCTGAGATTGGCCAATACTATTTGTTTTCAATTGAATGTATGCATGTATTTGCTTTTTTTTAACCCAAACATGCTATTTTTTTGAGAAGAAAAGACTTATACCTCTTATCATAGTTATGATTAATGATAAGATAGGAAGACCTTTTTCCTAATTTGGTGGGAACTGAGGCCCTGGTGGTCATGACCAGTGTCAGGCTGAAACACAAACAAAGCTGAGAGCAAATAGGCAGTCAGTCTGTATTTGCCTAACCCATTAGGCAGCCAAGTGACAACTGAAAATCCAATTCCCGACATTGAGAATTGAAGACCGGTGCCTCCTTGACTTCTGAGATCAGGGCATCCTACTCTTTTTACTTTCTTTTAAATGTCAAATCATAAGTAGGCCAACAGACACCAGTGTTATTAGTTCACCACTTAAGTTTGGTTCATAAGAGTGTAGCAAACTACTACATTTTGTTTTTAGCAATATCTGAAAATTTCATTTTATGCTCTGGGTCTGATTGCATGTGGTAATGATCACATCTCTGCTTGTGGCAAAGAAGCTAGCAAAACTGGAATGGAAAGGCATCGATATTTCTCAGCCTCATTGATTGAATTGGGGGGGCAGTAATTATGCATATCCCCAAAGTACATATAATATGTTGCTCTGGATAAAGATTTTGCTAAGAACTCTTTCTCTTTATACATGCAGTAATGGTGGTAATTAGTAAAAACAGGAAATAGCAAGCTTGAGTCAGATATCTGTCCCCACAGCCCTCTCCTTAAATATCAAACACTGCAGATGGCTGGTGAGCAGAATGATGAGCCAGACCAAATGTCCTGAAGTAGGAAGCATGGTACAGTGATTAGAGCATAAGACCTAATGTGGACTCTACCACTAACTGACTGTGTAATCTTGGGAGAGTCCCTCAACCTGACTATCATTTTCACCATCTGTATTATACAAGAGTTGATCTTATTGAGCTCAGAGTTCCTTTTTGATTCTGCAAGAGCAAAGCCTGACCAAGTACCTCTTTCTTGGATGGGCAGGGGCAAGAGCTGTACCACACTTTCCTGGTCTAACCACAAGAACACGTGAGGTCCAGAACCTTTGTCCTGCTTCTGCTTGGCATCAGCAAGAGTGGAAACACCTCTCTCTCAAACAGCAAGAGTTGCCCAGACAAGGACTCACCAACACAGTCCTCTGAATGTTCTTGCACGAACAGAAGAGCTATGTGGCCCTGCATGAGGATCTCAGTTAGTATTTATAGGATTGTAAAGTTGTGGCAACATGGTAACAGCCTAGATTCTCTTAAATTTTGTGATTTACTACTTCATGTGGTAGCACAAAAAAACTTGGAGACTAACAAAGGTGTGGCCATCTTCCCTATAAACTCTATTCATGACAATCATTTTATAAAGAGAACTGCTCCTCTCCAGGCAGCGCTGTCCGACTCAGTGCTCTCTGCCAGCAGACGATGAAATCACAGTTGCAAACTTAATCTTGGTTGTGACCCCTGAATTGACCCTTTGAAGGAACCTGGATTACGTCTGAGTCTGTTATCTCTGCAAGGACACAAGCTGTCTTCTGAATTGCTTTTGGGGCCCCATCATGTCATTGTGAAATTGCAGTTAGTAATCTTGCCAACATTTTTCAGATTTGGTGCAGATAAGCTTGAACACATCTGGTTCCCTGGTTTCTAATGTTATTTAGAGAATTGGGTGATTTAAAGCACTTATTTTCTTTAACTTAGTTCTCATCATAATCCATCAACATCACAGTACTCCATTTCATTTTTATATGGTCCTATTAGTTGGGAGTAGCCCAGGTAATATTTTTCTTCACTACAGCCCTTTCTCCTCTTTGCCTTTGCTAGAACTCAGAGATTATATACCTTTTACTAAATCATAAGGCAGCCAACCTCTGACAAACTCTGTCATCACTCTGATTTTATTCTCTGAGTTTCGCTAGGGATGGCATGGAGGCAGTTCCTCCTGCTCCATGCAAATGACACTTGCAACAACGTCCTTACATCAGAGACTCGTCATGCCTCTCTTAGATGATTGGGGCTGATCCTTTTGCAAGCAGCTGCGCTCCATGGTGTCTGTGTGAAAGTGAAAGTGAGTTTTAGGGTTGAGAGTGAGTCAGGCTTCCAGGCCCTAAAGAAATGGCCTCACCGTGGCTCCTGTGTGGTGACTCAGCAGAAGTGTAGTATGTGAAAGGCATCATTCCTGGAGATGAGGCCATCTTTCAGTTGGTTTCGAGGCGAAAGGAACATTACCTGTTGGCAAGGCGCCAGTGGGGCTGAGTGTGTACAGGGATGCTGGCCTGCTTGGGCCATTTCTGCTTTTCCTGAATTGTTTGCCTCTGTATTGGAAACCACACTGATGCCAGGACAGGGTGTAAAATGTACTCTTTCCCTTCCAGGTCATAAAAGGAAAGGAATTCCTCCAGTGTCACCTTTCTTCCCTCTGCCATAGCAATAGAGGGAAATTTGATAATCAGAGCACCAGTCGTTCAATTCAATTGGACAAAACATTTATTGAGAGTCTGCTGCACTGGGAGTAGTGAGATGAAGAAGAGATAAGACAGTCCCTGCTCATGAGGTGTCATAACTTGAGTGGATTTGATGTGGGACATGCTGGGACTTAGTGATATGGTCCATGGGGAAAGGGAGGGAGTCAGGGCTGATTATGGTAATGAACCAGCTCTGGAATTTTCCTCTCTAAATAGGTGGCCAGCATCACAATGTACTGCCTAAAAGGAGTTCCAATACCTTGTGTTTAGTATCCGAAGGAATGTGACTCTAGGCTGGGTTGACCCTTGAGGTTCTATTGATGCAGTCCCGGGAGCTGCATGGTTTGTCTTAGCAGACATGGCTCTTGCTACTAGTTAAGGGTAGCGAGTCAGGACCCTGATCCCTGAAACAAGGGCCAGCATGAGCTAAGCATACTGTGAGAGTGCTAGCCACAGAAATACGGGTTGGGGCATGGTTTCCTTTCCCATGTTGTACTGGTTGCCCCCATTCTCTTTTGTGCACTTCACTTGGCTTCTGGGACCCCAGATGACTTGGTTTTTCTTCTACCTGCCTGGCTCCTTTAACCAGTCTTCTTTCCTGACCTCTTAATGCTGGAATCCCCGTGAGCTCAGGGCTTCTTGACCCTCTTTCTTCTGATACCCCTCTACCAGTCTTTTGGCATTAAATGGCATCTATATCCTAACAACTCTTAGATGGAAATGTCTAGCTGAGGTCTCTGTGCTGAACTACAGATTCACTTACCCAAAAGTCTACTCAACATGTCCACGTGGGCCTCTCCAACTCAAAAGGGCCCAAACAAGCTCCCTCTTCCCAGCTTCTCCTTCTGCAATCTTCCACATCTCAGCTGATGGTAAGTCTAGTCTTCCAGTTGCTCAGGAAAAGAAGACTTGAGCTACCATGGCTCCTCTCTCTCTCATATATGGCATCCATTCTGTCATGCTGTTGGCTTTCTACCTTCATAGCACATCCAGGGTTCAGTGCCTCAGCTACCACCCTGGTGTAGGTCATCCACATCACATCAGCATCCTGGACTACATCAGTAACTTTCTAACTATTCTTCCCTGCCCCTCCTGCATAACCAGTTTCACCATGGCAGCCAGAATGGTTCACGTATATCTAAGCCACCTTGTGTCACTCTTTTCAAACCCTGCAAAGAGTCCATTCACAGTGAAAGATGGTGTCCTCATGAGGATCTGCATAGTCTGGCTTCAGTGACTGTCAGACCTCATTCCTGAGGGCCTATGCTCAGTGGCTCCACTCCAGACCTCCAGCCCTTCCTGTACCCAGACAGCCACCTACTAGTCTCCATGCCCACTGGCTGCTTCCTCTGCTTTCCTCCTGTTAAATGCTAGTCTTTTGTCAGGTGTTTCCATCTCAGTATGGCCTGCTTAGTTCACCTGGTTTTAAAATGAAACCTCCCTCCCCTCCCTGCCCACCATCACCCTTTGGCAGGAATTCCTGGTCAGTAGTAAACTAGCCTGACTTTTTTTTTTTTTAACTATTATCACCTACCAATGTACTATTTTTTTTCACTTATTTACTCTATTTGTTGTTTGTCTTCTCTCAATCCTCCCCTCTCCCCCACACACTAGAATGTAAGGTTATGCAAGTAGGGTTTTTAAATTTGTCTTTCTCACTGCTGTATCACAAGTGCTTGCAAAGGGTCTGGTAAATGGTAAGCACTCAATAAGTTTGTTGAATAAATGCATCCAGCAATTCCATGCCTTCTTAATAAGCATTTCACTTTTAGATATGGCAGATTCAGAGTTTTTATCTGAAAGGGAGTGAGCGAAGGGGTCTCACCCACTTGTTGGTTTCACCCAGCTCTGTCACATTCTACTGCAGAATTGAGGTGTAATAACAAGATGACATCATCAGTGTTTGTCCCCTCAGAAAATGAGATACTCAGATATTTTGGGGAGAGGCAGGCTCTTGGTGATCCACTGGCTTAAACCACACTTTGGCTTTTTTAGGAATTCCTGGGTGTATCATTCTCCACATTAGACATAAGCTTTTTCAGCCCTGACGTGCCAGGTTCAGGATATGTGAGATAACTGCCTCTGTCACTGAGATACGTCAGTTGAGCGAGCTACCTGAAGTCATAGCAGAAGTCTTTGCTGACATTATCAGTGCTGTGAAAAAACTGCTTTTATCCTATCTTTCATTTTGAAGACTTCTGTGTGTAATTTTCTCCTTGGAAAACAGAATCGTGTATCTTGCCCATTTCTTCATGTAAAACTCCAAACAGGCATGCACTGAGGTTTACATGATCAAATCCATATTTTCCTCAATAAAGGATCAGGATCAGGAAATAATATTATCCTCAATTCTTTTCTAAAAATGTAGCAATACAAGGATAGGTGTTTTAAGTGCAAATTCTTACATGAGTCCGCACACCTAAGGGGTGCTCTTTGGCAAGACAAAGATGATTAATTCTGATACTCTGCCTCTAAACCAGGATCTGCCCAGCTTTTTATACCCTTTTGGAGTAAAGAAAGAGAAAAATACATTGGTGATGGCTTTGCAATATAAATGAAAGGGGATATAAAAAAGAAATGGGCTCCCTGAACTCACATTCTGCTTTTCCTGTGACATTTCTGTGATTCCTAGCAATTTTCCCAAGACTGGAGGATAAAGATTGGAGATGTAATAGTCTTAATTAGTAAAATCAACAAGAAAATACTTATCTCTTTATATTGAATGACAGGAAAACACAACTTAGGGAATTTGTCACTTATAATTGAAAAGAATCACATTTAAGTCTTATGTATGTATCGCAACCTGATTAGTTCATAGGCAGGTTTTTGTTTAGCTTACTGGATCATGAATATTCTGAATTCTTAGCTTTTCTTATCAGCAAAGAAAAGCAATTTCTAGCATGGGGCCTGAACAAACAAAGTATTTTAGAGTCTTTACAATTTTCCTACGGTAGAAGCTGATTCTCTGCTTACAAGGGAAACTCATTATTTTTATTATGTAATTTTCTTGATCAAAGAGAGGGGTTTTTATTATTTTACTTCTTTTTTTTTTAAGGAAAGAAAGCCTTGTTTTTTAAAATTCCACAATACTAATTCCAAGACACTATTTTTACCCAGATTGTGGGTAGAATTTACTCAAGCAACTATTCTAAAAGAGCACCCATATTTGTCAAGCATTTTTCCATTATAAATTACTACACACATATGGCAAGAACCAGTTCATCCTTTGCAAGCCAGCAGTTTCATCTAATAGTAAAGAGACACATTACTATCATATGGTGTTATTTGCTATAGAAAAGTTACCAAAGTCTGTTCTGATCCTCTGCAAGCACAATATTTGTTATTAATTTGGCTTTCATCACAAGACTCTTATCAACAAATAGTGTAGCTTGTACCTTGTTTTCCTAATGGGGAATATAGCTTTGAAAAATGTGTCTGTGGGTCTCTTAAATGACTTAAGTGACTAAATTAGTTTGGGGTCACTAAGCATTATTATTTTCTTTTTCCATAGAAGACCTTGTGCTTTTGTAGATGAGCCCAAAGCACTGAGTGCTATACACCACTACCAGCTGAGATTTTCTTTCAGCAGCAGCAGGGTTGTTCTGGGTCCCTGGGGAGCTGGAGGAAGGAGAGGAGAGAGGATGGTTGGCCCCAATGGCTCCTTCTACTCACTGAGGAGTATGTGGCCTTCCAACAGCAAGCCTTGCCTAATTTGGTTTAGGAATGAGGAGAGTATAAATAGATGTATAGAAACATTGGTAACTATTTCCTTCAAAAAAGGGGAAAGTTTCCCAGTGTAGGTACACTTGTTCAGAATGGTAACGTAAGTCCAAAAAAAAAAAAAGTGACAAACATAAGAATTGGCTTCCTCATACTTCTAACTGGGTCCTACCTGACTTGCAAGTGTCACTGGAGACTTACACCCCAAGAATGAGAGAGGAGCCTGTGATGATGGGCTGTGCCTGCTTCCATCCAAGGCTGTGGCTGTGCTTCTCCTGTGGTCTGCATCCTTTGCCAAAATAGCTAGGAATTTATGTGTATGTTTTCTACCCACAGATCCCAAACCTATTTTGGATGGAATAGCAAGCTAAGGACTAAGAGTTAATACAGTGCTTGGTTCCACAACCCAAATTTCAGATATGCATCATTGTATATTCTTATCATATTTTATTGTTTAGTTGTTTGTGCAAAGTCACTTGTCCCAGTACATAGAGAGTTATGCTCCCACTTAAGTCCCCTCTTCTATTTATATTTACAACATCAGGATGAGTGGTTATACATTTTCAAACTTTTCAATGACTTTATTGAGGTAACTTAGTTTATAATAAGCTGTACACACATAATTAGAGTGTGCAATTTGATAAGTTGCATGGATGTATATACCCAAGAAAACATTTTACGATCAAGATAATGAGCATTTCCATCACTCCAAAACTTACCTTGCGCCTCTTTGTAATTCCACCCTCCAGTTCTCTAACTCCCCATCCTCAGCCAGTCACTGATTTGCTTTCTGTTATTGTCAATTTGCATTTTCTGGAGTTTAATAGAAATGGGTCATACAGAATGCATTATTTTTTGCCTGGCTTCTTTCACTCACCATAATTATTTTGGGATTCATCCATGTTGTGGGGATTAGTGTTTTCTTTTCCCCAATTTTCCCTGTTATTCTATCATATGAACATGAACAATTTCCTTATCCTGTTGATGGACATTTATATTATTTATTATTGCTAGTTTTTGGCTACTGCAAACAAAGTGATTTAACATTAATGTACAAGTCTTTACATGGGCATAGGCTGTCATTTCTCTTGGTAAATCCTTAGGAATGAACGGTTTCACATATGGTAGATGTAGGTTTAACATTTTATGAAACTGCCAATCTGATTTACAAAGTGTATCATTTTCCTTCCTACCAGTGTGCAAGTTCCAGCTGCCTCACATCCTTGACAACAGTTATCATGGCCAGTCTTTTAATGTTAGGGTTTCTAATAGATATGTAATGAAATCCTACTGTGGCTTTAATTTGTATTTCCCTAGTGACTAATGATGTTGAACTAATGACTATTAATTAGTGAGTGTGTACTTATTTGCAATCATATCTTCTTTGGTGAAATCACCATCTAAATGTTTGGCCCATTTTGAATTTTTTTAATGTTATTTCCTTTTTATTGTTTTAGAGTTCTTCATATATTCTGGAGGTAGCTTCATTGATTGTTCTTCTATTATCTATTCCATTAACATCATTCTATTTTTATTATTTATTTTATTTCATTTACTTTGCCTTTAATTTGTTCTTCTTTGTCCAGCTTAAGATAGACGCTGTGGTTATTGAATCAAGAACCTTCTTTTTAAAATATCAGTGTTCAGTGGCATACACTTCACCTTTAATACTGCCTTAGCTGCATTCTACTAATTTTATATGTTGTGTTTTCATCATCATTTTGCTCAAAACACTGATTTCCCAGTATTTTGGTTTCTTCTTTGATCCATGGATTATTTAGAAGCACAATTTGGAGAGAGAACTAAATGCAAATGTAAATGGGGAAATAACCCCCCACGGTGAAGTTTGCTCTGGAGTGCCTGTCGGTGTGGACAATCAGGGAGAGACAGCAAGAAAACATGGTGGGCAGTGGGTCCCAGCAGCGGTGGGCCTCCTAAAATTATTTCTAGAAAGAAGGTTTTACCATAAGTGAGGAAATACAGAAAGAGGTCTGAGTTTTCACACTGGTTCATAATCTGTACGGGAACAGTGGTTAGTGAAGAATTGAAGTAAACAGACCTGAAAATGTGCAAAAGCAGAGCAGCAGTCCTGTGGAGGATTCTGTTTCTGCAGGTCACTTGAAAGGGACAGGCCGCTTCTGGTGGCTTGGTGGTAAAGATGAAGAAGGAGGAAATAAACAATCCTACACAAACAAAAGAGGATTGATGAATCAGAAGACACTCTGACCCTTTCCATTCGTGATTCAATCCCTAAAGAAATTGTTTCTTCCGTACCAAGAGAGAAGGATGCTTTTGAACTAAGCAACCTGGTAGACTATCCACAAGCATTAACCTCCCTATGGGGAAGGAGATCAATTACTGATGTAGAAAAGTAGAAGACATTTTAAAATGAAAGAAAATGAAAAGCAGTGTATTCATACAAAACAACTCTAAATAGAAAATAGAAAATTAGAATCAAAGTTAAACTAATGAACACATTTCCCTAAAATGAAAACAGAACAAGAAAGTGGTAGCACAACACTCTAGTAAGGATTGACTACTTTTAAACAAATATTTTCAGATAATTCAAGAACGCCTTGATTCAAAATGGAAAACATTGATTTAGAATTAGAAACTCAAAAGAAACGAGCCAAGGAAATTTTAAAAGAATAAAAGATGAAATGACAATGGATCGAATTCGGGAACGAAATTTGAAGAAAAAGGACAAATAATCTAAGAAATGAATGCTAAATTATAAGTGCCAGAGAATAATGGACTGAAATAATAAAATAGAAGAAAGAAAGAAATATGATTAACAAAGAGGTTAGAAGAATCAGAAAAAACAAAAGTTATGACAGACAAGCAAAGAAGATCCAAACTACCTATTTTTGGAATCTCTGAGGAAGACTTTCCTTAATGGAATGAAATTAATGCTTAAAACAGTAATCTAAAAAAAACCTGCAAATAAAAGAGACTTCTATCTACGTATCAAAATGTTACACACTATGGTTTGGAAAATTGATCAATAACTCTCAGCTCTGGGACATATCCTGGTGAAACTTTTAGACTTTAAAGATAAAGAAAAAAAACTCTCTAGGCCTCCAGACCAAAAAAAAAAAAAAGATCATGTATCTGACAAAGGAAAAGAATCAGGGTGAAATCAAACTTCTTTTCTGAAACCAAAAAAGTAAGAAGACGAACATCATCTTCAAGAAACACAGGAAAGATGAGTGATAGCCAAGCACTTTCTGTCCAGACAAACTGTTCTCCAAGTATCAGAACTACAAAAAACAATTTTAAATATTCAAAAACGCAGGGACTACCATGTTCAGAGCCCTTTCTGAAGACTCTGTGAGAGATGAGCTCCACCTCTACCAAGAGGGACTGGGACCTTTGGCAAAGGGCTAGTGACGACTGTGTGTGCTCTGCCCTGCCCTAGGCAAGGTCTGAGTTCCTCTCTGCCTGCCTCTGTACTAGCTGGACTTTCAGAAATGCAACCTGATGGGCAGACCTGTGATCAACCAGGCGGAGATGTTCTCTGTGGGAATGTTGTCTGTGTGTAAGCTGCCAAGTCTTAAAAAACAAACTGAAAATACGGTGCTCGTTTCAACAGGAAAGTAAGTTCTCCACGGATTCCTTCCCCAGTTGTGGCTGCTTAAGATAATAACCAAATGACAGAAATGAAAGGCAGGAAGGGGCAGGAGGCTGCACTCTGCCCATGAACATTTGCAGAGGAAAATCTGAATTTGAGTTATACAGGCAGGAGCAGACTGGTTTGCATAGAGGAAACAACAAAGAAGGTGAGAAGTTCTAATTGTTTCCAGTGTTCTTCCCTTGGGTAGCTGAATGCCTCTGCTGGTTGACAAAGACAGTATTCTGTGCACTTCCACATTACGTTAAATTATTGGAAGGATGTGTTTGAATTTCATAAACATCCTCAAACCACATAGCATCTTTGGTGCCAGTAGTAGGATATGAACATCCCTGGATGGTTTTAAAGGTTTCCTCCTGTTTACATTCCATGTGATATAAACCCTTGCTATTCAAAGTGTGCCTGGTACCAGCAGTACTGGCATCATTGTGGAGCTTGATAGACATGCAGAATCTGCCTGCATTTCTAAAGTGTCTCTCCAACTCGAATACACATTATCTGGAGATCTTGTTGAAAGCAGGTTTTGGTTCAGCTGTCTGGTGGGATCTGAGATTCTTTCTAACAAGCTCTCAAGTGATTGAAATGCTTCTGGTTTTGCACCACACTAGATCGCTTATGCTCAGTTCCCTTACGGAAGGCGTTTGTTGAAGGAACCCTTCCTGATATCACCTGGCAAACTAGTGTCCTGTGTTTCCCTATAAATATCTAACAAGAGCAATAAGGCATCGTTAAGTGGAGAGAATCTTCTGCTAATATTCTGAAGACCCGGGACTGGGTTTTGTCTACAGTGATTATTCCTAGACTAAATTTCCTTTTTCTAGCCTTCTCAGGCAATCGCATAAAGTCATTGAATCACAGTTATCTAAATTTGTCTCAGAGTTTTTAGTGATCTGCTTCCCATTGCATTAAAAACGGGCTGGCTCTTAATATGTAGGTGAATTTATTTTTCAAGCTGCCAGTAGGGATATAATCAAATGAAATCCAACAAATGAAAAACAGCATTGTTTGATCATCCTGGCTCATCATAACCACATACAGCCCTTTAAAAAAAGTTTCCTAGGCCTCACTTCAGATATACTGAATCAGAATGGGGGCTGGCAATGGGTATCTGCATTTTTACAAACTTCACAGGTGATTCTGATTCACAGTCAGTTTGGGAGTACTGCATTGTGTGAACAATTCCCCTAGAGTTGTACAATCTGGCATTACAAGGTCTAACAGTCAAAAATGGGCAAGGATAGTAAAAACACTGAAGATTCAAATAACCCAATTAACAAGTTTGATCTAGTGGAAAAACACAGAACTGTGAACTCAGTAACTGGAAAATACACATTTTTAAAAGAACACCACACACATGTAATTATCAACATTCTCCAGAGACTAGGATATTAGTCAAATCTCAACAAACATAAAAGAATGATTAGTAAGAGAGTTTTTTCTATCAACAATGCAATTATAATAGGTTTCAGTAACAGAAACATTTTTTACTAAAAAGTTCCACATGTTCAGAAATTAAACACACGTACTTCTAAATAATAGCAAAGATAAAATCAGAATGATACTAAACAATTCTTAGAATGGAAAAATAATAAAACCACTAAACTTGGAGTTTGTGGGACACTGAGAAGTGGTAATTCAAGCACATATTAGGAAAGCAGAAAATTTGAAAATGTACAAACTAAAAATCCAACTTGAGAAATTTGAAAGTGAATAACAGACTGAAGACAGAAAGAACAGAAAAAAGGAAATATAAGGCAAAGTCAGTTCTTCAAAAGTATCACTTGAATAACATTTAGAAAGATGGAATAAAGAGAGAAGGGGAAAAGCAATATTAAGAATAAAAAGAGGGAAAAGAAAAAAGAATAAAAAGAGGGCATGCCCAAATGTGCAACAGAGACTAAAAATTATAAGTAATACAAAAGTGGTACTTGTTTATAAATTTTCAGATGAAAACAAAATTACCAGGAAAGGTAGTTTATCAAAATGGAGCAAAGCAGAAACAAACCCAGCAAAACTAAACCAGTGGCTAAAACATCTCACTCAAAAGACAAAAGCAATAGCAATATTGAAGACCAAGTCAGTTACATTTGAATTCAAACAAGCACTCAAGTAACAGATAATTGTAACAGTGTACAAATTATACCAGATAATATAACCCTATTTTATAAAAATAATAAAACCATAAGCATACAGCATGAAAGAAAAGTATAGTCCAATCTTACTTATGAATATAGGTGCAAAAAAAATCTTAAAATATTTCTTAAATGAACCCATTGTATCTAAAATACATAATGTATCATGTCTGATATGAATTATTGAAGGAAAGCATGGATGATTTAATATTATAACATTATTACTGTATTCACCCCATGGAAGAACTGAAGGAGAGAAGCCAGCACAATACTAGATACAGAGAATCTATCTGTAAGTGTTCACATGCACTCAGTAATAAAAGCTTCTAGAAAATTAGAAAGAAATAGTAATAGAAACCTTCTGAACCTAATAAAGGGTATCTGTCAATGACTTACTGCATATAATACATTTAGTGGTAACAGTCTAGAACCCTTCTCTTTAAAATCAGAAGCAATATAAGTAGTTTCAGTCTTGTTCCAGATGTCCAAGCCAGTGCAGTAAGATAAGAAAGGAAGAAAAACTCATAAAAGTGGAAGAATACTGTCATTATTCATATATATGATATGAATGTAAATATAGCTAACCCTAAAGATTCCATAGGCAAAAAGTTATAAGTAATAAGAGTTGCTTGAAAATTTGCTACACATAAATACTATATCCAAAAATAAATTGTATTTCTATATGCCAGCAACAAAGAATAGAAAACGTCATAATTTCAAAAGAAGAATTTAAATAAAAGAGCATCAAATATGTAATGGATCAAAGAAGATATTTAACAAAGAATGCATAAGACCTCTGTTTAGAAAACTATAAAATTTTGTTATATTAAAGAAAATTAAAATTGATGGACAGATATACTAAGTTCATGGAAATCATTTTAAAACATCAGTTTCCCCCGAAAGTATCCCTTTGATTTATAATAACCCTAAAGATTTTTCTTGGAAACTAACAAGCTGCTTATTAAATGTATTAAGAGAGTGTCAAGTGGAGTCAAAACACACTTCAAGAGGATGAAAAAGTTGATGGAAAATGCCCTATTGTGTATCACAACTGGTTATAATGCTGCAAGCATTATTAATTAACACACACAAACTCTTTAATCAGTGATGGAACCAGCTTTGCAGACTTTTATGAAAGATAAGTATTTAAAACAATTGTGTTGGGATTATTCAGTATATATATGGAAAATGACATCAGCTTCCTATCTTATGTGGTTCTCAAAAATCAATGAAATGCTTTAATCAGAAAGGAAGTAAAAATACCTAGTTAGAAATATAAAAAAATATTTGTGACTTTGAGTTAGGAAAGGGTTTCTTCAGACACAAAAAGCACAAACTAAATTTGATTAACTTGACTATAATCACCTTGAGAGACCTGCTCATCAGACCATAAAGAGGGAGAAAAGACAAGTTACAAACTGGGAGAAATTATTTTTCATAAACATAATTAATAAACAACTGGTATTGCATAAAACTAACAAACTATTGGCATGTACAAAGAACTCTCAAAACTCAGTAAGAATTTGACGAAGTCCACAGAGTAAAATAATGAACAAAAGACACAAATAGTCATATCATGGAAGAGAAATACAAACAGCAATAAACATGTGAAAATATACCCAAACTCATTAGTATCAAGGAAATACATATTAAATACAAGATAACAATTTATATGTCCCTGAGTGGCAAAAGTTAATGTCAAATGATTCAAAGAATTGGTAAGAATGTGGAGCAAGACCGACTTTTATGAACTTTGGAGAAGGTTGATTTGTAAAACTACTTGGGAAAACAGTTTGGGGTCACCTAGTTAAGCTGAAGACGAACCTTTCCCGATGCCCTGGCCCTTCTCTGCAACATAGAGAAGCTCCTGTACATGTGCAACAGGAACCATGAACGAGGATGCAATCTAGTTGTATTATTTGTAGGATCAGAAAACTGCAAATATTTAAATGTCAATTAAAAGGAAACTGGGAAAAATAGCTTTATGGTCATATTGAGAAATACTACAATACTACAATAATACACAGTAAGAAATAAATCTATTACATAGATGAATCTTCAAAAAAAAGGTTCAGAAGAACTCACTTTGAATAATATAACTTTTGTAAATTAAGAACAAAACAAAATAAATAAGAGCAAAAACTATTAAAATAAATTTTGGATAAGTGTATGAAAGCTCTATTGAAAAGCAAAGCAATGAGAAATTACATGTTTAGGAATGTAGTTACCTTTAGGTGGGAAAGAGAAGGTTGTAGTTGCAGATTTTCATACAGTAAGCCTCAGTAACATCGGAAAAGGTCTTTTCTTAAATCAGGCGGTGAGTTCATGGGTATCTAATTGTTACATTTTGTATCTTATATATACATTATTCAAATGTATCAAATGTTTGATAATAAAATATTTGAAATGATTGACTTAATCAAATATGTCTTTAGGTATTAAAAAGAGAAAAACAATCACACAAATGGCTATGTCAAAGCTAAGGCAAAATTTTGTGTCATCCCAATTCTTGAGACAGCTACAATGAGTCAGTGCAATGCCCTTATCCTCACCTAGAAAATGAATCCATTAAACACATGTAGTCAAGGCCTTCAACAACCCACATTTAGTTAAATCTAATCAATTGTTAACCTTTTTTCATCTTATTAGACCTCTGAGCTGAGCACCTCCTTCCTAATTACTATAATTTCCTGAGATATTTTCTTATTTTGGCTTCTAAGCTATACTCACCTGGTTTTTCTCTTTCTGTACCACTTCAGGGCACTTTGCTTGCTCTCTTTATTACTCATGCAAAACAGAAACCAAACTACGTATCTCAGCAGAGAGAATTTAATACAGAGAACCAGTTACCCAGGTGTTTGAGTGCTGCAAAAGGAAAAAGGCAACACAGAAATAGTACCTGCAGGAATTAGCGAATATACCAAGGGCTGGAGAACACATGGGAGACATTGGGGTAACTGGAACTAGAATCTCAGAGGAGGTTCCATGGAGTTGGGGCTGCAGTGTTTGAGGAATAGATGGCATCTGGCTGGTGATGGCATTTCAGAAGCTCAAAGGAGAGCCCTGGCAGAGCTGGGCTCAGACTCTGGGGCATGAGTATTGCTGGTTGCTGCAGAGTGGGCAGCACTTCGGGAGACCAGACTGTCTGCTGCTGTTTTGGGGAAGGGACAACACTGACAGAATCAGCAAACAAACAGGAAACAGGAGGCAGTCTCCTTTCTTCAGCTTTTCCCACTTTCCTTCCAGTGCCTTCTTTTGGCAGAACCAGCTGGCCAAGAATACATTTTGTTTTCAATGTTCCAGCTCCAGAATCACAAAGGAAAACATCAGACAGTGGATTTGAAGCTGTGAGAGCAGGGCTTAATGATCACTTTGCCCCTGTCATTGGGCTTCAAGTCTTAAAG
Organism: Smutsia gigantea; assembly: GCA_032199065.1. NCBI lineage: Eukaryota > Metazoa > Chordata > Mammalia > Pholidota > Manidae > Smutsia > Smutsia gigantea. The sequence goes on from JAVSCE010006133.1 coordinate 123,702, forward strand.
AACCTCAGAGCATAATCTTGGGACCAGTTCTTCTCCCTGTCTACATTCTTCCTTTATGGAATCCTATCTGGTCTCATGCTTTCTATATCAGATAAAATCAGATGACTCTCAGATTTAGTTCTCCAGCTTTCACTTGAGCTCCAGACTTGTATATCCACCTACATGTTTGACAAGTCTAACAGGATGCGCAAAAAGCAGTGGCAAACTCAATACTTACAAAATGGAATTCTTGCAGTTCCAAACCTGCTTGCCTTCCCTCTTCCTCTTCTCAGTTAATATCAACACCATTCATACAATCATTCAAGCAAGAAACCCAGTCTTCTTTCTTTCTTTTTTCTTTTCTTTTCCTTCTTTCTTTCTCTCTCTCCCTCCTTCCTTTCCTTCCCTCTTTTCTTTTTTTTCCTCCCTCCCTTCCTTCCTCCCTCTCTCTCCCTCTCTCTCTTTGTTGCCATTCTCCCCACATCCAACCCATCAAAATTTCTGCAGTTTAACCCCCAAAATATGCTCAGACCCCTCACCTTCACCCAACATGCATGACCACAACTGTGGTACAAATTGCTTTTCTCATGGACCAGAGTCAATTGCTTACCCTCCTTCAGTTTTTCTTCCCTTTTAAACTCACTCTTCACACAGTAGCCTAGGTGATCTTTTAAAAGTGTGAATTATATTACTCCCCAATGTGATATAAATCCTTTGGGTTTCCATGAACAGAACCAAAAAAGCCTCTCAGAGCCTGCATGAGCCCACTTCTCCAGCCTCATCTCACACTGTTCTCCATCTAGCTTGCTGCAGCCGAGTCACACTGGCCTACGATGCTCTGCCAATGGCATGATGCATGGCTGATGCTGATCATCTCTCAGACATTAGCTTAAATATCGCTTCTACACAGACACATCTCATTATCACTGTGTAAAGTAGTCCCTTGCCTTCCAGTTACTATCATTTCATATTGTTTATTGCCTTCACATTAATATTTGAATTTGAAATTTTTTGACTAGTTTAATGGCTAAATTCTGGCATCTGTGTAGGAGGTGACTGTCTTTAAACCACTGTATCATCAGGATCTGTAGCAGTGTCTAGCACATAGTAGGTGTTCAGTAAATATTTGTTGAATTAATGAAAACTTTGGGAGCAGTCCAGCTTTCAGCCATCATCATGCTTATTATTCAGGGCAAATTTGGTGAAGAGGAGGCCCAGATGTGATGGGAATCTCACGAGATACGGCAACATGTTCAGTTTCCTAAAGATGAAAGTGGCATTAAGATCTCTCTTATACATAGAAAGTAGCTTAGAAAGATTTGTTCTGTAATTAGTGCACCCGAGAACACCACCACCAAGCTCCCAGTTACCCAATCATTTTACACCTTCAAACTCCTGCTGGCTACCACCTCCAACCAACAGTGCAGATGAGAAACAGCTCACTGGGGCAAGGTGGCCTCCCTGCTGGTAGACAGAGTTCATGGTCCTCATTTGATTAAAAGAGGACACAGACCTTACTGCTGATGGTCACTTTTGCAATTGATTATTTAAGTTCTTTTCCAGTGGTGCCCTACCACTGTATGGGTCAGTAGACAGATCTTGGAGTTTGACAGCTTTGAGTTTAAATCCAGTTTTCCCTACTAATTTTCTTGGCATCTCTGAGCTCCAGTTTCCTCATTTATAATGTGCCAATAGTAATATTTATATCATGTTTGTGAAGATCAAGAGAAAAAAAATGTGCAAAGCATCTAAAAGAGTGTTTGGCACAAAATAGGAATGGAATTGCTAGGACTTATGTAAAACCGTTCTCAGCGTTTAGTATCTAATCATGCTCTGTCAGTGCTAGCCGTTTGCTTCTCCTTGTGTTCGCTGGAAAGGAAAGGTTCTCCCTCTCTATGCTGTCTTATCTTTACTCCCCATGAGTCTCTCTTTTTCCTTGTCCACTTTGCTCTTGACCAGAAAGGCTGTTTGGGCCACACACTTGGGCCGCCTGTCCTCTGGTTGGGGGAGGCATGGCTCTGGGAGGAGTGGTGAGGAACATGGATTTCTCAGCTCCCTCCCCGCTGGGCTGCCATCGGGGCCCTGTCCCTCATTCACAGGCTTCAGCTCTGACCACGGGCTCTTCACATGGTGGTCTTTGCCTCTGAGTCTCTATAACCACTTCTATAACTTACTGCTAAAAGGAGTAAATGTACTTACTCAGGATACTGTGTTTGCCTTAATTATTTCCCTACATCCTGTACACACCCTTGTCAATAGCCCCTTTATAGCACTCTGACTGAGGTATGTCATCTGTTTTTGCCAGAACTGGGCTGATGCAATCTGTCTAAATAGCCAGTTGTAGTCTCAGACCTAATCCCACACTCTGATCTGAACAGGTGCAAACACACATGGGAGTCACGTGCTCATTTCTGCTACTCACCCTTGAATGGACCGCTGAGTCCTCTACTGCTCTAGTCTAGATGTACCCATTTGGTCTATCGTAGCCACCAGCCAGCCCAACTGTGGTCCCAAGGTGCTCTGCCACTGACACTTCCGTGTAGGGCTGTGACTCAGCTCTCCAATTACATCTCCAATTTGCCATCTGATACAAATCCTAATCTGAGCAAGTACTTTCAGTTTCCCTGGTCTGGAGACAGCAGGGATGCTGTGATCCCTGATGCTTGAGGAATAAGATGTGAGCCACTTCCTCAGCTGAAACACTCCCCCTGGCTCTACTTTCCTTCTCCAAGATCCACTGCAAGCATGGAGAGTGCAGACTTTGCTCACTTACTGGCTGCTTACACCGGTGCCACATCTGCATAGCCACAGGGGCTGTCTGACAGCAGCAGAGAGTGAATGGCAAAGAGGCAGGCATAGCAGGGCACAGCCTGGCTTTCTTGAAGAGGGAGCAATGTCTAATAAGGCCAGATGTTTGGGCCACAGGATGCTATTATTTAATAAATCCTGCACCCATCTGAAGGTGGCTCTAATCTGGCTAAATGCATTATTCATGGTTACTTATAGATCCAAAATTGCTGATATTTTTAACATTTTAAAAATTGTTAAGGAGGCTTTTTACATGTTTTCTTTATTATTACCAAAACATATTTCTAACCTGTAAAATGGAGTAAAGAGATAACCTACATCTCTGGCTTGACCCTCTATCTGACTTTCCCTAACTCTTGAGTTTGAACTCTATATACTTCCTCCCTAAACTCTATGAACTGCAGCCACACAAAACTTCCCATTCTCAGACTTACTCACCGTAGCATGGGTATGGAAGGAGTGTTAAAGTTATTACTTTTCTTAAAGGCCTGTCTTTGACAGGAATGCTACAATGGAAAAACAGAGAAATATAGTGGACAAATGGTATCATTTGACATGGTCTTTATAAACAATATGGAAGAATAAGAATGGGCTCAGACTATGGTTAGCTGCATTGCAACTGGGAGCCCAGTGCTCTCCGAAGGCTGTTCACTAAATAATATACATCAGTGTGGAGGGATGCCTCTGAGAAACTGGCCCAGGGTTCTTCTCTTGCTCCTGTCTTATTTGAGACTTTATCACAAAGTGGGTAAAGGTCTAACAGGGCTATGTATAAATATTACCTGTGACAGAAAACTATGAAGGATAGAAACTATTGGGTGGCAAAAAGAGGATCTAGATGTGCTTGATTGACAGTCATAATGGACCAAAATTTGTAAAAAAAAATTTTTTTTAATATAAATTGCTGACACAAACTCAGAGACACCTACACACAAAGACAAACCTTCTAACAGCAAGGCAGAATCTGATGGGAATTTCCACTAACCATAAAGCAAAGCAAAGCAAACTATTTTGAAAAACTCCTATCCAGCTTTGGCTTCAGGACGTGACTGATTGATTAAAGAAGACTCTTGATTCTGCTTCCAGTGTCTGTCTCCGAACACTTATCCTGAGTTTGACAAAACTCGAAAACATCTTAGCAGTCATTGTCAATTTCCTATGAGGAGGTTGACTCCATGGGGTCTAAGAGTAAAAAATTATTTCCTGCGCCTTACATCTTTCTATAACAGGGGCCATAAACCCAAATGGCTCCAGACAACATGTTGAGTGAAGGAAGAGAATTGGAGAGGTGGAAACTGTAGGGAGCTGAAGAACTCATGATTCTTGTCCAAGTCTGGCAACTGCTACTCATTTCCAGTTGTCACCCTCTTTGAATATGGACACACTGTTATCACATAGTGTCTCCTTTATGTGAAATCTCTTGATTTTTAAATGTTAGCAATGTATTAAATTTATTTTTTTGTTCTGTAGTAAAATATGCATAACATAAAATTTACCATTTTAACTATTTTCAAGTGTACAGGTCAGTGACGTTATACACTGACATTGTTTTTCAACCATCACCACCATCCATCTACAGAACTTCTTCATTCTACAGCTGAAACTCTACCCATTAAACAATAACTTCTCATCCCTGCTCCCCTCTAGTACCTGGAACCCACTATTCTCCTTTCTGTTTCTACGAATTTGACTGCTCTAGGAAACTCATGTAAGTGGAAGCATACAATATTTTTCCTTTTGTGCCTGATTTACTTCACTTTATATGTCTCCCAGCATCCATGCTATAGCATATGTCAGAATTTTCTTTTAAAAAATTATTTTTTTTTATTGCAGTAAAGTTCACATAACATAAACTTTGCCATCTTCGCCATTTTTAAGGGTACAGTTCAGTAGTGTTAAGTATATTTATGTTTTTGTAGAACTCATCTCCAGAACTTTTTTATCTTGCAAAATGGAAACTCTATATCCATTAAATAGCTTCCTGTTCCATTTTATCCCCAGCCTCTGGCAACCACCATTCTGCTTTCTGTTTTTATGCATTTGACCACTCTAGATTTTTCATGCAAGTGGAATAACACAGTATTTGTTTTGTTGTGACTGACTTATTTTACTTAGCATGGTGTCCTAAAAGTTCTTCCATGTTATAGCATATGTCAGAATTTCTTTCCTTTTTAAAGCTGGATGATATTGCACTGTATGTACATGCCATATTTTGTGTAGCCACTCATTCATCAATAGTTACTTGGGTTGCTACCATCTTTTGACTATTGCAAATAACGCCGCTATGAACATTGGCATACAAATCTTTGTTCAAAACCCTGCTTTATTCTTTTGGTATATATCCAGAAGTGGAATTGCTGAATCACATGCTAATTCTATGTTTAATTTTTCTGAGGAACTGCCATTTTACTGCACCACTTTAAATTTCCATCAGTAGTGCACAAGGGTTCCAGTTTATCCACATCCTCACTAGCATTTATGATTTTGTTTTTTCGAAAATAGCCATCCTAATGGGTGCGAAGTGTTAGATAATTGTGGTTTAATTTGTATTTCCCTAATGATTAGTGATGTTGAGTATCTTTTCATGTTCTAATTCACCATCTGTATGTCATTGGAGGAATGGCTTTCCAAGTCCGTTGCCCGTTTTCTAAATGGAATTGGTTTTAGTTGTTGAGTTGTAGGTCTTCTTCACATTTTTTGGATAGCAACCCCTTATCAGATATAGGATTTGCAAATATTTTCTCCATTCCATGGGTTGTCTTTTCAACCTATTGGTACTGTCTATTGATGCACCATGGTCTTTAATTTTGATGAAGACCAATTAATCCTTTCCTTTTGTTGCTTGTGCTTTTGATGTCATTTCTGAGAAATCATTGCCAAATCCAATGTGAAGCATTCCTTCTGTATATTTTATGTAGAGTTTTATAGTTTTAGCTCCTGTGCTCAGATCAGTGATTTTCTTAAATTTTTTTATATGGTGTAAGGTAAGGGTAACTTCATTCCTTTGCATGTGGATGCCCAGTTTTCCTATCACCGTTTGTTGAAAAGACCATCCTTTCCCCATGAAGTGGTCTTGGCACTCTTGTTGAAAATAATTTGAAATAATTTGATTATATATGTGAGGATTTATTTCTAGGCTCTCTGTTTTATTTCATTAGTTTATATGCCTGTCTTTATGCCAATATAACACTGTTTCAATTACTTTTATTTCGTACTAAGTTTTTAAACCAGGATATATGAGAATTCCAGTTTCATTCTTTTCCAAGATTATTTAGGCTATTTGGAGTCCTTGGATGCCATATGAATTTTACGATGGATTTTTCTATTTCTCTAAAACACATCATTGGGATTTTGATAGGGATTGCATTGAATCTGTAGACCACTTAGGCAGCATTCACATCTCAACAATTTCTCAATTTCTTTTTAAAACACTGTGAAGGCCAAACAAAACTCACCCATGATAGATGTGCCCTCTGTTCCTTAGCTATTTCAGCGAAAGCAAATTCTAGAAGACAGTTATGTAGAAAATGGTCATGGGGATTTCCACAGTTATACATTGCATCCTGGAAAGTGAAGAGCCCTGAATTTGGGTATTTAGATTATCTGAAAAATGGAAGACAGCTGTGTAATAAAACAAATCTATAATAGGTGAGTGACTCTTGGCAAATGAGACTTAAAAATTGAACTACAGCTGTATTCATCAAGCCGTCCTCTAAGCTATACTTCAGGGAGAAAGATTTATTCTTTCTTGAGTAGGCAGAAAACTGGTCAAAGGCTATGTATATTTCCTGTCTGTTAGCATAACACAATCCAACGTAGGAAGGTCAGGAAATGAAGAGTGATAAGATAATAATTACTTCCCTAAAGAAGTTAAAATAATGGAAATGATCATCAAAGGAAAAAAATTTCACAAATTAAAGAAGAAAAAAATAGATTAAAAATCATCAAGTTATTGAAAGAAAAAGTGAAAAAAAAACCAAAAATAGATACTTTATGGAAGAAAAGACACATTTTTGATGAAAAAAATATCCTATTAGTATGTACCCAGAAAATAAGTAGGCTCCCACAAACATACAAGGCTCAAGCTACCATGATTCTCTTCTATATCAATAAAATTGAGAAAATGGTAAAACAGTTTCTACAAGGATTAAAGAAGAAAGTTTTTTATTCAAGAATTTCAAACCAAACCAAATTCTCTGTCAAGAGGGAACATAGCAGAAAGATATTTTTAGATATGAAAGATTAAGAAAACAAACTTCTACATATATATAATTTAATGAAAAAATTATGGAAGACTCATTCCAGCCAACTTAAAGATGAAACAAAATTAATAGCTAAAAACAGAGAAGTCATAGAATAAAAGTAGAGAAATATCTCACTTGGACCATAACCAACTAGGTACCAAAAAGAATCATTCCACAGTCACAGGGAACTAGAAGTGAGGGGCACAGGCTCACTGCGCCCTGTGGAACTCATTTGGAATTCTCCAGTGAAGCCGTGATGTTCTGCTTTGCACAGTGTTTTGAGAAGCTTGGGTTCCTGCTTCACAACTGTAGAACAAGCTGGAGAGTGATATGGCAGAGAGATGGCTAGAATTGAGTCTTGAGTTACATATTTGTGCCACAAGGACATTACTTATCTCAAAGTATTTCCAGAAAAGGAAAAGTACAGAGAAAATAGTGCCTAGTTGAGTACTTCTCAAACAATATGCTGAATGAAGTTGAATGTTAATCACCTTGAAAAAATTAAACATTTTTATAGCATGAAATGTCAACAGTAGATGACTCCTGAAGTACACAATGTGAGAGGACTTGCTTGTCATGGGAAAGGACTGAGGTTGATAGCAGCTCATTACTAGTTAACAATTGAAAGAGCTGCTAAGAACTGATTTAATCCCAGGCAGCAAATAGAATAAATGATATAGAAATAGAGAGGGGATGGGCTACTTTTTCCTCTAAGCTGGTAAAATCACAACTGAACTGAGGATATGAGGGCTGGCAGTACCAGGGTTAGAGCTGAATGCAGCAAAATAGTAACTTTTGGCCATACACTTTGCCTCAACCAAGAGTCATGGGGCCAGTTGGGTCTGGGGATCTGCTGTGTGTGTGGTCAAGTCTCCTGGTGAAGGGGAGTGAAAAAATAACTTCTGATTTGAAAAATAGAGAAATGCAGGGATTGGGGAATAAGTAGGCCATTACAGAAAGTTTGTGTTTCAAATGGAAAACTAGATAATGGAGGAAGGAATATTAAAGAGAAAAGGTTTATTTTTAAAATGTCCATATCATTGTATATTTCTGATGACATAGCCATTCGGCAGAGCAAATGTACCATCTCCCCAAGGGATTAAATATGCTCTGTGCCTCAGGGTTTATCTGCCAAACACTTCACACTGGTCTGGATTCAGGCCTGGCTTAGGCCCAAGGAAATGTTGGCGGGAATTTGATCTGGAAAATCTACTCATATTTCCAGGGCTGTCAAAACTTCTATGGTATTTTTGTCTTGGAGAGTGAAAGAACAATATTTGATTTTGACACACAGAACTTGAATTGTAACATACCAAGGCGAAGAAATTTCTAATTCAGTAGTGCGTTGGATAAACATTCCCTGGGTCATCTGTGGCTACTCAAGGGGAAGCTTGTCCTGCCTCCACTGGGCACTCAGCACAGTCAGATTATTCCAACAGACTACAGTGTTTACCTCAGAGATGATTCAAGGAATTCTAAGGCCACAAAATGTTCTTCCCATCTATCTTTTTAAGCCAAACAGATGATTCTTTGTGATGTGATTTTGGGATTATCCATGCTCCTGACCCCTCCATCCATAGTCTAAATTGGAATATCCATAAGTAAGGTATGAATTTAGTTTGAGTTGGGTGTAACACTTGAATGAGTTGGAATTTCAGGTATGCTAAAGAAAGTTAAACAGGTCTTGTTTGGGAAGAGGTATTCAGTCAGGTAACAGTGAGGTAATTTAATATTAATTGTGCTCCTGTGTGGTGCTAAATGCCCTATACAAGCTAGATTATGTATTGTCTCAAAACAATCCATGGGGAGGAGGGAACAAAAAGTGAGGTTAAAGACTTGTGTACATATATATGGCTAGAGTCTGGATTTGAACCCATCTCTGGGTCACTGCTTTGCTCCAGAGGCAGAGGAAAACCAATTTTTTTTTATTAGCTAGGCTCTACAGTCCAGTGAGACCTTGGTCTAGAAGATGTTGCTGTCATCAGCCTTCCCTTTCCACCTCAAGCCTCCTCTCCCAATGCCCTTACCCTGACCCACTGTACTACCTGTATGAAGGACTTGAATAGGGCCATGCCAGGGGGATGTAATCATTTTAATTTTATTGCTTTTCTCCAAACCAGTGGCTTAGAGCTGTTTTCCATTCATCAAGGTAATGATAGCCCTTCTGAATTAAACATGATTTTCCTTCTCAGAAAGGAAACCTCAAAGGAAACATCAGAGTTAATTAGAGAAAGTGATATTGTAGCTACTGACAGAAAGAAGCCCATCAAAGGCTATGTTAAGGGGGATCCCAAATCATCAAAGCAGAGCCATTCAGTTGCAAATTGCTTTCTATTTCAGCTTTGTAGGGCAGAGGGTGTTCTGGGATCTTGCTGGTCTGCAAACACAGGGCTCTAGATAAAAGAAAACCAGATGCCCCTAGAGAAAAGGAGCCTTGGAATTAAGATGCCCCTCTGTGTAATTGTGAAGTCCACAAGGTTTAACTGAGGGTTCTTTCATGGTAGAGGTCTTTGTCCAAATGGTGACAAATAGAATGTTTATTTTCTGAGGTGGGCAGAAGTCCTTAGTTACTTGGGCTTCCTATTCAAATTCACCAGTGTGCTATGTACAAACTTCTGTGCTGAGTATGGGCTGCCTTTGTCCACCTCAGACACTTGGCAAGGCCTGGTTTTGATATCCAAAATGATTAAAAAGATTGAAATCCTATAGCTTTTTTTTTTTAATTGGTGAAGACTTTGGCATCATATGAAATGAACAACATTTGACTTGTGCCTCAGGGTCTGTAATATTCAGGCTCAATTTGCCTCAAGTCTCAGCATTCTTGGATTGGCTTCTTTCTCCAGTTGCTAGATCTTCCCTCTTCTTTTCTGAGCTGCTGAAACTCTGCCAAGACAGTATTTCTTTCCTTCTAGTATACTGTTTGTACAGGTAGTACTTATGTGTTTTGGGGTTCTACTTTTTGTCTCCCAGTTTTATTGAGATATAATTGACATATGACATGTATTTATTTTAAGTATACAATATAATGATTTGATATACTGTATATATTGTGAAATGATTACCACAACAAGTTTAGTTAACAGCTGTCACCTCACTTTTTTTTTATTGTGATGAGAACTTTAAAGATCTACTCTCTTAGTAACTTTCAAACATACAATACAGTATTATTAACTGTGGTCATGATGCTATGTACTGCATTCCCAGAACTTACTTATTTTATAACTGGAAGTTGTACCTTTTGACCCCTTTCACCTATTTCCCCCACCCACCATCCTATTACCTGCTGAGATGCTGTCTTTCCCAGGATCATGTCTGAGAAGCAGCAAAGAATGAAGCCAGCAGACAATAGGACAGAGCAACCAGCGAAGCTCTTTTAATGAGGAGTGAAACGATAAGGCCTCCTGCTAATCAAGAGGGTCTCCAAGAGAAGATGCCATCAGGGCTGTAGTGTCTAGGTTTTATATAGCTTCCTGAAAGGAGGAAGTCCTTCCCCACTGACCTAATAGACAACTGAACAAAATCAGAATGCACACCTGATTGGCTGAAAGTGCAATGCTTCATTTGCATAGGGTGTAACCAATCAGGGCTGAGGTCTATCTAAGTGTACTTTTTAAAACTGAGTTGGATTGGAGCTTTTTTTTTTTGAAACTTACAAGATCCGTGAAACTATAAGGGGCCCTGAACTCTAGCTGTCTGCCATCACTTGCCTCAGTCCCTACCTCTTGCAACCTCCAACCTGTTCTCTGTATCTATGAGTTCAGTTCTCACAGATTCGACATGTGACATCATACAGTATTTTTTTTTGTCTGACTTATTTTACTTAGCATAACCCCTCAGGTTTCATCTGTGTTGTTGCAAATGGCAGGGTCTCTTTCCTTTTCTTGGCTAAATAATATTCCATTATATATATATATCACATTTTCTTTATCCATTCTTCCATCAATGGATACTTAGGCTGTACCATATCTTGGCTATTATAAATAATGCTGGAATGAACAAAGGGATGAAGGTATTGTTTTGAGAGAGGGATTTAATTTCCTTTGAATATATGTTGGTTCTCCTTGTGTTGCTTCTCTGACATTGCTCTCATTAAGGTGACTTACTAGGTCCACTCACCAAATCTATCGGGATATTTTTAGGTCTGTCTCCTTTTAGCTTCCCAGCAACAGTTGTGCTATGACCACATACTACCCAATCTTTTAATGCTATTTCCCAGTTTCCTGTACCCTTATTACTAGTTAAACTCTCTCAAACATCCTTTATCCTTTTCTGATATCTTTTTTTTTTTGGACTGCTTTTATTTTTATTTTTTGAACCGTTTGAATCATGATCAAAATAAGGTCCACATACAATTGTTTGATATGACTTTTAAGTTTTTAAGTGCAGTGACTGGCAAACTTTTTCTGTGAAAGACCAGATAGTAAATATTTTAGTCATCAGGGGCCTTCTGATCCCTGTCACAACTACTCAACACTGGCATGGTAGAACAGAAGCAGTCATACATAATTCATAAGTTAATGGGCATATTTACAAAAACAGTGTGGTGGCCAGATTTGGCCTATAACCATAGTATGCAGGTTATTTGTTGAAGGAACTGTATTATTTATTCTATAGAAAAAATCTGGATTTTGCTGATTATATGGTCTTTGCTGCCTTTCCTATAACTTTGTAGTTACATCTAGAAGCTTGATCAGACTCAGGTTTGATTTTTTTGGCAAGATTAATTCAGAGATGGAAATATGTATTTTTGTTACATAATATGGCACACATTTGGTACATAATATGAATGCAACTTTCTTTTTATGATGTTAAAAGCTATTGATGGCCAGTGCCTAGATCTGTCATTTCATCAGCTTTGCAAAATAGTACTTCAATAATTGTATCAGTCTTTCCCCATTTACTAGCTGGAATATTTCTTTAAAGAAAACTTTCCTTCATCAACTATTTTCTTATCCAAAGATATATTTTGTGCAGGAAAGGCAGACTGAGTGATTGTTTTCCTTTATGTACCAGTTTACTCAAAATATTTACTCAAAACAATGAGTATTACCTAGCATTTCCCAAAATTGACTAATGAATTTTTTTCTGTAGTATGTCTTTGAACTAATGGACTTAAGAATACTTAAAGTATTCCAGTTATTGTATTAAATGTTTCTGATGCTCAAATTGTGCTATTTTTGGCCAGTGGGGAATCTTTTAAGCTGGTTCTTCAATCCTTTTGGCAAGCTTTCAAGGGGTGTTAAAATATTCTTTGGTTTCAGGTATGAGAGACGTTCAGCACATCTTATGCATTTCTTTCTAAGTTTGGAATTAAAGAGTCCTGATTCCTTTTAGTGGGAAGTGGTACTTAGAGACCACAACCTGAGTGCTAAGAGTGTTCAATCATTACTCCTGGGTTGATGTTAATTTCTAGGCTTTTCTTTTAAGGGAAGAAAGCTAAGAAATATTTCAAAGCTAAAAAATCATCATGGGCTCAAATTGATGCTTCCATCCAAATTCAGGATCACAGGATTTTATACAGCTATGTTTACACCTATTAAATTACCTTGTTTTAAAAATCACCAAAAATAGTTTCTCTTCATATTATCCCATCTCATGTTTTTCTTCATGTTGTTCCCATTATAGTGGTATGTTACCACAGAATTGTGTTCCTTTGTTTCATTCATCTTTTTATTTTTAGAAATTTTAAATTTAAATTTTATTTTATAATTATGTAAAATAAAATTGTACAGAATTCCAAACTCAAAGCTACAGGTCTGAGAGGTATAGTTTTTCTTTCACCCCTGTGCCTTCTGTTTCTTCAATCTACAGGTAATCATTACATTTTTTATTTGTCCTTTCATTTTAAAAATAAAAAATAGTTATATATCTGTATCACACTCCCATCTTAGGTGAGTAACAGCATGGTATAAATACTTTCCTTCACATTGCCTTTTTCAGACAATGATATATCCTGGAGATCATTCTATAGCAGTATGTGGAAATATTCCCAATTCCTTTATTGGGCTATATAGTACTCTATTGTGTAGATGTACCATAGTTTATTAAATTATTCACCTGTTAATGGACATTTGGGTAATTTTCAGTCTATGTTAATCAGATATCTCTACAGCTAATTAGGAAGGTTTGTTTTTGTTTTTGTTTTGGCCAGTGTATCATCCAGATAGGTTTATTGAAGTTGGATTGCCAATTGAAAGGATAAAAGTGCATGAAATTTTGCTAGATATTTCCAAATTACTCTCCACAATGTTTTTATTATCATTTAGTATCCCCACCAAAAGCTTATATGAATGCCTTTTTCCCCACTGACTTTTCAAGAGTATTATCAAACTTTTTAGAATTCTGATGATCTGATAGAAAAATAGTGATATATAGTTTTAATTGTCTCATTATAGGTGAAAGTAAGCATCTTTTCATGTATTTAGGGGATGTTTCTTTGAACTGGCTTTTTGAGTCTCTTGCTATTTTTCTGTGATATATTGCTTGGTCTTCTCTATTTTTATAAAATATTTATAGAATAGGGATAGTAACCCTTTGCAATATAAATTCAAATCCTTTTCTCCATTTCCCATTTGACTTTTAAAATTTCTAATGGTTTTTTTTGTCCTGGAGTTTTGTTTTCATTTCAATGTCAAGTATATAAATCCTTTTCCTATTGCATTTGGATTTTACATCATAGGAAACTTTTCCCTACTCCAAGATTATGGGGGAATTCACCCATTTTTTTTGTACCTGCAGGATTTCATTTCATTTTATTTTTTTTGCATTTAAGTACTTGACTGATTTAGAATATATATTTGAGCATGTTATGAAGAACAGATCCAGTCTTAATTGTGTGGTTATCCAGTTATCTCCATAGCACTTATTAAGCAGTCCTTTTTTCCCTAGATTTAAGGTATTGCCTTTATTGTACACTAAACTTCCATGTAAAATTAGCCTACTTCTAGATTTTCTAGAATATATTCTACAGATATACATATATATGCATCAACACCCCTGTTTTAATTGTGAAAGTTCTGTAGGTAATTTTAATATCTGAAAGGGCTGGTCAGCCACAGCATCCCCACTAGCCCCTCTTCTTTCTCAGGATTTTTCTGACTATTCTTACATGGTTTTTTTCCCCCAAATATATGTTAAAATTAACATGAATAGCTCCAGAAAACAATCTGATGGTAATTCTTTTTGCTAATCCACTTAATTTAATTAGAAACTAAGGCAGATTTCTATGATACTGATTGTGTCTATCTAAGGCTATGGTATGTATTTTCAATTGTTCATGGTTGAGTACTCTAGATTTTTTTTCTTTTTGTCTTCATATTCTTCTTTGGTCATTTTACCTTCCCATTTTATTTTCTTGCACTTGAGGACTAGAGGATCTTCTTGAATCACAACGATTTCCTTGAAAGTGGAGATGCCACATCTATGTTACCCATCCTGACCCTCCTTCAAGTGCCAAGCCCAAGATATACAGATCCTACATTTCTAATGTGGACTATTTTTCAAAACTGATATTAATTAGATTATGTTTTCATTGTCCATGTGCACCCGAGGCTCCTACGTGCTGTTGTTCAGTGCACTTTTCTTGGAGATCTGGAGTTGCTGGACCAAAGATGTGCTGTAGCAACTTCTATTTAATCATTTTCTGCATACAGTAGGCATAAACCTGTCAGTCATGAGAAATATTTGGAGAGTTGGAGGATTGCTGGCGTGTACTAGCTGGTAGAACTCCACTTTTGGCTGCCAATCATGTTTAAGAAAACTAAAGGCAGAAAGGCTGAGCTTGCAAAAACTGTCTGAAAATGACAAGCATCAGCCATTCTTTCCCAAAATTTATGTAATCCTCTAAAACTGACAGTGGCACAGAAAAAGAAATACAGCAGAGAGATTCCTTTGCTGTGAATCCAAACACCTAAATCTCCCTGCCTCCCCCTCATTCCCTGCAGTATAATTGGAACTTTAAATGTAACCTTAATCATGGAATAATCTCCAGATTTATTGATTTTATTCAATAAGTTCCCTAACCTACTCAGGCATGTTTTTGTTTTTCAACATAAAGCAGAGTCTAATTCCAAGACCTTGATGTTAAGTTGTTTGAAGTGTTGAAATGAACACAGAAGTTAGTGGAAAACTAATTCAATCAAGCTCTAGTAACATGAGGAAAACAGTATAAATACCCATTAGACCATATGTGTTTGGTTAATGCCACAACACATAAGAGTTAGCTTTCAAAAATATGTAAAATAAAACTGATGCGGTATAAGAAAATAAATCCTAGTATCAGCAAAAATGTAAATCTGGACACAAGGTCAAGATTGCTGGGCATGGGTGGCAGTAGTGGTGGTGGTGTTAGACTCCAGAAATAGAGACAGGAACATCTTAAATATTTACTACTGATGAGTTGAATATTCATTATTAGATTCCTAGTGCCCAAGTTAAAAACAGAAACATAGCAATCTGCTTCATTTTCTATGTAGGAGAAACTGAATGGTGGACTTGCAGTGTCGTCATCAAAATCTTTACTGAATATAACAGGTTTTTATTGCTCCTCTTTGTGGGAGCTCTTCACATCAGGCAGTCATGATTCTAAAATATAAAGTAGGATTCAGAAGGAGATTCTGAGGCAATAAGATCCGAAACTTGTGGCCTAGCTAAGCCCATAGCCTCAATAATCACAGTGTGATGCCTTTGTAGAAGGCCTAGAGGAAAGGAGATCCTGGCTCATCTGAGAATGGTTGTTGTTAAATTATTCTGAATTATAACATCAGAAGGTTATATAGTTATATTTAAAGGGAACTATTTTTAGAAGTGCCAGTGGAAACTCATGCTTCACGGCTTCTAGAAAACCAACATTCTTAGAGCTTATTTTCCTTCTTAGATGTATCTGTGGTCACACCAGTGACCTACAGAGTGCCTTTCTTTAAAAGCACAATTGCTTGTGTCACATGGGTGGGGCCTCAAGCCCACAGTGGCGAAACCCTAGAGGAATTATGAATAGAGTGGTCTTGGAACATCAAGAAACATCTTGTGATGGCTTCCCCATCTATGCAGCTCACAGAGCTGGGGAGAAGAGTCTGCAGAGCTGCCGGTCGGTGAACACTGCTACATCAGACTTTTCTTGGAAGTTGTGAATCAGAAAATATTTTTTTGATAAGAGTCTCTGTGCAAATATATTGGCCTCATTAGTAATTAGGTTTTATGAACAAAGCAATGGCATATGAACATTCAGCTTATGCTCTGTGCTGCTTCCCAAGCACAGTGCTTACTGTGATTGATGAGCTGAAATAAGAATGGAAACATCCAGCATGTGTCACCAGTGAAAGAAAGCAATTGCAATGATTTCACAGTGTCACATTGAACTACTTCATAATGAATAGAAAGGGGTTTGAAAGGTACCTGTTATTACTGCATTTCACCAACCTTTGCCTACTGGAAACCAGGGTATGGAACTGAATTCAGATAGTTCAGGTCTACTTCTCTCCCTGACATTTGGGTCCCCCAACATCCCGTAGGTCAAGGGACACATGGGAGCTGACTTCTCCAGATCTACATTGAGGATGACACAGAAGCCTGCGAACCCTTTTCTCCCATCCTCTCTGCTGTTTGGACTCCTCTATCTGTTTTTCCTCTGAGATGCAAAAACCAGAGAAGGATTGGACATATTTAAGTCAAATAAATAAATCCTCTAGTTATTTATTCACTTTTTCTTTTCTACTATTTCCACAGCAACCTTTATTAATAGATTGAGAAATAACGTGTTATTTGCATTATTATTCTTACTCCAAACAGGCAAAATAATATTGCTCCTGGAGTCAGATGGACCTGTGTTTGAAACTCACATGTGCTACTTAGTTGTCTAAGCAAGTTCCATAACTTCTGTGAGCCTCACTGTATTTTCTGTAAAATGGGGACAGTGCTTCTTACAACACAGGGTTGCTGCAGGGATTAAATGAAATGAATCACGCAGAGCATACTGCCCTGTGCTTGGTGCATGGTGGCCCCCCACTGAAGCTTGTGTTCTGATCTTTCATGTGGTTGGATGCCATGTCCATCCTCTTAAAGACAGGGCCCCTCCTTGGACAGCAGGAAGCGGGTGGAAGCTCTTGGGAAGCCATGGATTACTTTCAGAATAGCTCAGATTTTTCTTTGCTGGCTCTTCTTTCCAAGGCCCCACACAGAGAAAGCTCAGTACCCTGTTACTCTGGCAACTGAGGATTCTGAGAGATTCCCAGAGTCATAGGCCTGGCTGGGGCTCCCTGGGAAGTGGGGCTCATTTCCTCCAGAGATAGGGGTCTTCTCCTAGAATTAGACAAATGTGAGTGTGATAGAGCTGTCAGAGCATGGAGGACCAGCATCTCGGGTCAGGCCTTAGGAGGGAGCAGCCCTGGTGTGGCTCTGAGGGCCCAGTGCCAGCTCCGAGTGCCATCAGGGCTACCATGCACAGCCAAGCTTGAGACTCACTCACACTAGCCATACTCCCCAAACACTGACATGTGAGCCAGATGCCAAATTACTTTGTGCTGTGATGGATACTTCTTCCATCTAGATCGCACCCTCCCAAATGTCAGGGAACCCTGTGAGCGATTAGGGACCATCACATAATCCTCAGAGCTGCCATTTGTTGAGTGCCTACTAGGTGCTGCATCTCAACATTCTCTTAACCGTAGTTGGGTTTCTCCACCTCAGGGTCTGAGACTGCAGCTTGAATGCAGTGAGTTTATTTTGGAGTGTGATCCCAGGGACCAGGAGTTAGGGGCTGAAAGGAGTGAAACAAGGAAGGAGGGAAAGAGATCTGAGGGTGTGTTATTGGGCTGCTGCGGTTGTGGGCAACAGGGGCTCAATCCCACTGCAGACCTTCTGGATAGAACGTGCTTCAAAATTGTCTACCCAAGACACAGAAGTACTTATTCTCTGAGTTCTGTCTATCATTGGCCTTCGGTTATGCCTGGGGTGTTAATGCCTGCCAGCTTCCAGGTTTGTGCGAATGCTTGAATGGCTGAGTGGTCTCCTGCAGGCATCCCACAGCGAACAGCACAGGAGACCCGCTGGCAGAACATAGGAGCTGCTCAGTGCAGCTGGGCTCTGGACCTGGGCTGCAGCACTGGCCAGGCCACAAAAAAAAAAAAAATCTGAGCGGATGTGAGGCAGTACACATGATGTCTAACCTAACCTTAGTCTTTACAGCAACCCCACACAGTAGATGGCACTCACTGCCACTTCTCTAGAGAAGTGAAATGAGTGGCCCACGGCCATGCATTTCTTCACGATGGCACCAGAATTCAACTATAGGCTCAAGTTAACCTTAAAGCACACACTAGACTTTTCTGTTATGATGCTGAGCCAGACACCTTCCATTTGTCCCTGTAAACTCTCTTTCCAGTCTTCTGTGCTGTGGGAAGATGACCTATGGGGATTACCTCAAAATGCTCTCTTTCCCACTGGCATCTGGTTGGTGTAATACACCAAGGAGCATCAGCAAGTGATCAGAGGGAGGGAGGAGGGTATGATCAGGGTAGTTACTTTGGCTCCTTCACTGCAGGGTTGCCTGGGGCTGGTTTTGTCCTTTAGGATCATGGCTCTTCTCAGGATGGGCATCCACACTTTTCTTTCCTTCTTGCTTCTCATGAGTGTCCATATCCTTGCCTGTTCAGTCCTCACATCATTAGTCACTTGGGATTTCCTTACACTCTGCCCATACCTCTCGGAATTGTCCTGGTCCGAGTGTGCTGTGCCCTGCTGGTGGGACCCTGGTTGGTACAGTCACCTCCCAGACATGGCTGGAAGAATAAGCCACAGTGCTGGGGGTGTCTGGGTATGTCAGCCTCAATGTCACTTACCTGCAGCAGAGAGCTATCTCCCTAGTCACCAAGGTGGCTCATGGGCCAGGTCCTCTCTGTCTACCAGGCTATGCTGAGAAACATCAATACATCATTGCTCTTAGTTTAACCTAAGTTCCATGGAGACATACTTCTTTCCATACACACAGTTTCTCTCAGATATATTAATAATTTCACAACAACAGCTTAATTTTTTTGGCTGTTTGCTTTGATGTTCAGGCCCACATCTGCCTTCTTCAGCTGGGGTGACATCTATTCTTTGACTTGCTCCTGCATGTGGCTGATCTCTTTAGTTCTGGATGGATTATGCTCATTTTCCTCATGGGGGATTAGAGTATTTCCAAGTGTTTGGGAGGCAGAGAAGAGCTCTCAGTTCAGCTCCTCAGGTGGGAAGCCTGTTGTACTGACACACCAACTACCTCCTTGAGACCCAGAATATCTTCCTTTCAGGGTTGGACGCAGCTGGGAGGAGGAGGAGAGGTGTACCCCTGCCTTCTCTCTGCAAACTCTAGCTCCACTTTTATGCCTCTCAACACCTCTAGGTGTTCAGAAATGCACTGCATTCATTTTGAATTTTAAAAGAGAAAAGGCCCGCTATGGGTTTGAACAAACAAGTTTTTATTCAAGGTTTAAAGCATTTCTTTTATGGCTTCCCTGCCGTGCCTCTGATTGTTCCCCTTTTCTCAGTGCATGAATGATTGTTTATTAAACATAATAATAATAATAAAGTGGAGGTAGGGTCTCTTAGCTGGCATTAGTTCAGATTCCAATTTAATCTTTCCCCAGCCTCACTTCATTACAACTCTATTTGGTTGCGTATTTCATAACCAGTATGTGTCACAGTGAATGAAGTCAAGCTTCAGAATAACACGTCAGTAAGATGATTGTTCATGGAACACACAGTACCTCTGGTCTATAATTTAAAAAAAAACTGGCTCAAAAAATAACGACAAGAAATATGCTTCACTGCATAGAGCCCAGGAGCTTTGAAGTAGCAAAGGCCGCCTTCCTGAGCCAAGAGGCCTGTCCCTGTGAATGTCGGGACAGGGAGAGATGCTTCCAGGCCCCTCACGGGTGTCTAAGTGCGGTGAGCAGGGCACATCAGGACCCTGAAGGCTAGGAGGGGCAAGACACTTTCAGCCTCTTCATTCCAGAAACAGTATGTTTAGGATAATGGGTCTGACTCTTGTGCACAATATGGATTTAAGCCCTTCAGCTGTAGAGTGGGAGTGATAGACAGTACGTCCTACAGCTGTTGTGCAGATGATGAAACATGGTGTACTGCAAGTGATTAGCAGAGTGCCCAGCACATAGTTGGTGCTCAGTGCACGGTAGCTGATTTTATTATCAGGCAAGATTATATGACAAATAAACCAAATGATTGTCAGAAATAATGGTTGCCTCAAAGGGCCTTGGGTCATGCTTGAAGGAGAAGATAAAGATGGTGCTGTTCAGAATGTGGATCTAGATGAAAACCTAGGCTCAGTAGTGGAAGAAAATGCCATGGAAATGGTCTTTGGTTAAAAAGGAAAAAAGCACATTTTATGGCTTGTAGTTGGAAACCACTGCCAATAAACATGCTCAAGTTCCATAAAAAAAAGACTGCTGCCTCACAGAAGAAGATACGCAGATGGTAAATAAGCACATGAAAGATGCTCCACATCATATGTCATCAGGCAAATGCGAATTAAAACAACAATGAGATACCACTGTACACTTACTAGAATTGCCCAAATCCATAACACTGACTACATCAAATGCTGGTGAGGAGGTGAATCAACAGGGACTCTCATTGCTGGTGGAACGGCAAAGTGGTACGGCCGCTTTGGAAGAGCCTGGTGGTTTCTTACAAAACTATACATACTGTTACCATGCAAGGCAGCATTCATGCTCCTTGACACTTACCCAAAGGAGTTCAGAACTGTGTCCACAAAGAAAACCTGCAAGGGATGTTTATAACAGTTTTATTCATAATTGCCAATACTTGGAAGCAACCAAGATGTCCTTCAGTAGGTGAATGGATGAATGGGCTGTGGTGCATCCAGACCATAGGGTATTATTCCATGCTAAAAAAGTGCTATCAAGCTATGAAAAGACTTGGAGGAAACTTAAATGTGTGTTACTAAGTAAAAGAAGCCAGTCTGAAGAGGCTGCATGCTGTAGGACTCCAACCACATGACACTCTGGAGAAGGCAAAACTATGGAGACAGTAAAAAGATCAGTAGTTGCCAGGGGCTTGGGGGAGGGGGGGATAAATAAGTGGAGCCCAGAGGATTCTTAGGGCAGTGAAACTACACAGTATGACACCACTGTGGTGCTTGCATGTCATTACCCGTGTGTCCAGACCCATAGAATGAGCGGCACCAGGAGTGAACCCTAATGTCAGCTGTGGCCTTTGGGTGCTTATGATGTGTTTATGGAGGTTCGTGGATTATAACAAATGTACTACTCCAGTGGGGGATGCTGATAACAGGGAAGGCTGTAGGGACAGGGTGGGAGAATGGGAAATCTCTATACCTTCTCAATTTTGCTGTGAACTTAAACTACTCTAAAAAATAGCTTTACTACAAAGAGAAGGCAGTTGCTAAACTGCTGTGCATAAAAGGATAGGCTTGAGGGAGAGACAAAAGCCTGGGATCTGGGAATGAGAGGCTTGGGTGAGGTGGGTGTGGCACATGAGGGCACAAGGTTAAGGAAGTCGGAAACTCAGGAGAACAGAAATGTCTGGGAGACTTGAAACTTTTTGCTGTAGGGTCTGTGATGTAAACCTTCTCTTCTCTCTCCTCCAGGAATGGGGGGAGGAGGAGGAGGTTGCCAACTAGAAGGCAGTGTGATTTGGAGCCCAGGATCAGAAGACTGATAGTTCCAAGTTTCCCCCCTAGCTGAGCTGACAGAAGGCATAGATTAAGTGCATACTGGATGAATGATTCTCACTAGTCAAAGGCTTTTCCTGTAAGAAGCTCTCTGCAGCTAGGCTAGGGCCTCTGGGCAAGCATGTGAGGGTATGACCTCATATCACCCCCAGCTCCTGGCTGCAGAGCCACTGAGGGTGTTAGCAAACGGCTGTGATTGGGTGACCCGTGGAGGGAGAGGAAGCTAGACTCACCCCCAGCCCACATTCTCCTTCTGCAAAGGTTTACTGGTGATCATCCTTCTGGTCAGTCAGAAACCCAGGCCCTGTTCTCAGTGGGGTCAGTGATTCTATGAGTCATATTGACTCTGGTCCTTGCCTCTGGCTCACTGCCACCACTGGTCTCTTCTGTGTGTGTAGCTGGCCATGTCTCTCTGTCTCTCCCTTTTTTCCCCTTCTCTTTCTTCCTCTTTCCTGTCCTTCCACTCTATCTTCCTCATTTTCTCTTACTATTTCTCTCTTCCTCTTTTCGTTTCTTTCCACATCCACCTTCTTTAATTTCACTGCAAGAAGATGGTCACGGAGTGGTCAGGGCTGGGTGCGCAAGTGGCTGGTCGCTGTCTGGAGCTTCCCTGAGAGCAGGCAGCCCTGTGGGTTCTGGGCCTCTCTGTCTTCTCCATCCCTATTATAAGCAGGCTGCTGCTAGGGCCCCATGACCCTGGGGACTAACAGGGAGGTTTACAGAGGGGACAAAGTTTATTGCCTTTTCTGCCTAGTTCCTTCTCAGGGGGATTGGAAGAAAGCATTTATAGTTGGGTCGCCCAGAGTAATGGACCTTCATAGGAAAAGAACAAAGTCTGGGCTTCAGAAATTCTGGTTTCTTGTCCCAAGCCTTCTAAATAATTATCCATGCATTTGGTTTTTTTGGACAAATTATTTTCCCTGTCTAGGCCTCAGTTCCCTCATCTGAGAAATAGTTTAAACTGTGTACTAAGTAACTCTGCCTCCAGGCCTCCCAAAATCTTAATCTGAGAAATGAAATTTTATGTTTCCCATGGTACCAAACACTTCAGCCCCATCTGGTACTGATCGTAGAACAATTGTGACCTTCTCTCTTTCCTTTATGCTGATATGGATCCAACTCAATGTATTGCAGTCCTAGTTTCGTATGGACATTTGTCCTTTCACCTCTGACCAGCACATGAACATACTTTTCCTGTGATTGAGCCTTCAGATTGTACTGTGAAAAGTTATGGCATGAACAAGGGCAGTCCATGATTTTTAAGTCTATGTCAAGTTTAGAGTCCCCTTTACAGTCACTGTTGGGGGCTCTACCTGCTTGCACATAGCACAGGTAGATTGACACAGAGCCTCCTTTCTGTCCAAACATCCTTACAGTTTTTGGAGGGATCAGTTCTTTCTCAGTCCTCTAATATGGCTTTAATGAAGGGTATCTGTCATAATACTCCTGTCCCCATAAACACACAGCTTGGCATGTGACACAAATACTAGTGAATAACCTTTCCTGGCTGGTGGGCACAGAAAGGGCTTTTTGTTTGGTATAGAGGTGGAACTGCCAGCAGTCATGTCCCCTGCCCCATGTAGAAATCAGTTCTGAAAAGGAAAGAATAGATCTAGTGGTCAGGAAGAAGCAGAGACAATGGATGAGAACAGGGAATCCTGGTAGCATTTGAGTTCCTGATTCTGCATCTGTGGCCCAGATGATCCAGGTTTCTGCCTCTCTGAAGTGTGGGTGTTGGATCTTCTTGACATTCAGCTTGGCAAACCACTGAGAGCCTCCAATAAAGCTTGCATGTTGCTCACTCCAGTATGAGTCGTTCTCATTCTCTCCAATAGAGTAGGAAAGTGAAAGGGCGGCTGTATTAGTCAGGGGTGTCCAGAGAAATGGAACCAACAGGAGACTAATTTCAGTAAGTGAAGTTTATTATAAGGAATTGGCTCACATGATTATGAAGACTGGCAAGTCCCATGATCTGCAAACTGGAGACCTAGGAAGGCTGGCATATAGTTTGAAGGCTTGAGAGCCACAGAGCTGATGATGTAGATTCCTGTCCAGTCTGAAGGCCTGAGCGCCAGGAGTGCTGAGAGCAGAAGAGACACCCCAGCTCCTGTAATCAGGCAGAGAGACTCCAACCTTCTCCAGCCTTTTCATTCTATTCAGGCCCCCAGCAGGTTGGGTGAGGCGCTTTCACATTGGAGAGGCGCATCTGTTTTACTCAGCACCAATTCCCATGCTAACCTCTCCCAGAAACACCCTCACAGACACACCCAGAAATAATGTTTCACTGGATGTCTGGGCTCCCGTGACCCAGGCAAGTTGACACATAAAAGTAGCCACCACAGTGGCCCTGAGGCTGTCCGGTTGCTGTATCATGTATGTGGCTAGGGAGCAGGTCTCGACTTCCTCGTTATGGTCTTGGCTCCTGACACCTGCCTGCTGTGTAAGCACCTGGAATCTGTTTACCTGCTCTGTCCCCACTGGTCGTTCACTTGGCCTCCAAGCCTTACCTTCAACCTGTCAGTTGAAAAAATTGGACTAAACAGTCTCTCAGGGTGTTGTTTGGGCATGAGCATCCTATTGGTAATTCCACAGTGAAATGAAGGCATTTGAAACTATATTTGGAGAAAGCGTCCTCTCCAGCCTCTGAGTTGCCAAAGACCCCTCTGCCCTCCCTGTTTGCAGCTGTGTTGCCCTCCATCCTGGTCTGAAGCCTCTGGGCATCTCTCCCAAGCCTCTGAGTGAGTATCGTGGATTCTACCACTGCCTCCTCTACCTGACTTCCTCCTAGCTCCAGGAAGCCTTGAGGTGGTGTTGCAGGAGAACCAAAGAGAGCAGAAGGGATAGGCAGGCAGGAGGATGAGGTCTCAGAAATTGTGTAAATAACAAACTGGTATGCTCCTCTTGCAGAACTAGAATGTACAGTCCCTCTCTCCACTCACAATTTCATCAGTCTAGGAAACAGAGCCTGGGACATGAGATGCATGGTGGGGCCCGAGGGATATCCACCCTGCTCACGTTCACTGAAGGCAGCTATAGTGCTGTTGCAAGTACGAGAGTATAAGTGTTAGCTTCGGCTCTGGGCCAGATGGTCTTGGGTTCCAGCATCAACATCACTGCTTGCTGTTACCTTAAGCAAATTACTGAACTTCAGCTTTCTCATCTGTAAAATGGGGACAATAATACCTGCCTCCTTGGGTTGCTGTGAGAATTAAATAAATTAAGGCACAGCACCTGAAACATGGTAAACACTTCCATGAGGGCACATCCATATTTGTGCTAGCCAATTCTATTTTGGAGTATGTATTAAAAAGAGGGGTGAATCAGTCATAATTCTGGTTTTGACTTAATTTTCCAATTCTGGCTGTATTTCACACAAAGGACATACCTTCTCTTGCCACTAAACTGACACAGAGAGGATGTGCCTAACAAAGGCAAACAAAGAATCCCAAACTACCTTTATGTTTTAATTTTACTTATATTTTCTTGGGGCCCTTTTTGTATGGCCCTCTTTTACAGCTTTAATACAGGCCATTCAACTGTTTCTGAAAGATCTTTCTAGCATTAGACCCACCCTTCAGAAATAGGCATTTTGATACTTTTTTACATACTTTATGGGAGACAAATTTCTTCAAAATTTTTCAAAAATATTTTAAATAATTGCTGTTGAAAACTGTTCACAATATTCAAAGGAATATACTCAAAGCACTCACTTTCTATAATATCTGATGGGAAAACTGCCTGCCTGTAGGAACAAAAAAATAAGCTTGTCAATGATTTCTATAGAACCTTTATATTATTTCCCTTCTACATAAAACCTATAAAACAAGTTTTTTTTTGTACAGCAACTTAAAAAAAGAAAAAAGAGGATTGAGTGGATACAGCTATCTTACTGAATGAGAAAGAATTTTTCTACTCTTCAGTTATTTCCGTTCTGCTGGTCTCCTCCAGTGTTAGGAAACAGAGAGGTAAAATACTCTTTATTCCAACCTATTGTGGTGATTTAGATAATGACAACAATTATAAGGCAGAAAAATATTTTATAAAGCCACCATTTCTTAACTTCCACCGAAGAGATCAAAAAGAATGAAGGGGAAAGGGGACCAACTATTCCTCCAACCCTCTGATGAGTGCTTCATGACATCATTATCTGATGGAATTCTAGAAATCCTATAAAACACATTCCCATAAATGAACACATGCCCAAACCCCACACTCACAAATACAGAAAAAAATGCATGCACATAAATATATGCACACATATCTATATTTACCTTAGGGTCTTTAAAGCCATCTGAGACCAGAGGGAGCCAATTCATAGCAGAGGGATTTCTGGAATGGGACTTGGGGGAGGGCTCTAATTATGTGGACTTGCCCCAAGCCCTACCAGCTGGGTTTTCACATCTATAAATGGAGAATTTCGTGGGATCTTATCATATTGCTTTCTCCTTTTGCTACCAATACGGGGAGTCCCTTGGGGAAGTTAGGCAAGGGTAGGGCAGTGCGGGCCCCAGGCTGGGTCTGGCTGCACCAAGGTGCTGTCCCTGGTGCTGAGGGAAATCATTAGCAATTCTCAAACCCAGGGAGTGGGTGGCCTTTACCCCCAGGGCTCCTCAGGGTCAGTGCTGGCAGAAGGCTGTTTCCTTCAACTTCAATTCAGCAGATAGAAGGAAAATCCTGTGTTTGAATTACATGTTAGAGGAAAGGCCAAGAACTGCGCTCGAGTGTTCCCTCGTGGCTGGTCCCACATGGATAATTAGACCAGCCACTTCCTGGATCACAGACCTTCTTAGAGCCTTGGGGGAGTGAGGCCTTAAACAGCTCTAGCCTTGCTTGCAGGGAGGTCAGCAGCCATCCTGCCCATATGGTTGGCTCCAGGAAATCAGGGATGGGGAGGAGGACTGTGGGAGAGCTGTGGGACAGTATCTGCAAGGGGCGGGGTTAGGTGGTAAGCTGTGGGCACGTCATAAGGGGGAAAGGGGCTGATAGTTGCCACAGATGCCTCCTGTGTGCTGGACTCTTATCACGTGGCCTTCCCAGGGTGGGCCTCTCTCGGGAGTGCAAAGGGCATACCTAGTGTGCACTGCTGTGAGGCTGCGGCCATCAGCTTCCCTTGGCATGTGGTGCCTGTGGTCCCCTGGAGCACAAACTGCCCATTGGAGATGACCAGGCTTCCTCCTTGGGGTATGAGGATGGATGGGAGGGTGGCTAACACGTGGGGCTCTGCAGGCTTCTGCCAGCTCTCTGGGGGAATGGCCCACAGCTTCGGGAGGCAAGGAAAAGAGGAGATGGGGGGAGTCAGAAGGATGTGAAGCCAGGGAGAGGAAAAGTGAAAGGAGTAGGGGCAGGGTGGGATAAAATGAGAAAGAGAAAGATGGCAGGAGGGAGAGCCAAAGAGCAAGAGGAAGAAGAAAGAGAAACATAAAAGGAAGGAGAGACAGAGAGAAAGAGGAATGAGAGAAAGGCAGAGAAATAGTACAGGAAAATGGAGAGAGGTCTGGGACTCACTTTGGGAGGTCTCAGTAGCCAGCGACACATGTCTGTGCCCCTCCCTGGCCCAGTCCCTGCCAGCCAGCATATGACAGACGTGCCCCTCCCTCAAACATTCTGAGGCTGGCTCCGGTTCCAGGAGGAGCTGGAACGCAGTCTATGACTTACAGACTGGGAACACGATCAGGCCTACAAGTGGCCTTAATACGAGGCCTTGTCTGCATGAGACAGAGCTCTGGAGGCTGGTAAGGCAGTAGTATTTGGGCACATCTGAACAAGGGCAGGTGGAGCTAGGAATCCTGGTTGTAGGCTGGTCACTGGGCTTAGGGAAGGATCCAAAGCCCAAAGAAGCTGATAGTGACATCCGTAGTTTGCTGGGAGAGGCAGGGCTCCAGGGGTCCTACATATGATGGCTCAGACATGGAACGAGAGCCCACGAGGTGACCAGAGAGCAAGGTACAGCACAGAGCCCACAGGAGGAGGCCCGATCGAGTCTGTCCACCCTTACTCAAATAGGATCACTTCACTCCATTCCGCAGCCCCCTACCCTGCTGTCTCTTTCTTTTGAGCACTTTTCTCCTCCAACCAGTAATTCAAGAGCTGCAGGGCTGTCTGGGTTCAAAGCTCATAATCTCTTTGCTAGACGGGGAAGTGACGCTGCCGTGGTGAAATCCAGGAACAGAGAGATGAACGATGGGGGAACAAGGCACATGGGCCACCCCTGTGATAGTGCCTTGTGTCCAGTGGGCGGAGCCAGCCCTGAGATTATGATGGCGGGCCTGAGGTGGGGCAGTGCGGCGGGCACCACAGTCCAAGGTTCCAGGGCTGGCACATCCACCCACCACAGTGAGAACCAGCCTTGAGGAGACTGGGGAGACACAGGCTCAGCCTTTCTCAAGAACGGAGGCACATCATTGCTCAACTCACCTCCTCAGTTTGGGATTTCCGCTCCTGACTCCACTGCGTCCCAGAGCCCGATTCATCCTCGCGCCAGAAGCCTGCACTTCTCCTGCTGCCTCTCAGCCTTCGGGAGTTCCATCCTGCAGATCCAGTTAGAACTTAAAGAGCATTT
This sequence comes from Smutsia gigantea, assembly GCA_032199065.1. Classification (NCBI taxonomy): domain Eukaryota; kingdom Metazoa; phylum Chordata; class Mammalia; order Pholidota; family Manidae; genus Smutsia; species Smutsia gigantea. The sequence continues at coordinate 151,999 of JAVSCE010006133.1, forward strand.
TCAGAGCATTAGGCATCTATTTCCATGGAAACATGTACTCAGGGGGGTGTACATTATGGGTGGGGAGACAAAGAAAGGCCAGTAGGCTCTGTAGGCTCGGAAAGAACCTTGTAAATATTCCTGTTCACTCGCTGTGCTCCCTCGATTCACAGCATGAACTAAACACCTCATCAAGCAGTAATGGTTCAAACTGGGAGTCATTATGAACAGCTTCAGCAGCCTGGGGTCCAATCAAGACCAACAGCAGGAAAAGCTGTCTTCCCCAGGAAGACTGTATGAGTGAGCCAGCGCTACCTTATCTCTTCGGCGGAGTGACATTGCTGCTGCTCGTGGAGAGCCCAGGAGCTGTTCTTGGCAAGGTTGTCTTGCCAGAGAAGTGCAGGGGTGGTTTGGGAGAAAAAAAGCAATGCTTTGACTTCAAACAGACCTGTGCTCTACTCTCAGCTCAGCTGTTAGCTAGCATCTGCGTGCCCCCCAAGGTGTTGCCTTAGGCCCTCAGTTTCCTTATTTCTAAGGGGCTTCTGTAGCAACCCAATATACTACATGACACTTGGTGTTGCTAATTATTTATAATTCCTTCGATAGCTGGCTTTGCTGACATTCCCTGAGCTTCTGCACAGGTTTATTCATAGAAAAGCACAGGACAGGTCACCATAATATAATCAGAATATTTTTGGTCTGAAATGACAATGACCCAATTTGAATTAGCTTTCTTATTAAGAATCTTCAGGAAAATCCTCTTTGGGGGAACTGGTGTCTCCCAAGAAAATGCCACTTTGTAGTTAAACTTTCTTTGATCACAGTTTGTTCCTTCAAGTAATTATATCCTGTAGGTCTTAAAGAAATTCTGAGGCAACCTGATAACAACGCAACAAAAACAATATTATGTGTGAAAAGTGGCATGAGGTGACTACTCGAGCTCAGGTTTGAAGTGGTATTTACTGCCAAAGGCTCGGAGTGTTGCTCATGTAATTGTGGGACTGGTCTCCAAGTCCGTTGGAACTAGGGACTTGGATATTGCCAGGGACCTTTTTCTGTCTGTCCCTTAACTTACTTCTTTATTCTCTCCTTACTAAAAACTGGCTTCTTCCATATTGGAAGAAATTCAGTTGCTTGTAATCATCCAGTCTCTTGCCACTCCCTTGGGTGACCTGCATCTCTCAGTTCCAGCTTGAAAATCTGGGAGAACTGCTAACAGCCAGTGGCTCACCCTGGACCACTGAATTATGTCCAAGGAATTAGGGAAATATGTCTGGCACAGGTGAAAACACAGGGGTCCTACCTCTGTATTTACAGGTTATTTCCAGAGATGGAAAGTTTTGACTTAAGTTGTAACCCCAATTGGTGTCAATTCTAGACCTTCACTAGGCAATACCATTCTTATACACATACTGGACCTGGATGCAAAGAGAATCCCAGTATAAAACAGAAGTCAAGGCCAGGTCCTTAGAGAAAGAATCCTAGAAGATCCTGTGAGGCATGACCTAAGGCTTACATATGCCAAGAGAACCTAGCTCTTTTCTTCAGACTGGTCACTTCCACATCATCAAATGATTATTCTTCTGGCCAGAAAAGAGTTCAATGGAACCCCTAGTGTTTATGGGCCATCCACATATCCTCCTTGGGGAACCTGTATGACTCATGACAAGGATGGGGCAGCCCTACAAATCTTGGGATTTCATCATACTGCTGGAGATATTTGGATCAGGCTGTGGACCCTGGACTGGAGCTTAGCCTAACAGACTCCTGCTTCAGTTATATTAGCTAAAGTTATTTTGGTTCATAACAGAAACAGAGCATGCTTAATTAACTGCCCCCTCTTACTGTCACACAAAAACACTGTTGCATAATGAGGATTTGAGAAAGAAACACACAGAGTTTGTAGGCATTCCCTGTAGAACAGGGACTTTCTACCCTTTTTAACCATGACCCACAGTAAGAACATTTTACATTTGTCCTAGCTGGCACACATATACACATAAATATACATATACAATGGAAACAAAAGTTTTATGAAACAGTATTTATCCTTATGTGCAATGCACTATAACATTTTATCATATCATATATTTTATACTAAAATTTTTGTCAAAAGTCCTAGTTATTATTCACTATTTTTATGTACTAATGGGATGTGTTCCACAATTTGAAAACACTCCTAATCTAGAGTGCCTAATTTGACATTATTCAGTGTCAACTCTCAATTAACATTGCAAATTTACATTCCAAGATTCTCAAGAAATAGAACATCTTTAGTTCTTTTTGGGTCTGGGTTCTTCCCTTGTCTTAATCAATAGCTGGATTCTAAACATGGCTACCGATGCCTTTGTAGATCACACGGCATGTTCAAACTCTGGAAGCTGGACAGACACACTCCAGTTGGTGTATCTACTACACACACACTTTGGGGATTGAGACAGACAGCTTAGACCAGTCAGATGGTAATGGGGCCATAGCTCCAAGGTCAGGTTCAGCAGGGCTAGACTTGAGGCCATGGTTATCCACACAGACACAAATGCAAAAGACTTCATGGGGGAGCAGAGATGTTCAACATATGTATAGAAATATTCAACAAAGAGGAAGAGACTATAGGGAAACCACGTGACATTGCAGGCTTTGACGGAGGCTGGAATATATTTACTGGAATATAAAAACTCTGAGATTTCCCTGTTGAAGTAAGCCACGTGGGCTGTTGAGTCCTGATCGTTTCTCTTCATACTTGAACATATGATTTGTAGAAGTTTGAATTATGCCACAGATAGGAGGGGTAGCTTAAAACATTTCTGTTGCAAAAGTCTGGTGGAACATCTCTTCAGTTTTAACCAACATTTTTCCCCTAAAATGGGAGTAAGGGGTTCTGTGCCAGTGAGAGACAGACGTGGAAGTGCACAGCTTCATCATGACTCATGTCTCAGGGTCACTCCTCCTGCAGTACTATCTGTGCCCATTAGTGGTGGCCAAATGTGGCCGGAAGACAGTCAGGTTGCCATAGCATTAGGACTCGCTGGAATGAACAACACAAAATGCTCCAAATACCTTTAGTGGTAGTGGTAAGGGCAGGGTGGAAGACAGTGTTCACATAGACTGGGACTGAAGCCAGGGTGCAGTAGGCATACAATGGAATAATATTCAGCAATAAGAAGGAATGAACCATCAAACCATGAAAAAGCATGGGTGGATCGTAAGTGCATACTGTAAAGTGGAAGAAGCAGTCTGAAAGTGCTACAGATTGTATGATTTCATTAATGTGATATTCTAGAAAGAGTAAAGCTATAGAGGAGTCTTTAGGGAGAGATGGTCAACACACAAGGTTCTCAGCTGGAGAACTTCACAGTATGAACTCATTCTTAAAATGAGTTCTCAAAATATTCATGTTTAACGGAGAAATGGATGTGAAATAGCATGGAGGTTGGGTAAGTGTTTATATTTGTCCCAATTTTGACACAATCCTGTGAATTAGATATTCTAATATCTCTACAGACATTGAGGCTCAGAGAGACTTTGAGGCTCAAGGTGTCTTTGAGGTGAGAGGACCCAGTCTATCAGTGAGAAGGAAATACCTGGAACATCTTCCATGGAGCTCTTCTCTGCCAATTGTACAAAACTAAGGTCACGCACAGAAGACCAAGTAGCCCATTGGTTCTCTGCCATCCTATCTGTCCTCTTAGCAGCTTACCACCTTAGGAAGACAAACACATGACATTTGATATTGCCTTAAGAATCTTAATTTCCTTTAAATGATTGTGACATGACTTTGATCTTCATGGTCTTATTCTAAAGGGATTAGCCAATTAGGAAACTATTCTTCCTCTGTTTATCTTAAATTCTTAATGATTTATCTTCATATTTTTTTAGCATTGTGTATTCCTTTCATCATTAAGTACATTACTTATGAATGTGTGATTGACAATGTTACTGTTTGTCCCTTTTTACCACTTCGTACTAATTTCTTTATCTTAGGCAATCATGCAGTTATTTTTGCTGTCATTATTCATTGAAATCCATATATTGCAGCCCATACCATCTCAGGGATATAATAGGATCACAATGACAAAGTTGTTCTGTTCCCAAGCTCAACCTCCATCTGAAGAATAATTGGAACTTTTACTTCAATCCTCTCTCCCCATTTTCCTCAAATAGAACAAAAGATATCTAGGAAGTGGTTCGGGTGTGCTTGCAAACTCAGCCTTCTTGGTTCTAGGTGATATTTACAGCTTCCCTATTTCTGTCTTTGGCCCAGGGCTCCTTTCACCCCAGGGAGGTTTCCTTACTGACACCAGTGGGTGCTGCCACACAGGGATGCCTCAGCTCAATCTTGGATTGTTTACCAACCATCACCTGTCTTAACTGGGACAAATGTATCCAACCCTTGGGTGGAGCAAGCTAGGAGTGCAGTGCCTCTTTTCCCAATATGTTAAGAGATTTCAGTGATGCCCTTTTTAAAGTGATTTTTACTCATTTCAGATTCAGCCTCTTTTCACTAGGTCTTGGGTGTGAGTCTAGGAGAGGCTGGGCCAGTGAAAAGCCGAAGAGCAGCCACATTGTGCAACTCAGTGTCTTACCCCCACTTCAATATAACCCAGGGTCTGGTGACTATTATTTACTTCAAGCTTTCCATCCCCCTAGGGACAATTCCTAGGAGACTCCCACAGAAAGGTACACTGGGGGTTCAGCCTGCCATTCTCCAAGGATAAACCACACATGCACATCACAGAGACACATCCACAGACAGACATATATGAATTCCTATCTTTTCACTGACTGAGGTCTAATTTTTTTAAAATGGGTTGATTTTATTCTCAAACTATTAAAAGCTCTGCTGGAAACATATTAGAAAGAGGTTAGCTTGAAGGGCAGTCTATTCTTAAGCAAAGAAGGCCATACACCTGAGTCCTCAAGTTGACCCAGAGTAGCTGTCACAATTTCCCTGAATGGGCCTTCATTTTCCTGCTAACATGGAATCCTGAGCAGAGGAGGTATTTTACATATCCATATATCTATTTCTACATCTATATCTATATCTGTATTTATATCTGATGAATGAGTGCCATTGGTTCTGATTTTGTACTGTCCTATACTTCTATGAGAATGACTTGATAAAAAAATATGGGATCCCTATCTTACCTGATGATTTCCCTGTTTGTTGGCAAAGATGGCTGAATAACAGGATAGGGGCTTAGAGGGTCCCACTTAGAAAATAAATTCCAATGTTATGCTAATGGTTTAATTTTCTAAAGGACCAAGATGGTCTTTATTCTTCTGCTAATAGTCATTGGAAGGTGATGCAGTAGGTTTCTGAACTGTTTACACTTTCACAATTCACTCTTCTGCTTCCAGGAATGCTTTGGCATAAAGATTGTCCACAGTAAGAACTTTTCCTTAGTCCTACAGTTAGTAAGATAATAATTTGGTAAATTTAAATTATACCCAACAGGGTTCCTTTTAATGAAACTTTCTTTTTGTTTGTCAAAGTTATGCACGTTCAAAACAGAAAATAGGAACACACAGAAAGAATCACATATAATCATATCATCAAGAAATAGTATGATTATGATTTGGGAATATTTTTATTACGTGAAAGAGTACAGACTGTCAGTAGTCATCCTGGGTGATCCTACGAAAGTTACCTAGCCTTTCTTATACTTAGTTTCCTCATCTTAAAAATGGAGATAATTGGAACACTTCCTGGAAGATGGCGGCATGAGCAGGGCGGCAGAAATCTCGTCCCAAAACTATACATATCTATGAAAATACAGCAAATACTACTATTCCTTAAAAAAAGACCAGAATACACAGGAAAGCGCACAGAGTAAAGCTACACCTGAGAGGACATGGCACCCCATGAGGCAGTCTTAAAGAGCCCAGCTGACATACGTGGCAACTGCCAGCGACCACTTCTATAGCCATGAAAAGACAGAGGAATATGGTCCAGACTAAGATCAACCAGACAACCCCAGAGAGGGAGTCTGAAAAGATGGAAATGTACAGTCTTCCTGAAAAAGAATTCAGAATAAAAGTCATAACCATGCTGATGGATCTACAGAGAAATGTACAAAAGCTGAGGGAGTAAGTGAGGGAAGTGAGGAAAGACAATGCAGAAATCAGACAAGCGATTGACGGGCTTAACAGCAGACTGGACGAGATGAAAGACACTGTTAATGGAATAGAAATCAGAGAACAGGAATACAGAGAAGCTGAGGCAGAGAGAGATAAAAGGATCTCTAGGAATGAAAGAATATTAAGAGAACTGTGTGACCACTACAAACGGAACAATATTCCCATTATAGGAGTACCAGAGGCAGAAGAGAGAGAAAAGGGGATAAAAAGTGTCTTTGAAGAAATAATAGCTGAAAACTTTCCCACACTGGGGAAGGAAATAGTCTCGCAGTCCACGGAAGCCCACAGATCTCCCAACACAAGGGACCCAAGGAAGACAACACCAAGACACATAATAATTAAAATGGCAAACATCAAAGATAAGAGCAGAGTATTAAAGGCAGCTAGAGAGAGAAAAAAGATCACCTACAAAGGAAAACCCATCAGACTATCATCAGACTTCTCAATAGAAACCTTACAGGCCAGAAGAGAATGGCATGATATATTTAACATAATGAAACAGAAGGGCCTCGAACCGAGAATATTGTATCCAGCACGATTATCATTTAAATATGATGGAGGGATTAAAAAATTTCCAGACAAACAAAAGCTGAGGGAGTTTGCCTCTCATAAACTACCACTACAGGATATCTTAAACGGACTGCTCTAGAGGGAAGCACCCCTAAGGCTAAAAAGATGTCACCAGAGAAAATAAAATCATAGCAAAGAAAGCAGACTATCCAAATACTAACTAAAGGCAAAGAATAAAACACCTAGTATATAAACAATGTAGGAGAAAGAATAAGAAGGGAGAGAAATAAAGAAATATCAGACAGTGTTTACAATAACTTAACAAGAAAGTTAAGTTAGATTGTTAGATAGTAAAGAAGCAACCTGTGAACCTTTGGTAACTACGAATCTAAAGCCAGCAATGGCAATCAGTACATATCTATCAATAATCACCCTAAATGTAAATGGACTGAATGCACCAATCAAAAGACACAGAGTAACAGAATGGATAAAAAAGCAAGACCCATCTATTTGCTGCTTACAAGAGACTCACCTCAAACCTAAAGATATACACAGACTAAAAGTGAAGGGATGGAAAAATATATTTCATGCAAACAACAAGGAGAAAAAAGCAGGTGTTCCAGTACTTGTATCAGACAAAATAGACTTCAAAACGAAGAAAGTAGCATGAGATAAAGAAGGACATTGCATAATGATAAAGGGGTCAATCCAACAAGAAGGTATAACCATTTTAAATATACATGCACCCAACACGGGAGCACCAGCATATGTGAAACGAATACAAACAGAATTAAAGAAGGAAATAGAAAGCAACACATTCACGTTAGGAGACTTCAACACACCACTCACTCCAAAGGACAGATCAACCAGACAGAAAATAAGTAAAGACACAGAGGCAGTGAACAACACACTAAAACAGATGGACCTAACAGACACCTACAGAACTCCGCACCCAAAAGCAACAGGATACACATTCTTCTTAAGTGCACATGGAACATTTCCCTGAATAGACCACATACTAGGCCACAAAAAGAACCTCAGTAAATTCAAAAATATTGAAATCCTACCAAACAAATTCCAGTTCACAAAGGTATAAAACTAGAAATAAATTTTAGAAAGAAATCAAAAAGGCTCACAAATACATGGAGGCTTAACAACATTCTCCTAATTAATCAATGGGTTAACGACCAAATCAAAACAGAAATCAAAGAATATATGGAGACTAATGAAAACAACAACATAAAGCCACAACTTCTGTAGGACATAGCAAAGGCAGTTCTAAGAGGAAAGTATATTGCAATCCAGGCCTATTTAAAGAAGGAAGAACATTCCCAAATGAATAGTCTAAAGACACAATTACTGAAATTGGAAAAAGAAGAACAAATGAGGCCCAAAGTCACCAGAACGAGGAACATAATAAAGATTAGAGAAGAAATAAATAAAATTGAGAAGAATAAAACAATAGAAAAAAATCAATGAAAGCAAGAGCTGGTTCTTTGAAAAAATAAACACAATAGATAAACCCCTAGCCAGAATCATTAAGAGAAAAAGAGAATCTACACACATAAACAGAATCAGAAATGAGAAAAGAAAAATCACGACAGACCCCACAGAAATACAAAGAATTATAAGAGAATACTATGAGAATCTATATGCTAACAAGCTGGAAAACCTAGAAGAAATGGACAACTTCTTAGAAAAATACAACATCCCAAGACTGACCAAGTAAGAAACAGAAAAACTAAACAGACCAATCACCAGCAACGAAATTGAATCGGTAATCAAAAAAACTACCCAAGAACAAAACCCCCGGACCAGATGGATTCACCTCTAAATTCTACCAGACATATAGAGAAGAAATATCACCCATTCTCCTTAAAGTTTTCCAAAAATTAGAAGAGGAGGGAATACTTCCAAACTCATTCTATGAAGCCAGCATCACTCTAATACCAAAACCGGGGAAAGACTTCACCAAAAAAGAAAACTATAGACCAATATCCCTGATGAATGTAGATGCAAAAATACTCAACAAAATATTAGCAAACCGAATTCAAAAATACATCAAGAGGATCATACACCATGTTCAAGTGGGATTCATCCCAGGGATGCAAGGATGGTGCAACATTAGAAAATCCATCATCATCATCCACCACATCCACAAAAAGAAAAAAATCACATGATCATCTCCATAGATGCTGAAAAAGCATTTGACAAAATTCAGCATCCATTCCTGATTAAAACTCTCAACAAAATAGGTATAGACGGCAAGTACCTCAACATCATAAAGGCCATATATGACAAACCCACAGCTAACATCATACTTAACAGCGAGAAGCTGAAAGGTTTTCATCTAAGATCGGGAACAAGACAGGGATGCCCACTTTCTCCACTGTTATTCAACATAGTACTGGAGGTCCTAGCCATGGCAATCAGACAAAACAAAGACATCCAAGGCATCCAGATTGGTAGAGAAGAAGTCAAATTGTCACTATTTGCAGATGACATGATCCCATACATAAAAAACCCTAAAGACTCCACTCCAAATCTACTAGAACTAATATCTGAATTCAGCAAAGTTGCAGGATACAAAATTAACACACAGAAATCTGTTGCTTTCCTATACACTAACGATGAACTAACAGAAAGAGAAATCAGAAAAAGAATTCCATTCACAATTGTATCAAAAAGAATAAAATACCTAGGAATAAACCTAATGAAGGAAGTGAAAGACCGGTACTCTGAAAACTACAAGACACACCTAAGAGAAATTAAAGAGGACACTAACGAAAGGAATTCATCCCATGGTCTTAGCTAGGAAGAATAAATATTGTCAAAATGGCTATACTACCTAAAGCAATCTACAGATTCTACGCAATCCCTATGAAACTACCAAGAGCTTTCTTCAATGAACTGGAACAAATAATTCTAAAATGCATATGGAACCACAGAATGACCCGAATAGCCAAAGCAATCCTGAGAAGGAGGAATAAAACAGGGGGAATTACGCTCCCTGACTTCAAGCTCTACTTCAAAGCCACAGTAATGAAGACAATTTGGTATTGGCACAAAAACAGACCCACAGACCAGTGGAACAGAATAGAAAATCCAAACATTAACCCAAACATATACAGTCAATTAATATTTGATAAAGGAGCCTTGGATATACAATGGGGAGATGACAGCCTCTTCAGCAGCTGGTGATGGAAAAACTGGAAAGCTACATGTAAGAGAATGAAACTGGACAACTGTCTAGCCCCATATACAAAGGTAAACTCCAGGTGGATCAAAGACCTGAATATAAGTCATGAAACCATAGAACTCTTAGAAAAAACATAGGCAAACATCTCTTGGACATTATCATGAGCGAGTTCTTCATGAACGTATGTCCCCGGGCAAGGGAAACAAAGCAAAAATGAACCAGTGGGACCATATCAAGCTGAAAAGCTTCTGTACAGCAAAGGACACCATCAGTAGAACAAAAAGACATCCTACAGTATGGGAGAATATATTCATAAATGACATATCTGATAAGGGGTTGACATCCAAAATATATAAGGAACTCACACACCTCAACAAACAAAAAGCAAATAATCCAGTTAAGAAATGGGCAGCGGACAGGAATAGACACTTCTCCAAAGAAGAAATTCAGATGGCCAACAGGCACATGAAAAGATGCTCCACATCGCTAATCATCAGAGAAATGCAAATTAAAACCACAATGAGATATTACCTCACACCAGTGAGGATGGCGAATATCCAAAAGACAAACAACAACAAATGTTGGCGAGGATGTGGAGAAAAGGGAACCCTCCTACACTGCTGGTGGGACTGCAAATTAGTTCAACCATTGTGGAAAGCAGTATGGAGGTTCCTCAAAAAACTCAAAATAGAAATACCGTTTGACCCAGGAATTCCACTCCTAGGAATTTACCCTAAGAATGCAGCAGCCCAAATTGAAAAAGACAGATGCACCCCTATGGTTATCGCAGCAGTATTTACAATAGCCAAGGAATGGAAGCAACCTATGTGTCCATCAGTAGATGAATGGATAAAGAAGAAGTGGTACATATACACAATGGAATATGATTCAGCCATAAGAAGAAAAAAATCCTACCATTTGCAACAACATGGATGGAGCTGGAGGGTATTATGCTCAGTGAAATAAGCCAAGCCAAAAAAGACAATTATCAGGTGATTTCACTCATATGTGGAGTATAAGAGCAAAGAAAAAAACTGAAGGAACAAAACAGCAGCAGACTCACAGAACCCAAGAACGGACTAATAGTTACCAAAGGGAAAGGGACTGGGGAAGATGGGTGGGAAGGGAGGGATAAGGCGGAAAAAGGGGCATTATGATTAGCAGATGTAATGTTCGGGGGGTATGGGGAGGGCTTTACAACTCAGAGAATAGAAGCAGTGACTCTATAGCATCTCACTACGCTGATGGACAGTGACTGTAATGGGGTTGGTGAGGGGCACCTGATGAAGGGGGTCGTTTAATAACCATGATATTGCACATGTAATTGTAGAACAATGATACCAAAATAAATTATTTAAAAAAAAACAGAAAAAAATGGGGATAATTGTAACCAAATTGAAATAATAGGATTGTTTTGACCATTGAATAAGTCAGTGTACATAAAACATAACAATGCTTGGCACATAGCAGGTGCTCAGTAAGTGCTAGTTGTTAACATGATTATCATTACTGTTATCCTTCTACTGGCTCTTATTGTTTCTTTATAATTTTATTTATTTTTTGCTATGTATTCTTTTTTATAGAGTTGAGTTCATGCTGTGTGTATAACTTTGCATACTGCCTATTCAGAAACATTAAAAACTAAACATTGTCCAAAGTTATTGCAAACTCCTAGTACATTTAATTAAAAATAGTGACAAAATATTCTACTTAGATGCCAAACCTTAATTTACTTAACTATTGTTAGATACTTACGTTGTTCATAGTATTTCAATATTACAAATAATGAGACAAGAAGTATCTGTGTATGAGCTTTTGTGCTTGTGCTTAAGTTTATTTCTTTGGAGTAGAATTACTTGTTCAAAGGTAACACTTGGAATGCAGCATGTAAAATTATTTTCTAAAAGGGTTGTGACAAATTCTATTTCCTAGATCAGTGTACAACTGGACATATTTCACTGAGCCCTTGACAACATTTGTAATTCCCATTAAGATATATTATTGCTGAATTTTACAGATAAGAGTTTCTTAATTCATACAATACATATTTTTTTAAATAAAGGTATCACTGATATACAATCTTATGAAGGTTTCACATGAGTAACATTGTGGTTTCAACATTCACCCATATTATCAAGTCCCCCCCCAACCCCATTGCAATCACTGTCCATCAGCGTAGTAAGATGCTATACAGTCATTACTTGTCTTCTCTGTGCTGTCCTGCTTTTCCTGTGACCTACCTATATTGTGAGTGCTAATTTTAATGCCCCTCCATCCCCTTTTTCCTCCCTCACCACACACCCTCCCCACCCTCTTCCCTTTGGTAATCTCTAGTCCCTTCTAGGAGTCTGTGAGTCTGCTACTGTTTTGTGCCTTCAGTTTTGCTTTGTTGTTACATTCCACAAATGAGTGAAATCATTTGGTGCTTATCTTTCTCCGCCTGGCTTATTTCACTGGGAATAATACCCTCTAGCTCAATCTATGTTGTGGAAAATGGTAGGATTTCTTTTCTTTTTATGGCTGAATAATATGCCATTGTGTATATGTACCACATCCTCTTTATCCATTCATCTACTGATGGACACTTAGGTTGCTTCCACATCTTGGCTATTGTAAATAGTGCTGCAGTAAACATAGGGGTGCATATGTCTTTCTGAATCAGGGATCTTGGTTTCTTCAGGTAAATTCCTAGGAGTGGAATTACTTGGTCAAATGGTATTTTTGCTTTTGTTTCCCTTGCCTGAGGAGATGTGTTCAGGAAAAAGTTGCTCATGTTTATATTCAAGTGATTTTTGCCTATGTTTTCTTCTAAGAGTTTTTTGGTTTCATGACTTACATTCAGGTCTTTTATCCATTTTGAATTTACTTTTGTGTATGGAGTTAGACAATAATCCAGTTTCATTCTCTTACATGTAGTTATCCAGTTTTGCCAACACCAATAGTTGAAGAGGCTGTCATTTCCCCATGTATATCCATGGCTCCTTTATTGTTTATTAATTGGCCATATATGTGTGGGTTTATGTCTGGGCTTTCTATTCTGTTCCATTGATCTATAGGTCTATTCTTCTGCCAGCACCAAATTGTTTTGATTATTGTGTCTTTGTAGTATAGCTTGAAGTTAGGTAGCATAATTCCCCCAGCTTTGTTCTTCCCTCTCAGGATTGCTTTGGCTATTTGGGGTCTTTTGTGGTTCCATATGAATTTTAGAACTATTTGTTGTAGTTCGTTGAAGAATGCTGTTGGTATTTTGATAGGGATTGCACTGAATCTATAAATTTCATTAGGCAGGATGACCATTTTGACAATATTAATTTTTCCTGTCCATGAGCATGGGATGTATTTCCATTATTGGTGTCTTCTTTAATTTCTCTCATGAGTGTCTTGTAGTTTTCATGGTATAGGTCTTTAATCTCCTTGATTAGGTTTTTTCCTAGGTATTTTATTCTTTTTGATGCAATTGTGAATGGAATTGTTTTCCTGATTTCTCTTTCTGCTAGTTCATCATTAGTATATAGGAATGCAACAGATTTCTGTGTATTAATTTTGCATCCTGCAGCTTTGCTGAATTAAGTTATTAGTTCTAGTAGTTTTGGGGTGGATTCTTTAGGGTTTTTTATGTACAATATCATATAATCTGCAAACAGTGACAGTTTGACTTCTTCCTTACCAATCTGGATGCCTTTTATTTCTTTGTGTTGTCTAATTGCTGTGGTTAGGACCTCCAGTACTATGTTGAACAAAAGTGGGGATAGTGGGCATCCTTGTCTTGTTCCCAATCTTAAAAGAAAAACTTTAAGCTTCTCACTGTTAAGTATGATGTTGGCTGGGGATTTGTGATATATGGCCTTTATTATGTTGAGGTACTTGCCCTCTATACCCATTTTTGTTGAGAGTTTTTATCATGAATGGATGTTGAATTTTGTCAAATGCTTTTTCAGCATCTATTGAGATGATCATGTGATTTTTGTCCTTCATTTTGTTGATGTGGTGGATGATGATGATGGATTTTTGAATGTTGAACCATCCTTGCATCCCTGGAATAAATCCTACTTGATCATTAGGATGATCTTTTTGATATATTTTTGAATTCAGTTTGCTAATATTTTGTTGAGGATTTTTCATGCAATATATATTTAAAGGAACCTACTGTGTGACAGCCACTGTACCAGACACTGAGATAAAGTGGAGAGTAGACAGACTTAACCCCTGTTCTCATGGAGCTTGTACTCTGGGGCAGATGTAAACAAACAGGAAATAAGCGATAACTCAATGGATTAATTGTGTGTAGGATCTGTGCTGTAAAGGGCGAGTAAAAGCTACTATGAGATGTTAAGGAGGCAAACTAACTTAGTCTCGAGGAATCAAGACTTCTCTAAAAGAGCAGCATTTTATCTGATACATAGAGCAAATGTATCACCTGGCAAAGGGCAGGGACAGAGAAGGGCATTCCAGGCAGAGGAAATGAGGTGTTGGTATAGGAAAACCAGAATGAATTGGGAGACTCTGTTGATTTAAATGGGTTGGGGCGAGTTTTCTGTAGAAATAAGGAGGTTGAGGAAGAAAAAAGCCATGGTATCCAGTAAGTAGGATATCTTTGTGGAGTCTTAGAAATGACAGATGTTAGGAGTTGAGCCAGAGAAGGAGAGAAGGAGCAGGTACCTTTGGGGAGCTAGGGAGAGTGACCTAATGTAAAGAAATGATAATGAAAAAAAAGAGGGGGGGGTGACACAGCTAGAGCAGCTGAGCCTCATTATTTCCACGTGTGTATTGTTAAGTGGTACATTTTAAAGGTGTAAAGTTTGTTCTTTTAAAGCTTAAAATCTGGCTCCATTGCTCATACTTGTTATCTACATTACATTAAACTCTTGTTACTTCTGTGTTCATAGTTTTCCCCATGTATCTGTTGGAGTTTTAGTGTTTCTACATATTTATTGCATAATTTTTTTGGCACAAGTAATTTATATATTAGGATTGTTAAACTTTTGTTTGTTACAAATGTTTTTCTAAATTTACTTTTCAATTGTGGATTGGGGAGGAGTTATTAACATATAAATTAGGGTCAAATACACAACTTGTAAGTTATTCATATATTTATTTATATTCCTTTATATGTATTTTTTGATTGAAGTATATTTGACCAGACTATTAAGTTTTAAGTAGCATATCTAGATTTTTCTGTTATATTTCTTTACTAATTTGAAATTTAAAACATTCTTCTAGAGCCAAATATTTTATTAAAAATGACTTAATTTTTTGTTATACATTTTAAAGCAATTTGATAATTTAGTATACTATTTTTTTGTTCCTCTGAATTTTCTCATATTTGATGGCAGGCTCTTTTCTATAATTTTCTTTCCAAATATCCACCCATGAGGAATTAACTTTCCCATGGATTCCAAGCTACCAGTATGACCTTAATCAGATCACAGAATTCTTGAAAATTTAACAGTATGCTCTCTCACGTTGAGACACGTGGCTCTAACACACTACCGCCTCTTCTGATTCATTATTCTCTTTTGAGAGAACTTCCTTAGGCTTCATCTTTGGTTTATTTACCTCAGTGAATTTTGGGAACATTTTACCATTTCTCTCAAAACTGGACAGTTTTTCTGATACAAAGAAAATTTCTGCATTAATCAAATAATTAAAAATTATACAGTATATCTTTAACTTCCCTATACCAATAATTTTTAAAAATTTGTGTGATATTTCACAGTAGTTTTTTTCCACATAATTTTCCATGTAACTTTTTCTAAGGTATTTATAATGTCATTCCTTTTATTTTTATGGTCTATGCAATTTTATGAAGTTGGCTAGTCCTGGATGTAAGGAATAAGTAGGTTATTTAATATAAAGCTACTTTGCAGGAACAATGCTTACAAACTCATTAGTGAGTCATAAAGCCAATTCAGCATTCACAGCCCATGTATCTTTTTGTAAATTCTTTTTTGAAACCCATTTAAGACTAACAATATGTTGCAAAACTACTACAGAGAGTTTTTGTGTACCCTTCACCCAGCTTCCCTGAAATATAACATCTTTTATAACCATAGTACATCATCAAAACTAGGCAATTGGTATTGGTGCAACCCTGATAGAGACTTTATTTGGATTTGTAACCAGTGTTCTTTAAGAAAATGAATTGTAAGAGAACAGAATGGACTGGAGAGAATATATCAGAGGCGATCATGAGTAAAAAGGGTATGTACTTTTATGAAAGTAAAATGTCATTGCTGGGAGCAAAGGTTTGAAGAAATATCGTGCTAGACTCTCTTACCAATTATAATAATCTTTTGTAATGTCTGAGTAGGTTTTGAATGAGAATAGTTGTATCTTTGCTGTTTTGAAAAGATTTAAGGACAGGCATTTCCTTTCTGTTTTAAAGGCACTAACCCTTAGGAAGAGGGTACGTCATTTCCTAGACACATCATTTTGCATACCCCACAATTTAGTTATTTACATGCCAGGTTTCAATTTGACAATATCTTAAGTTCCAAATATTTTTCACCTGGGAAGTTAGGATAATTATTTCAGAATATATTAATTTCAGAATATGAGAGTCTGTGAGACAATTTGAAAGAAGATATCAGGACACTGGCCAATTTCAGATCTTTCTGGTTCTGACATTCATATTTTGGCATATAACAATGTTTCGACTGAACAAACACTTCCTCTGCTTACAGTGTGTGAAGAGGATAAATAATCTTTAATTTGTCCCCCTGGTGGCTCCCAGCAGGGAAGGTGTTTGTACATTTAAAACAATGGCTCTCATGGTTATGATGGAAGGATTTACAGATATTATAGGAGGTGCACAGAGCAAGACAGCTGGAGAGAACCGGTGTTGGTCTAACATGCAAGTGAGTGACCCCTGACCTGAGTCTTGCATGCCATCTAAGAGTGTTCAGGTGGGTGCCATCTGGAAGGCACACGGACTGAGGGGCAGAGAGAAATGAGAGCTTGTGGCACTGGGGAAGAAAGAGCACACAGAGACTTTCCCTCTCTTCACTGGTGCGTTTTGGAGAAAAGTATGTTACTGGAGATGGGTTTTTGGTCTCGTCGCAAGAAAGAATTCAAGAATGGTTGCAGAAACGCTGTTGAGCATTAAGAGCTCATTTGGATATTTGGAGTTCAGAAAAAAGACAAGAGCACATGCCTGACTGTTGTTGGGACACAGGGACACCCAGAGGGGGCTGCACAGGGAAGAATAAGGAGCCTTTTGTATATGAAGGGAGGTGAATATTCATTAAGTGGGGTTAGGTTTCAAAGGGAGCAGGTGGAGTCTTCCTGGAGTTCAGGCTTGCTCACCCTCACGGAGGGCAGGAGAGGTTTTCTTGGCTCTATGTGGTTCTCCTCAGAACTGTTGGGGCATGGCCAGGGGTGAATTTTACTACACTGGTGAGTATGTAATGTATTTGGAGGTGCAATCAGGGTCAACTTCTCCTCCCTATCGGAACCAGCCGGTTTTGTCTGGTTTGTTGCCTATACCCTCCCTCCCCATCAGGGAACAGCTTGTACAGAATGTGTAGAATGTAACAAGCATTCAAACTAATGTCCCCCCCCCCCCCATGTCTATGTCCAGCTATCAACCTACTCAGGAGTCATATAGTCAGGGAAGAAAATACACAATTCTTGCAGGGGCAAAATGGAAGAAGGACCCTGGAAGTCAGGAGAGAGGGCAGGCTGGGTGGGGTCTGCCCTTTGAGGCACCTGAGCAGAGCTCTGTGATTACCACTTGACAAGAACAAAAAGCAAAGCTTCTGATGGGGGCGCCCTTAAACCTCCAAGATCCTACAAGTGGATCATCTAATTGTTATCAGACACTTAATTGGAGCCCACCAGGTCTGCACCGGGAGCTCTGCCCCAGATGATGGAACTATTCCAGCCTTGGCATTAGTGATGTTGCACTTGTTTTCACTCTGAGACCTCTGTCTGTTGTTCTGCAGCCAGCATAAATTCATAGTAACCCCCCAGGCCACAGGGATTTTTGGAGATTGGGCTCGCAGTGAAAGTAGAACAAGCCCCAAACCACAGGCATACCCACAGCCCAGATCCACAGGCGTCTCCAGGACCCAGGGAGCTGGGGAGCCATTCCAGCCTTCTGCGAGGGCCATGGATTAGGAATAATAAATAAAGGTGTTCACTGTCTAATCCTTTACCACCTGCATCCCTGAACACCTCAGGCAGTAAAGGGAGCTTGTTTGGGGCCTGTTGTGGGAGGCATTCTGATGAAGCCCTGTACCCCAATCTGCACAGTGAGAACTCCCTGCCCTCTTATAGCTATTGCCTCCACTTACCCACAAGTATAGAATGTGTGGACCTCATGACTTGGTTGCTGATACAATGGGTGGCAGCCAGATACTGCCTGGGTGTGACAGACAACTCAGAGAGGACATTCTTAACCTCCTCCTAGAATCTAGCCTCGTTCAAGCATGTGACTGGGATTTTAAAAATATATATTTTTTAATGTAAGTGAATGTTGTTTTACAAAATCACTTAAGGAGAGCTTGCAAATTCCAAAGCTTCTAAAAATACTCCTCAGAAATCCTCCTTTGGGAATATCTTTGGGGAGTATAGATTTTTCTTCTAGATGTTGGTCAAGGCCCTGCAAAAGGAGCACAGAGCTAGAGATGACCAGACCCCCTAGAGCCTTGGACTGGTGACTTCAACCACTCACTCTGTCACCAGAACTTAGCTCCTCACCCTTCTGATTCAAAGGATTAAAGGTCTTAACATTTGAGCTCCTTATTCTTCTCCCCCTGAAATTTGCCCTGTGCCACAGTCCCAATACTGAGAAGAGGTTTCCCTCCACAGCACATGAGCCTGCAGAAGACTACCTTAGAGCATGTAGACCAACACCAAACAGGAATCAGGTTGTGCAGATCCTGGGAGAAGGAATTGTTGGCTCCAGTGAGAGAAACTGTAGACATCTGTGAGTTCTCTTACCTCTCCTCAGTTATTTGCTCTTGGGTTTTGCCACCTAATCTTGAGTTTCTGTCATTCCCTTCTGTTAGGGCCACCTTCTTAGGACCAGACGTGCTTATTTCCTTCCTCCTGATTGTAGAATCTTACTGTAGTTTGAGGGTGAGAGTCTTTTTATCAATGATCCACACATTTTGTTTATGGTATAAACATTGTAGCCTAAGGCATTTAAAACTCAGGATTTTGAAATCCAGATGCCTCTTAACTGACTTTATGGTGTGCCAGTTTTCTCAACAAAGCCATGCCCCCACTGACTGAAGGGGGTGGAAAGTGAAAGCGTTACAAATAACTGTTGGGCGATGATATTTCAAAATACCATCCCACAAGCCTTACATGATGGACAGTAAACTTATAAGTGCTTGGATACCCACAATCCCTAACAGCAGCTCATGTTGTTTTGAAAATCCTTGTAATAAGACATGAAAAAGAACTACGATACAGATATTAACACAAGCTAAATTGATGATTTACTGGTGACATGAACACCTAAAACATAAAGAGCAAGCTGTTTAACTGTTATTAGACTTCATAACATAAAAGAGTGCCATAATAAAAGATAGACAAGACTCAACAGATATTTTTTTACTCCAACCACCATCAATAAGATGTGACAGTCTACCTCCCACCCAAAAAACACACATACAAAAAATTATTCATAGTAAGAGAAAATAACATGGATCTACATTAGTTGTTTCGGGGACTTCATTTCATTTTTTTCTTGTTAACTACCATATGGCATGTACAAAATTATTCCTATTTTTATACTAAGAATGATGAGTGTCAAGTGCCACTATGCTGTTAAGTTGCCATGCTACTTCATCTTGGAATCAATAGAGCAAAAAAATCTAATACATACATAGAAAAAAAGAGCCTCTGTACAATGGAACATAATAAAATTGAGAGAAAAAGGACTACTTGCATAGAATATGTTTCTATCAAATCTGACAGGTTATGGAGAGAGATGAAGGGTAAAAAGAGCTTATTTTTCTTATTTTTCAAATACATAAACCCTCTCAAGAACACAATAGTTTAATATGTAAAAATCATGAAGAAGAATTAAAGATGGTGGCATGATAGGTGAGACAGAGGCTTCCTACTAAAACTGCATATAATATGAAAATATAACTAATACAACTACTCTTGAAAGAGCAACAGGAAAGAGGGCTGTACCAAACTGCATACACCTGGAGACAAGAGCCGACCTCACAGAAAAGGGTAATGTACTAAAGCTGCGGTCCTGCGGGATCCAAGCCCTTCTCCCACCTGAGTTCACCACCAGGAGGAAGAGGAACAGAGCAGGAAGGGAATGGAGATCAGGGACTGCTGAATACCTAACTCCAGAGATCCGCTCTGGGAGCACAAACCTACATTTCATGGTGCTTGCATGATACTCTCATAATTAGGGGGTTGGAAATCTAAGACAGGCAGAATTCCTGGAGAGACTAAGATTCCAGCTGCCTGTGGAAAGCAGGGATCCATATCCAGCTGCTCTGGGACCAAAGAAAGGCAGGCAGTCTGAGAGACTTCCTAACAAAGAAGCCCTTAGCAAGAGGGCTGCTAAAGGGACAAGGATTGCACAGAGCTTACTGCTCAGGAGAAAGCATAGGCAGACAAAATTGTCCAGGTGCACTCTGCCCAGCAGATTGGGAGCTTTCACAATCTTCAGGTGCTCCAGCTCCCTGGCTGCCTACACAGCTCCAAGAACCCCTTCTGTGACAGGCAGACTAGTGCAACTTTCTCCTGGCCAGCCCCACTGGGCTTGCAAACCAGGAAACCCTACCCTGGTGTTAGGCCAGCCAGAGGGGAAATCTGTCTACAGCAGCTAAAATCGCAAAGCACAGAGGCTTATACATGTGTGCTCGGCCCACTGGTTCAGGCACTGGAGACAGGCATACCAGCCAGGAACCAGGAAACAGCTCTTTCCTCCCCAGAGGCACCAAAGACCACTCCCCCACAATCCTGGACATTGCTTCAGGGCCTGAGCAGCCCCAGGGAGTAGAGCTTCTGGGTGCTAGAGGGCGCCACACACAAATATGAAACGCCAAAGGAACCTGGTCCAGAGTAAAATTATTAATACAACTCCCGAGAAAGATTTAAATGATATTGACCTCATGACTCTCCCTGAAAGGGAGTTCAAAATAAAAATCATTTACATGCTCATGGAGGTACAGAAAGATATTCGAGAACTCAGGAATGAATTATGGTTGGAAATCCAATCATTGAAGAGCACAATGGATGGTATTAAAAGCAGATTGGATATGGTGGAGGAGACGATAAATGAAACAGAAACTAGAGAAGAGGAATACAAAGAAGCTGAGGGACAGAGAGAAAAAAGGATCTCTAAGAATGAAAGAATATTGAGAGAAATGTGTGACCAATCCAAACGGAACAATATTTGCATTATAGGGGCCCCAGAAGAAAAAAAGAGAGAAAAAGGGATAGAAAGTGTCTTTGAGGAGGTGATTGCTGAAAACTTCCCCAACCTGGGAAGGAGATAGTCTCTCAGGCCATGGAGATGCACAGATCTCCCAACACAAGGGACCCAAGGAAGACAACACCAAGGCAGATAGTAATTAAAATGGCAAAGATCAAGGATAAGGACAGACTATTAAAAGCAGCCAGAGAGAGAAATAAGATCACATACAAAGGAAAGCCCATCATGCTATCATCAGACTTCTCAGCAGAAACCTTACAGGCCAGAAGGGAGTGGCATGATGTATTTAATGCAATGAAGCAGAAGGGCCTTGAACCAAGATTACTTTATTCAGTAAGATTATCATTTAAATTTAAAGGAGGGATTAAACAATTCCCAGATAAGCAAAAGCTGAGAGAACTTACCTCCCACAAACCATCTCTACAGTGTATTTTGGAGGGACTGCTATAGATGGAAGTGTTCCTAAGGTTTAATAGCTGTCACCAGAGGTAATAAAACCACACTTAAGAAAGTAGAACAGCTAATTACTAAGAAAATGCAAAATTAAATCAACTATCCCCAAAGTCAATCATGGGGTAGACAAAGAGTACAGAATATGATACCTAATATATAAAGAATGGAGGAGGAAAAAAAGGAGGAGGTAAAAAAACAAAACAAAACAAGAACCTTTAGGTTGTGTTTTTAACAGCATATTAAGTGAGTTAACTTAAACTTAGATAGTAAGGAAATTAACCTTAAACCTTTGGTAACCACAGATCTGAAACCTGCAGTGCCAATAAGTACATACCTATCCATAATCACCCTAAATGTAAGTGGACTGAATGCACCAATCAAAAGACATAGAGTCACTGAATGGATAAAAAACAAGACCCATCTATATGCTGCCTACAAGAGACTCACTTTAAACCCAAAGACATACACAGCCTAAAAGTGAAGGGATGGAGAAAGACATTTCATGCAACTAATAGGGAGAAAAAAGCAGGAGTTGCAGTACTTATATCAGACAAAATAGACCTCAAAACTAAGAAAGTCACAAGAGACAAAGAAGGACATTACATAATTATAAAAGGGTCAATCCAACAAGAAGATATAACCATTATATATATCTATGCACCCAACACAGGAGCTCCTACATATGTGAAACAAATACTAACAGAATTAAAGGGGGAAATAGAATGCAATGCATTCATTCAAAAGACTTCAACACACAACTCACTCTGAAGGACAGACCAGCCAGACAGAAAATAAGTAAGGAGACAGAGGCACTGAACAACACATTAGAACAGATGGACCTAACAGACATCTACAGAACTCTACACCCAAAAGCAGCAGAATACACATTCTTCTCAAGGCAC
The DNA here is from genome assembly GCA_032199065.1 of Smutsia gigantea. NCBI lineage: Eukaryota > Metazoa > Chordata > Mammalia > Pholidota > Manidae > Smutsia > Smutsia gigantea. The sequence continues at coordinate 174,593 of JAVSCE010006133.1, forward strand.
ATGGAACATTTTCAAGAATAGATCATATACTAGGCCACAAAAAGAGCCTCCATAAATTCAAAAAGATTGAAATTGTACCAACCAGATTCTCAGACCACAAAGGAATGAAACTAGAAATAAATTATGCAAAGAAAGTGAAAAATACCACAAACACAAGGAGGCTTAATAACATGCTCCTAAATAACCAGTGGATCAATGACCAAATAAAAACAGAGATCAAGCAATATTTGGAGACAAATGACAACAATAATTCAACACCGCAAAATCTGTGGGACGCAGCGAAGACCGTTCTAAGAGGAAAGTATATTGCAATACAGGCCTACCTCAGGAAAGAAGAACAATCCCATATGAGCAATCTAAACTCACAGTTGATGAAACTAGAAAAGGAAGAACAAATGAGACCCGAAGTCAGTAGAAGGAGGGAGATAATAAAGATTAGAGCATAAATAAATAAAATCGAGAAGAATAAAACAATAGAAAGGATCAACAAAAGGAAGACCTGGTTTTTCAAGAAAATAAACAAAATAGGTAAACCCCTAGCCAGACTTATCAAGAAAAAAAGAGAGTCTACTCACATAAAACAGAATCAGAATAGGAAAGAAAAATCACTATGGACAACACAGAAATACAAAGAACTATTAGAGAATACTATGAAAAATTATATGCTAACAAACTAGATAATGTAGAAGAAATGGACAACTTTCTAGAAAAATACAAACTTCCAAGGCTGACTCAGAAACAAAGAAAATATGAACAGACCAATTACCAGCAATGAAATTGAACTGAAAATCAAAAACCTACCTAAGAACAAAACGCTAGGACCAGATGGCTTCACCACTGAATTTTATCAAACATTTAGTGAAGACCTAATACCCATATTCCTTAAAGTTTTCCAAGAAGTAGAGGAGGGAATCCTTCTAAACTCATTCTATGAGGCCACCATCACTCTAATACCAATACCGGGCAAAGCACCACAAAATAAGAAAACTACAGACCAATATCCCTGATGAACATAGATGCAAAAATACACAACAAAATATTAGCAAACTGAATTCAAAAATACATCAAAAAGATCATCCATCATGATCAAGTAGGATTTATTCCAGGGATGCAAGGATGGTTCAACATTCGAAAATCCATCAACATCATCCACCACATCAACAAAAAGGAGGACAAAAACCACATGATCATCTCCATAGATGCTGAAAAAGCATTTGACAAAATTCAACATCCATTCATGATAAAAACTCCCAACAAAATGGTTATAAAGGGCAAGAACCTCAACATAATAAAGGCCATATATTACAAACCCACAGCCAACATTATACTTAACAGCGAGAAGCTGAAAGTTTTTCCTTTAAGATTGGGAACAAGACAAGGATGTCCACTCTCCCCACTTCTATTCAACATTGTACTGGAGGTCCTAGCCACAACAATCAGACAACACAAAGAAATACAAGGCATCCAGATTGGCAGGGAAGAAGTTAAACGGTCCCTGTTTGCAGATGACATGATATTGTACATAAAAAACCCTAAAGAATCTACTCCAAAACTACTAGATCTAAAATCTGAATTCAGCAAGGTTGTGGGATACAAAATCAATATGCAGAAATCTTTGGCATTCCTATACACTAACAATGACCTAGCAGAGAGAGAAATCAGGAAAACAATTCCATTCACAGTTGCATGAAAAAGAATAATATACCTAGGAATAAACCTAACCAAGGAAGTGACAGACCTATACTCTGAAAACTATAAGACACTCATGAGAGAAATTAAAAAAGATACCAATAATTGGCAACACAGCCTGTGCTCATGGATAGGAAGAATTAATATTGTCAAATGGCCATCCTGCCTAAAGCAATCTACAGATTCAATGCAATTCCTATCAAAATACCAATAGCATTTTTCAACGAACTGAAGAAAATCATTCTAAAATTCATATGGAACCACAAAACACCCCAAATAGCCAAAGCAATCCTGAGAAGGAAGAATAATGCTGGGGGGATTCTGCTCCCCAATTTCAAGCTTTACTACAAAGCCACAGTACTCAAGACAATTTGGTACTGGCACAAGAAGAGACCCATAGACCAATGGAACAGACTAGAGAGCCCTCATATAAACCCAACCATATATGGTCAATTAATATATGATAAAGGAGCCATGGACATACAATGGGGTAATGACAGCCTCTTCAACAGCTGGTGTTGGCAAAACTGGACAGCTACATGCAAGAGAATGAAGCTGGATTATTGTTTAACCCCATACACAAAAGTAAACTTGAAATGGATCAAGGACCTGAATGTAAGTCATGAAACCATAAAACTCTTATAAGACAACATAGGCAAAAATCTCCTGAATATAAGCATGAGCAACTTCTTCCTGAACGCATCTCCTTGAGCAAGGGAAACAAAAACAAAATGAACTCATGGGACTACATCAAACTAACAAGTTTCTGTATGGCAAAGGACACCATCAACAGAAAAAAAAGGCATCCTACAGTATGGGAGAATATATTTGTAAATGACATATCCGACAGGGGTTAACATCCAAAATATATAAAGAACTTAAACCCCTCAACACCCAAAAAGCAAATACCCTAATTAAGAAATGGGCAGAGGATATGAAGAGACAGTTCTCCAAAGAAGGAATTCAGATGGCCAACAGGCACATGAAAAGATGCTCCACATAACTAATCATCAGGGAAATGCAAATTAAAACCACAATGAGATATCACCTCATACCAGTAAGGATGGCCGCCATCCAAAAGACTAAGAACAACAAATGCTGGCGAGGATGCGGAGAAAGGGGAACCCTCCTACACTGCTGGTGGGAATGTAAGCTAGTTCAACCATTGTGGAAAGCAATATGAAGGTTCCTTAAAAAACCCAAAATACAAATACGATTTGACCCGGGAATCCCACTCCTTGGAATTTACCCAAAGAACACAGCTTCTTAGATTCAAAAAGATATATGCACCCCTATGTTTATTGCAGCACTTTTTACAATAGCCAAGATATGGAAGCAACCTAAGTGTCCATCAGTAGATGAATGGATAAAGAAGAGGTGGTACATATACACAATGGAATACTATTCACCCATAAGAAGGAAACAGATCCTGCCATTTGCAACAACTTTGATGAAGCTGAAGGATATTATGCTCAGTGAAATTACCCAGGTGGAGAAAGGCAAGTGCCAAATGATTTTCCTCATTTGTGGAGTATAACAATGAAGCAAAACTGAAGGAACAAAATAGTAGCAGACTCAGAGACTCCAAGAAGGAACTAGTGGTTACAAAAGGGGAGGGGTGTTGGAGGGCGGGTGGGGAGGGTGGGAGAAGGGGATTGTGGGGTATTTTGTTTAGTACATATGGTGTGGGGGATCACGGGGAAAACAGTGTAGCACAGAGAAGACAAACAGTGAATCTGTGTCATCTTACTACACTGATGGACAGTGACTGAATTGGGGTATGGGTGGGGACTTGATAATATGGGTGAATGTAGTAACCACATTGTTTTTTCATGTGAAACCTTCATAAGAGTCTATATCAATAATATCTTAATAAAATTAAAAAAACATGAAAAAGTAAGAGTACATGTACAATTAGGAAAAAAAGTGATCATTTTTAGTGTTCAAAGAATTGCGAGTGTAACAGATGTGTAGAAATCATTTTGTAGCTATTAAAGAAGCAAAATGAAAATTTATGATAACAGAAGTTGAAGTCGTCTCGTATATGGTCCTATTGGCATGATTATTGATTGAGCTGGTGTTTGAAGTGGAAAGAATTCTTTTAAATGGCACTGTGGCAATATTTAGTAAGAGCCATAAAGTATTCATATTTCTTGACCCAATAATTTCAGACCCTATGAATTTACTCTGAGGAAATATTTGCCAGGAAAAATCTCCACATATGCACAGCCCTGTTTTGTGGCAGCAGAGAGAGAAGTGTGTGGCCGTTCAGTGAGTTCAATGAGGAATCGGATGACCTTGGACCCGTGAGGGACTTTTCGCACTCAAAACTGCCTGGTGATCTTGGGCAACTGATGTGTTTTCCCTGTGCCTCAGTTTCTTTATGCATTGCAGCCTAAATCATGGGTTGTTGTGAAGATCAAATGAGTTAACAAATGTGGAACACTTAGAAAATGCCTGTCGTGTGGGAAGCACTCTGTTGTATAAAGTATAATTATAGCAAAAATTTGAAAAAAGAAGTCAACTACCCCATATGAGGAGGGTTGTTCCAAAATTATGTTTCCATGATGTAATGCCATTTTATAAAACGAGGAAGAGGTATTTTGAGGACTCTGAAACTGAAAAACGAATTTATGATGGAATATTCGGTAAAATGAAAATTGAAAATTCTGAGTTCACTGCAGTCACAGCCATGCAAAATGTGTCTGAAGAAGGGAAGAGAAAAATTGTTGTGTCAGAGTGGTGGGATTGTGGGGGGTTGCAGAACCTTTTCTTTAATCTGATATCGTTGTTAAAAAAAAATAAACCAATACCGTAACCAAACTACTTCCTTTCGCTTTGACCACTCTGGTGTGCAAAACCAAACACACCTGGAATGAAACCTCAGGGGGTGAAGGTGACCAGCTGGGAGGCTGCAGCTGCAGGTGGAGTGATAGGAGCCTCCCTCACCTGCCCTCTGGACCTCTGAGGCCCCTGTGGCAGAGTCACGTGATTCCCTGGGCCAGCTCACCTCCCTGTCAAAGTGAAATTCTTTTTTTCTACTTTTTTCTTCCTCCCTCCCTCCCTCCCTTCCTTCCTTCCTTCCTTTTTCTTTTTCTTTCTTTCTTTCTTTCTTTCTTTTTCTTTCTTTCTTTCTTTCTTTCTTTCTTTCTTTCTTTCTTTCTTTCTTTCTTTCTTTCTTTCTTTCTTTCTTCTTTCTCTCTCTCTTTCCTTCTTTCTTTTTAATTATGGTTTTAATTTTTTTAAACAGTTTTATTTAGGTATAATTAATAATTAATGTACAGAAAATTCCCCGTATTTAATGTATACAATTTGATGAGTTTAAATACATGCATATGCTGGTAAACCCATCACTGCAATCAAGGTAATAAACATCACCTCCAAAAGTTTCCTCCCTCCTTCTTTCCTTTTTTGAGTTGTGGTAAGAATGAGAGGGGAATTGGGGATTTGCTTTCCCATGTGTAGAACGTTTCAGTTACACACATGAAAAAGTTCTAGAAATCTGCTGTACAACATAGTACCTATAGTTAGCAATATTGGATTATACACTTAAACTTATTAAGAGGGTATGTCCTGTTTTTCATTGCAATGATCTTAAGGGACTTGGAATTCTGCTATTGTTGGAGGTTTAGAGTCAAAAATCTAAATGTCCTTTCCTAAGGAAGAGGTGGGCAAAGAGATGTGTGTGTTGCTGAGAATTTGTCCTGGCTTTGTCCTGGGAGAGGTGAAGTTGCAACAGAATGAAGAGGAAAATTGGAGGATTGATTTATAAGAATAATTAAGGTGAAGATAGTCTCGAATCATTGTCAAAATGCTGGTCTTTTAGATAGCAATGGTACAGAACTGGTCTGTTATTTGTGTGCCTAGTTATGAGAGGAATTTGGATAATAGTGCTTTTATGAGTGTTATAGGACAACAAAACATAGGGAAATGATGTCAGTAACTGGCATTTAGTAAGTACTCAATAAATGTTCCCACTTCTGATGAAAGTAGACTGCAAGAGTCAGATGTAGAAGTAGGACAGAAAGCAGGAAATTGAGGAGCGGCAGGCAGCAGCTCAGGGCTAGGTTGATTGTTAGTGAACTAGATTGTTAATTTCAAGTGTCTTGTTGGATTGAGCTGTCGCACTGTCATCTGCAATAAAATTAATCTTTCAAAAGCAGTCATTTCTTCCCCAGTTCCTCCTTTTTGATGACATTCCCATGGCTCTTAGCTCATCTATCCATGTGCCATCACTAATTCTCAGAAAAGGATGTTTGTCACAGAGGCTAATGAGGTGACACACAATGAACAAGGTTGGCAGATAAAGGTGACTCAGCTGCTGGCTTCCCAGTTGTGAGTGGACCCGTGTGTCTCTCACTTCTCAGGGTATCTCTGGGAACTCCAGATAAAGCTACCAGTGAGGCCAATGGCTTTGGTCCTATTGAGTGTCAGAATGCATCCTTAGCAAATCAGGAAGTGTCTTCCATGAAAGTCACAGTATCCAGAATGCTGGGGTCCCTTTGGCCAGGCTAAGATGACTTTTAATATTCTGTAGCATTAAAGCATTGATGACAGTGGCAAATACTTCCTAAGATGCCCAGCTGACAATGAGAAGATCTAGATGAAAATACTACAATGTGGTTTCCAATCTTGGAGTTCCTGGGTCATAGATTGAAACTGGAAATCCATTCAACATTGTTGAGCAAGATGGATGAGGAAAGAAAATACATGAGAAGTATGCAGAACCAGAGCCATCTGGTGAGGGTCTAGGTTCTAGGTACGTGGATCATATTGGATCCAGGCTTTAGGCCAGGCCACCCCTTTCCTTTTACTGAGACGGACCTGCATCACAGCAAACATGCTACAGAGGACGGTCTTTTATTTATTGCTTGATATGTTAGGAACAAGATTTATGGCCCCAACAAGAGTGAATGCATTGGTTCACTTACTCTTTTAACAAATATTTGGGTGTCAGCTATGGGCTAGAGCTCTGGTATTCTAGTAAGGAAAAAGACCAGTCTGTGCCCTTATGAGAGGAACATTTTATTTGGAGATATGGACAATTAACAGGAAAACAAATGCATGCATAATGTAATTTCAGGTGCATAAATCTACAAGGAAAAAGAAAGCAAGATAAGATGGAGTCAATGGATATAAGAGGGCTATTACAGATGGAGTGTTGGCGGAACCTCTGAGGGTATTGTATGTGGGCTGAAGGCTCAGTGGCATGGAGTGAGATATGAGATCTAGGTGAATCCCAACAGGAAGTCAAATTGGCTCTACTTTCCAAATATATCCACCACCCAGACTCTTCTTATCACCTCTGTTGCTAACTCTCTGGACCACGTCACCATTAATACCTCACTGTGAGTTACCCAGTGGTCTCCATACTGACCTCTCTTCTTTATCTTCCAATACCACACAGTCTATTCTCAACATAGCAGCCTGGGGACATCTTTAAAACTCTAATTCATATAATGCCATTTTGGAGCTCAGAATCCTCAGTGGCTCCCGATTTCATTCAGTGTCAAGTTCCAAGTTCTTACCATGGGCTCCAAAGCCTGACATGAGCTGTATTTGTTTCCTGTGGATCTGTGAACAAGGATGAGTGCACTGCATGATGCAGAGATAAGCTCTTTACTCTGTTGTCATCTTAACCTCCATTTCCAGTTGTCTGGGCCTGTTCCCCCTTGACAGATTCAAGAATGCTGGAAACAGTGGAGACTGTATGAGGAGCTTAGGACAAGAGGGATGCCTGCCTCCCAATCTCTTTCCTGGAAAATGATGAATTTGGTAAATGTCAAAAGGTCAAGCCTAGTGTATAGGTCAGGTAACCCCCAGTGTTAATATTTTAAAACAATAAAAGTTTATCTGGGGCTCATGTAAAGTCTAGGGATTGGGAGATGTGTTCTTTATACTAGTGTTGACATCTGGTGACACCCAGATATCCTCTCCATCCACGATCTGAAGAAGGAGGAGGGAAAACATGGGATATGGCACAGAATATTTGGGGGACTTGGCCTGGAAATGGCACATAATACTTTCTACATTCCACTGGTCAGAGCTGAGTTCTGTGAGCCATTATAGTGAATTATTGAAATTGAGGAAGGGGTTGTGAGAATCTTTGATTTACAGTCAAATTGGACATAAGTGTGGGTACCCTGGGCACCCAACACTAACATCTGAAGATGGAGGCAGTCTTGTGGAACTAAGTCCTTAACCTCTGGGGTCTGCATGAATTCCAGGTAGTCAGTGTCAGAAGTAAATTAAATTATAGGACATCCAGTAGGTGTCTGTGGAGGATCAGAGAATATCTTGGTGTAGAAAACTCACACATTTGTTCTCAGAAGTGTTATGAGTAGAGAAAAAGTTCTCTTTTCAACCCCCTTTGTCACTCTATTGGTATTTGCGTGCTAGTCATCCCATCTTATCCTGTGGCTTCAAACACCGCTTACAGCTTGACAATTCCCTTTTGACAACATTTTTGTATCCAGTTCTGACCCCTCTCCTGGACCAGATTTGAATGTTGCATCCAGCTGCCTGTTGCACATCTCTGTTTGACTGCTGAACATGTAACTCAAAATGAATATTTGCAAAACTTGGCTCCTAATTTCTTCCATAGATGCTTCTCCCTCAAATTTCCTCATCTCAATAGAAAACAATTGCAACCTTCAAAGTGCTCAGGCCAAAATCGTGACTTTGTCACTGAATCATCTTCTTGCTAACATATCCAGTTTATTAGCAAATTCTGTTGACTATATCATCAATACAGCGATATTTTCAATGGATTTTCCTTCCCTTCACTAGTGTTGCCTTAAACTTGTTCGCCATCCTCATTTGTCTAAACTTTTGCAATGGTCTGCTGATGAATTTCCTAGCTTCTGTTCTTGTTCCTTGACATCTAACTTTCCATGCAGCTGCTATGTCTCTCTATACAATTTTCTGAAAAAAGAAATACATTTTCAGTAGTCTGTTGTTTTAAAAAGGCTTTTCCAGGGCTACCTCCACTCTCCTTTAAGGCTCCTGGGTCTCTGGTCTTTGTGTGGGAGAGATAAATACTGAGCCCTCATGCCTGGGTAGGCTGGTTTCTGCTACTTCTTCAAGCAACTGATCTCAACACAACCAAATCTTTATTTGATAACCAAATTACTAAGATCATATTCTAGGGATGGTACACATCTTGGATGAATATGGGCACCTGGTGCTATCAGTCTTCCATCAAAACCTTAAGTATTCAGCATACAAAATAGTTCCTATTTTTAATTTCAGTATACAAGATAGTCCCTGTTGGTAGGATAGATCAGTCATGCCTGATAAGGCAGGTTCATAATGAAGAAGTTAGGCTCTCCAGAGTGGGGACTGAGGCCAAGACCCAAAAGAAGTCCCACAATTCTAGCACAGGGGCTCTGGTCTACCTAGAGCTTTCTAGTCTTGTTTTACTCTAAGGCTGAGATAGAACAAGTGATTCCCAATGTCGGGATATGTCCAGTTAGGTTAAGAGGCAAATGAGAAGTCATACATGAGTCAAGTGAATCAGAACTCATTACTGGGGTCACAGAAGCAGGATTTATATAAAAAGAAAGGAAAATAAAAAGGCATGTCAGTAATTCCATAGGACATGGGGGACTCAGTAGTCAATAGATGGGATCTCAGACACAGGGAGGAAAAAGGGCTAAGACAGGAATTCAGCAGAACAAGAAAGAAATGGGGCATGTGTGTCCAAGCAATAGCAAGTTACAGATCAGAATGGTGTCAACATCCGGAATGACTTGATAGTGAAATCCTTAAACGGTTTAATACTCCACCCAGTAAGTTTTCAGGGTATAGGTAGAGGGGACGAGGGCTTGCAGCTGCCCGCTTCCCTGTTTCACATGAGCCTGGAGGACAGGAGCCAAGAAAGAAAATACCTTCCATTCTTTTGCTTAGTGTCAGGTCTGGTGTTTAGTGCTGCACAAGCATTTTCTCATCGATTCTTTTAACAGCCTGTTAGGGAGGAATTATTATCTCTGTTTTAAAGGTGGGGAAATTGAGATTCAGTGACATCAGGGAAATCATTCAGAGCCACGCAGCCAGTGAGGTGCAGATTCAGGGTTAACACCTCCTGTTTCTGATTCCGTAGTCACGCACTACATTCTCAGCCATGAGTCCTCAGGCTAGTGGAACAATCTGTATCTGAGTGATCGGACAGAGAGCAGCTTGAGGACAGGGCCAGCTGCTTCCCTCTGTGCATCACTAGCATCTGGCATAGTATCCTGCAGATGATCAGTAAAAATGCACCAGACCACACTGGACTGATGTCAGGTTGTCTTGCAAATAACTAAGGAAACACACATGAGAGTACACATGTTGTACACACATTGACCTTCTAATACCTTGGGAATGGGTAATAAAGCTTGGTGTGTCCATTTTTATCAGTTAATTCTTAATTTATGAACCCGACTTCTACTACTATTCTGTATCTTACACATTATACATCTCACTAGAAGCCTCTCAACAATACAACTTCACTGGACAGGCTTATTTTCTGTTCCTGGGAAATCACCGGCCTTGTTTTCATTGTAACTAATTATTTCCCTGAGCATCAAAGTCCATTGTCATGGTGACTACATCACAAACACATGCTCCTGCTGCCAGGTTCTGTGTCTTTAAAGGCACAGGAAGAGTTGGGGACAGACTGTGGTTTGACATGGGAAAGCTCTATTGTTGTTACATGAGACAGAGTTCATTGGGGGCAGAGCCTACATACATACAAAGTCTGCATTTAATGTCTGGGATCATCCACAAGGCATTCCTCCCCCATCTAAGAGGAAAAATAGGAGTTGCGTAATTCAATCCCAGCATTAAAGAGGATGCTTCCTTTTGTGCAAAAGCATACAAGTGACCCGTAAAAAACAGTGTCTGAGTCTCAGCTCCAGGGCAAATGGAAATGACACAAGCTATGCATTGCCCCAGGCCATGGGGGACTGTGGAGACCCTTGCTCTGTGCCCTCAGTGAGAAGCTCATGGTCTGTGATTTCTGCGTGGGGCATTGAAGATAGCCAAAGACTTTTCACCAGTGTCCAGATTCCCAGGAATTCTATGTTGCTCTTTGGGATGGGGAGAGTGAAGGGGGCCTTCATGCCAATGCCCCATGGCAGTGGCTGTGCAAGACGGTTATTTTTCTTTTTTTATATATAATTTATTTTGGTATCATAAATCTACAATTACATGTGCAATATTATGGTTATTAAACTACCTCCTTCATCAGGTCCCCCCCCACCAACCTCATTACAGTCACTGTCCATCAGTGTAGTGAGATGCTATAGAATCACTACTTGTCTTCTCTGAGTTGTACAGCCTTTCCCGTGCCCCCCCAACATTACATCTGCTAATCGTAATGCCCCTTTTTTCCCCTTGTCCCTCCCTTCCCACCCATCCTCCTCAGTTCCTTTCCCTTTGGTAACTATTAGTCCATTCTTGGGTTCTGTGAGTCTGCTGCTGTTATTTTCTTTCAGTTTTTTCTTTGCTCTTATGCTCCACATATGAGTGAAATCATTTGGTACTTGTCTTTTTTGGCTTGGCTTATTTCACGGAGCATTATACCCTCTAGCTCCATCCATGTTGTTGCAAATGGTAGGATTTGTTTTCTTTTTATGGCTGAATAATATTCCATTGTGTATATGTACCACCTCTTCTTTATTCATTCATCTACTGATGGACACTTAGGTTACTTCCATTTCTGGGCTATTGTAAATAGTGCTGCGATAAACATAGGGGTGCATATGTCTTTTTCAAACTGGGCTGCTGCATTCTTAGGGTAAATTCCTAGGAGTGAGATTCCTGGGTCAAATAGTATTTCTATTTTGAGTTTTTTGATGAACCTCCATACTGCTTTCCACAATGGCTGAACTAATTTGCATTCCCACCAGCAGTGTAGGAGGGTTCCCTTTTCTCCATATCAACGCCAACATTTGTTGTTGTTTGTGTTTTGGATGTTGGCCATTCTCACTGGTGTGAGGTGATATCTCATTGTGGTTTTAATTTGCATTTCTCTTATGATTAGTGATGTGGAGCATCTTTTCATGTGCCTGTTGGCCATCTGAATTTCTTCTTTGGAGAAGTGTCTATTCATGTCCTCTGCCCATTTCTTAATTGGATTATTTGCTTTTTGTTTGTTGAGGTGTGTGAGTTCTTTATATATTTTGGATGTCAACCCCTTATCGGATACATCATTTATGAATATATTCTCCCATGTTGTAGGATGTCTTTTTGTTCTACTGATGGTGTCCTTTGCTGCATAGAAGCTTTTCAGCTTGATATAGTTCCTCTTGTTCATTTTTGCTTTTGTTTCCCTTGCCCGGGGAGATACGTTCATGAAGAAGTCGCTCATGTGCCACGGAATGCCGGCAGGAGTTGAACAGTTCCTGAGTGGGGCCCTTAGGCTGTATATACAAGACTACAGGAGGGCAAACTGGTGCAGAATGCAAAGAAGCTTTATTCTGGCATGGCTTATATACACATGAATTGCCTACAGATGAGATTCGTACACCCTTCTCAAGGACCTCAATCCAATCACTTAAGTATTGCCCACAGATCAATCCAATTGGACATTAATCCAATACTTAAGTAACATAGGCCTGGGGGCATCTGGTCCAGGTGGCTGGCCTTGAGATAAGACCTCCCTGCATTCCTGAGATACTTCTTCCTGGAATTTAGGAAACTTTTCAAGGTTACTTTCAGAGTCAGGCCCAGTTCAGGCCTTAGATGGTGACTAGGCACAAAAACACAATCAGTCCTGTCCTGTACTCTTGCTCCTTCTGTCCCAACTGCTCTCCACACTCATGTTTATGTCCAAGAGATTTTTGCCTATGTTTTTTCCTAAGAGTTTTATGGTTTCATGACTTACATTCAGGTCTTTGATACATTTTGAGTTTACTTTTGTGTAAGGGGTTAGACAGTAGTCCAGTTTTATTTCTTACATGTAGCTGTCCTTTGCCAACACCAACTGCTGAAGAGGCTGTCATCTCCCCGTTGTATATGCAAGGCTCCTTTATCATATATTAATTGACTGTATATGTTTGGGTTAATGTTTGGATTTTCTATTCTGTTCCACTGGTCTGTGGGTCTGTTTTTGTGCCAATACCAAATTGTCTTGATTACCATGGCTTTGTAGTAGAGCTTGAAGTCAGGGAGCATAATTCGCTGTTTTATTCCTCCTTCTCAGGATTGCTTTGGCTATTCGGGGTCTTTTGTGGTTCCATATGAATTTTAGAATTATTTGTTCCAGTTCATTGAAGAAAGCTGCTGGTATTTTCATAGGGATTGCATTGAAACTGTAGATTGCTCTGGGTAGTATAGCCATTTTGACAATATTTATTCTACCTAGCCAAGAGCATGGGATGAATTTCCATTTGTTAGTGTCTTCTTTAATTTCTCTTAGGAGTGTCTTGTAGTTTTCAGGGTATAGGTGTTTCACTTCCTTCTTTAGATTTATTCCTAGGTATTTTATTCTTTTTGATACAGTTGTGAATGGAATTGTTTTCCTGATTTCTCTTTCTGTTAGTTCATCGTTAGTGTATAGGAATGCAACAGATTTCTGTGTGTTAATTTTGTATCTTGCAACTTTGCTGAATTCAGATATTAGTACTAGTAGTTTTGGAATGGAGTCTTTAGGGTTTTTTATGTACAATATCATGTCATCTGCAAATAGTGACAATTTGACTTCTTCTCTACCAATCTGGATGCCTTGTATGTCTTTGTTTTGTCTGATTGCCATCGCTAGAACCTCCAGTACTATGTTGAATAACAGTGGAGAAAGTGGGCATCCCTGTCTTGTTCCTGACCTTAGATGAAAAGCTTTCAGCTTCTCACTGTTAAGTATGATGTTAGCTGTGGGTTTGTCATATATGGCCTTTATGATGTTGAGGTATTGCCCTCTATACCCATTTTGTTGAGAGTTTTAATCATGAATGGATGTTGAATTTTGTCAAATGCGTTTTCAGCATGTATGGAGATGTTCATGTTGTTGTTGTTCTTCTTTTTGTTCATGTGGTGGATGATGTTGATAGATTTTCGAATGTTGTACCATCCTTGAATCCCTGAGATGAATCCCACCTGATGACGGTGTATGATTTTCTTGATGTATTTTTGAATTCGGTTTGCTAATATTTTGTTGGGTATGTTTGCATCTATGTTCATCAGGGATATTGGTCTGTAATTTCCTTTTTTGGTGAGTTCTTTGCCGGGTTTGGTGTTAGATTGATTCTGGCTTCATAGAATGAGTTTGGAAGTATTCCCTCCTCTTCTATTTTTTGAAAACCTTTAAGGAGAATGGGTGTTATTCCTTCTCTAAATGTCTGGTAGAATTCAGAGGTGAATCCATCTGCCCCAGGGGTTTTGTTCTTGGGTAGTTTTTTGATTACCAATTCAATTTCGTTGCTGGTGATTGGTCTGTTTAGTTTTTCTGTTTCTTGCTTGGTCAGTCTTGGAAGATTGTATGTTTCTAAGAAGTTGTCCATTTCTTCTAGGTTTTCCAGCTTGTTAGCATATAGATTCTCATAGTATTCTCTAATAATTCTTTGTATTTCTGTGGGGTGCATCGTGATTTTTCCTTTCTCATTTCTGATTGTGTTTATGTGTGTAGATTCTCTTTTTCTCTTAATGAGTCTGGCTAGGGGTTTATCTATTTTGTTTATTTTTTCAAAGAACTGACTCTTGGTTTCCTTGATTTTTTTCTATTGTTTTATTCTTCTCAATTTTATTTATTTCTACTCTGATCTTTATTACGTCCCTCCTTCTGGTGACTTTGGGCCTCCTTTGTTCTTCTTTTTCCAATTTCAGTAATTGTGTCTTTAGACTATTCATTTGGGAATGTTATTCCTTCTTTAAATAGGCCTGGATTGCAATATGCTTTCCTCTTAGAACTGCCTTTGCTGCGTCCCACAGAAGTTAGGGCTTTGTGGTGTTGCTGTCATTGGTCTCCATATATTCTTTGGTCTCTGTTTTAATTTGGTCATTGACCCATTGATTATTTAGGAGAATGTTGTTATGTCTCCATGTATTTGTGAGCCTTTTTGTTTTCTTTTTACAACTTATTTCTAGCTTTATACCTTTGTGATCTGAGAAGTTGGTTGGTAGAATTTCAATATTTTTGACTTTACTGATGTTCTTTTTGTGGCCTAGTACATGGTCTATTCTGGAAAATGTTCCATGTGCACTTGAGAAGAATGTGTATCCTGTTGCTTTTGGATGCAGAGTTCTGTAGATGTCTGTTAGATCCATCTGTTCTAGTGTGTTGTTCAGTGCCTCTGTGTCTTTACTTATTTTCTGTCTGGTTGATCTGTCCTTTGGAGTGAGTGGTGTGTTGAAGTCTCCTAAAATGAATACATTGCTTTCTATTTCCTCCTTTTATTCTGTTAGTATTTGTTTCACATATGCCGGTGCTTCTTTGTTGGGTGCATATATATTTAAAATGGTTATATCGTCTTGTTGAACTGACCCCTTTATCATTATGTAATGTCCTTCTTTATCTCTTGCTACTTTCTTCGTTTTGAAGTCTATTTTGTCTGATACAAGTATTGCAACATCTGCTTTTTTCTCCTTGTTGTTTGCATGAAATATCTTTTTCCATCCCTTTACCTTTAGTCTGTGTATATCTTTGGATTTGAGGTGAGTCTCTTGTAAGCAGCATATAGATGGGTTTTGCGTTTTTATCCATTCTATTACTCTGTGTCTTTTGATTGGTGCATTCAGTCCATTTACATTTAGGGTGATTATCGATAGATATGTACTTATTGCCATTGCTGGCTTTAGATTCGTGGTTACCAAGGTTCAAGGGTTGCTTATTTACTCTCTAACAGTCTAACTTAACTTTCTTGTTAAATTATTGTAAACACAGTCTGATGTTTATTTCTCTCCCTTCTTATTCTTCCTCCTCCATTCTTTATATACTAGATGTTTTATTCTTTGCCTTTAGTTAGTATTTGGATGGTCTGCTTTGTTTTCTATGATTTTATTTTCTCTGGTGACATCTTTTTAGCCTTAGGGGTGCTTCCCACTAGAGCAGTCCCTTTAAGATATCCTCAAGATTTGGTTTATGAGAGGCAAACTCCCTCAGCTTTTGTTTGTCTGGAAATTGTTTAATCCCTCCATCATATTTAAATGATAATCGTGCTGGATACAATATTCTTGGTTCGAGGCCCTTCTGTTTCATAACGTTAAATATATCATGCCATTCTCTTCTGGCCTGTAAGGTTTCTGTTGAGAAGTCTGATGATAGTCTGATGAATTTTCCTTTGTAGATGATCTTTTTTCTCTCTCTAGCTGCCTTTAATACTCTGTCTTTTTCTTTGATCTTTGCTATTTTAATTATTATGTGTCTTGGTGTTGTCTTCCTTGGGTCCCTTGTGTTGGCAGATCTGTAGGCTTCCATTGTCTGAGAGACTATTTCCTTCCCCAGCATGGGGACGTTTTCAGCAATTATTTCTTCAAAGACACTTTCTATCCCTTTTTCTCTCTCTTCTTACTCTGGTACTCCTATGATGCAAATATTGTTTCGTTTGGATTGGTCACACAGTTCTCTTAATTTTCTTTCATTCCTAGAGATCATTTTATCTCTCTCTGCCTCAGCTTCTCTGTATTCCTGTTCTGATTTCTATTCCATTAATAGTCTCTTGCCTCTCTTCCAGTCAGCTGCTAAGCCCATCGATCGCTTGTCTCATTTCTGCATTGTGTTTCCTCACTTCCCTCAATTCCTCCCTTAGCTCTGGCATATTTCTCTGTAGATCCATTAGTATGGTTATGACTTTTTTTCTGAATTCTTTTTCAGGAAGATTGGACATGTCCATCCCATCAGGCTCCCTCTCTGGGGTTGTCTGGCTAAGCTTTATTTGTACCATATTCCTCTGTCTTTTCATGGCGATAGAAGTGGTCAGAAAAAGATAAAAAAAAAAAGGAAAAAAAGGAGAAAAAAAAGCCCGCCAGGTGTAGATTCTGTGAGGATGCTGTAGGTGGCGCTGCTGCTCCACTATTCCGCAGTTGTGGCTGCTCCACCAGGCCCTTTGTGGCTCTGGCTCAGGAAGGAATGAATGGGAGCCTGCTGATCTCTGTGGGAGGTCTTGGTACTGATGCTTTTCCCAGCCGCCGGCCAAGGGGTCCGAAATTCCCCAGGACTCCCAGCCTGCTTGGCTGAGTGCGCTGGGATGATCCTGCTCCTCCATTGGTCCCTGTCTCTTTAAGACCCCTAAGAAAGTGCGTGGTTTTCTTTTGTCCTGGGGCTGGCTGAGAGGACCCGGTTGTGTTGTCCTTCTCAGATCCTGCCCTTCTGTTTCTCTAATCTCCGATACACCACGTGATGTGTGTCAGTGCTCCCGGCGCAGATCACCAGGGCTGGTTATTTGGAGGGCCTGTGCTTCCACTCCCTCCCTGCTCTGAATCCTCTCTTCCTGCCAGTGCACTGGGGTTGGGGAGTGCTCAGGTCCCGCCGGGTTGCGGCTCCGTATCTTACCTACTTCACGAGGTGCCGAGTCCTCTCAGGTGTAGCTTCAGGGTGGGTGTTGCCCTGTATCTTCTGATCTCTCTTTTAGGAATAGTTGTATTTGTTGTATTTTCATAAATATGTTTGGTTTTGGGAGGAGATTTCTGCCACCCTGCTGAAGCCGCCATCTTTCCGGAAGTCTCCGGTTATCTTTCTTATCCAGAGGAATTTGGGAGAACCTTGCTTGCTTTCCTGTAGGGTTTACAGTGTTTTCTCCTCCTAATCCACAGATTCTCCTGTATCCACGACCTCTTTCTCCACAAGCCAAGCTTGTCTAATTGTGGTGCTCAAGCTCCTATATGTTGGTCCTTGGGCCGAAAGTATTAGCATCATGTGGAAACTTGTTAGAAATGCTTATTCAGAGTCCCCACACCATTTCTACTGAATCAGAAACCCTAGGGATTAGGCCCAATAATCTGCACTTTAACAAGCCCTCCAGGTAATTCTGAGGCACATTAAAATTTGAGAGCCACTGTCTTAAGCCCTGAAAGAAGCTCATTTTGTTGTTTAGAGGACTTCACAATAAATATGGAGACCGGCATTGGATTTTTGCATCAAAATCTCTTTTTACCCATCCTCACCACCCAACATGGTCAAATCAAATGTTCAAACTCTCTTCATCCCTTCAGAATTTGCAAACTGAGCCTTTGCCCTTGATGCTCCATCATCTTTGTGTTTCTTTGAGAAGAGTATTATCCTGGTCTGTGAACTTTGATGCCTTTCACTGTACTGACAGGTCTGTGATAGAATAAAGATAAGGAATTAGTCTTTGTTGCAGGATGTAGGAATTAGTCTATGCATGGGGTCTGGAGTCAA
Source organism: Smutsia gigantea (assembly GCA_032199065.1). Taxonomy (NCBI): domain Eukaryota; kingdom Metazoa; phylum Chordata; class Mammalia; order Pholidota; family Manidae; genus Smutsia; species Smutsia gigantea. Next base: position 192,594 of record JAVSCE010006133.1, read on the forward strand.
GGTAGCCCAGAGAGGTGAGGAGGAAAAATGGTTCAGCATGTGTTGGAATGGATTCCCTTGCTTGAGGACGAATGCACATTCTGGATTAGTGTGAGGATGGTTCTTAAGCAGGTAGCTGCACCCACCTAGGATGGGGAGATGTAATGTTGCCAAGTGCTGGGGTGTCTAAGTTCCTGGAGCAGAGTGACCAACGCTAAAGGGGCATGGTGAGGGCCATTCCTAACGATGGATCCTTAGGAAGGGCAATAAGGAGTTTGGGCAGAGGTGGCTGTCACAGGAAGATAGAGATGATAGCTACAGAGGTGAAAGTGATGGGGAAGGTGTCTTCACAGAGCACCAGTGCCTCGGAGCAGGTTAGGGCAAAGCTTACTCTGGCTGACTTTGCTGAAGGCTGTACCAAGGAGCATTCACTAAACCCCTTGCTTCTTGGTAAGTGTTCTGTTGGAGGTGGGAGTGTGGCATAAGGGAGGTCAGGGGGTACCCTCTCTGTGGAGGGAAGGAGGAATGCACCAGGATTCTAGCAGGGCAGGGTAAGAGCTTTAGCAGACCAAACGGATGTGTCATCGGTGAGGTGAGGAAGAGGAATTATTCATCCCATAAACAGAAACTTCAAACTCACTAGGTGTCAAGTAACATGTCTTTCCAGGACCCAGGAACTATGAGTTATATTTCTATTTTCTCTTCATAATTTTAACATGCCATTCTCTTTTTCCCACTCTCTCCTAATTCATGGGTCAGGGCTTGTTAGTGTCTGTAGATTGCTGTAGTATGAGGTACCTCATGACAAGCTGAGGTTTCCATAGAAACAAATAGAGACCTTGCTTTTTGAGTCTTGCAGAGAATATTTCTGGCAACTTATCAGGAACGGCAGTATGTTCTTTTGGGGAAGATATTTGCACTCCTTGCAGGAAAAACATAAACAAAACATTATCCTAGGACAGAGCTGTTCTGTTTTTTTTTCTTTTTTTTTCCTTTTTTCCTTCTGAACTGTGTCTGCCTCCTCCAACCACCTCCAAATGCTTCCTGAGCACCTCTGCCTGAGAGCTGATGGACTCCAGCTCTTCTCCATCCAATTCGGTTGCCATTTAGCTTCCTCTGGACATAGTCCAGAGGGTGTCACAGACTGGAAAGTAAGGAGAAGTGGGAAGAAAATGGAATCTTTGAGGGCATTCATTGCCACAGATTGAGAGAGTTGGGGGCAGTGGGCTTGGATAAGGCTGTTGATTGCACTTTTGAAAATTTTGGTAGTTTGGGGTCAAGTTGTAATGTTACAAAACCTTGGAGAAGTTTGGATTTTAATCAAAATATCTAGGCAGTGGCTATGATTATGATCTGAAAATAACTGGGTTTTAGAAATGAGGGGAACATCAAAAGGCAATCATCAAAATTCCATAATGACCGTGTCAGAGGGGCTTAAAGAGGGGATATTCGATTAGACTTGGAATCAGTAGTATGAGCATATGTTAATAGGAACAAGTCTGAAGTCAGCAGATACTCTAAACTGCTTTGGCCTTTCTGCTCAGCCCCTTTGTCCCTGTGGCTGGTCTTTGAACAGCCCACATTTTGTTATCTCTGGATGGTGCCACATGGTGATAATCCACAGCCTCTTTTATTTTACAGCACACTTACACTTCCCATTTGTGGTACAAGCAGACCTGGATGGTTAGTGCCGGGATTCTTTCCCATTCCTGAATTTAATGTGTGGGGTTTAGTAAGTTTACTGTTCATTTACATCTTTAACGTGTAGCTGCTGGTTGTGTGCAGGACATATCTGATCTCAGTAATATCCTTGGCAGGGATACTCAGATGCATCACGGATACAGCTATGGATTTTTTTTTACAACTGATGGGTGACCTTTTATAGGTTACAAGGAGCCCCCAGTAGGTTATCATCATTTCCTAATACCCTCTCCCACACCCTCCAGGACCTGTGTCTCTCAGTCAGTGGTCATCTTGGCTCACTCCATCCGTCTCATCTATCGGTGACCCTGCTCCGTATTGTGAGATGTGTATCATTTTGGGGATGTGAGGAGCTAAGCTAGGAAGAGATTTTAAAAGATGGTACAACACAGAGACACAACTTAACTATCATAATTTGTGAAAATGCTGTTTTGCATCTAGACTTGAGATGGCAGACTGCATACAGCTGCAGTTCCAGGGGCTACCACGTGATCAATTAAACTGCCCAAGAATGTGGGAAACAAACAGTTCTTTGTCCTACTTCAGTTATCTTAGTGACCCCTGAAGCCACCACTAGTGCAAAGAGTGCATAATATTGGTGACACATTAAGAGAGAAGTGACATTTAAGAGAGAAGGGATAACTTTATTTGCACACCATTTTCCAAGAGAAGGGAGGGGGTGGTGGCTTTAACACTGGGCTACAGGTTCTTCGACAGTCTTCCCATGGGGGAGGTCATATGTTCCATGCCTGGAATCTGGATGGGCTTCTGACTGCTTCCACCAAGACAGTATGGCAGAAGGCATTCTGTGTACATCTGAGGCTAGGTCATAAAGGACATGAAACCTCTGCTTCATTTTCTGAAACATTCAGTCCTAGTGCCCTAAGCCATCATGAAGTAATTCCAACAACCCTTAGGCTGCTGTGATGGAAAGGTCACATGGAGATGCTCTGTTTGAGCCAAGCTTCCAGACCTTTATGAGTGAAGAAGTCTCCAGATGACACCAGCCCAGACCAATGTACCCAAGAGCCAAATTTACCCATTTAAGTCTTCCCCGTTGGGACCCCAGACATTGGTGGAGCAGACACAAACCATTCCTGCTCTGCCTTATCCAACTCTCTGACCCACAGAACCTGAAAGCACCACAAAATGGTGGTTGTATTATGCCACTAAATTTTAGAGCAGGTTGTGCAGTAGTAGATGATGAGAACAGTAGATTAAGCTGGAATATGAACACCATCAATAGCTATACACTGTGCAATTCTTGTTCTGTATTTTGGGAGAAAAAGGCAAAGCAAGGTATTTCTAGTCACTTGCAGTGGGGTGGAGTAAATAAATGTTTTAATCGTGAGTAATCATGTCCTCACTGAGAGGCATACATGTGTCACTTAGTGGGAGTATCCCCAGGGAATTACCAGTTAAAGAACTAGTCAACAGGACAGGAAGTGGCCAACTGGCCTGTCCCCAGCAGAGCCATGTACCTGTTAAATTTCTGGCTTCATTGGAGATCATCAAGCTGTCCAAATGTGCTTTGGCAAGGATATTGGTGTATTAGTCAGTGTCCATTAGGGAAAAATAAAAGAAACACATTTTATAAGGGAGGCTTAAATTGGTAATGTATGTTATAACAGTTGTCTATAATCATAAAGTTCTGTATAATATGCTCTTCTACTAATATTTGGTGGCTAAATACAAAGGCATACATTTATATTACAAGTCTAAGATGGGGGACACAAGAGAAAAGTAGTGAGGACACCAGAATTGTACTAGTGGCTTGGAGAGGGGCACCTGCAGGGCTGGTACTTAAACAGTGTAGGGGGGGTGGTGCTTGCTGCTGATGTTCAGACATATGGGGAGATGGCACCCTGCTCCGCTGCTCTGACCACTAAGAGAGAGCAGTGCAGCTGCTGATGGCACCACTGATAGTGGTTGGAGCCGGGAGTGTCAAAAGATGTGGGAGGCCGGAGCCATAGCTGTATGCCTCTGTTGTCAGAACTGAAAGCCGGAAGCAACCCTTCTCCCCTCCACCTTGCTACTAATCTTCTGTCACTGATTCCCATTGGCCCGAGCCAACAGGAGGCTGGCAAAGGATTCTGGGAAATGTAGTTTGCAGGCTTCCAGCTCCAGACTCACAGAAGGAATGAAGGATGGTCTTACAGATGAGAATGGGTGGGTACCTAACCGACACAGGTGGAAATCTTAATCTCTGAAATTGTCAAGAAAATACTGTCCAGAAAGCTGTCCACATATCACACGAAATTTGGACTCTTTTCTTTTTGGTTGAAAATTAAAAGAATCTGAACCTAAATTAAGCAAAAAGTAAAATTTTAGCTCTTAGAAGTGAAGAGTCTAAAAATAGGGCTTTATGACAAAGGACCAAATGACATCAACATCTGATCTCTCACCCACTCTGCTACTCTTTGCTTTTCCATTCTTTGGCAGCATCTTCTAATATGGTAGCAAGAGATCTCGCAGCAATTGTAGTCCAGCAAACTTACAGCTATAAGAATAATGGAAATAAGGATTCTTCCTCTCCTTTCCACTTAGTTCACTCAACATCCAAGACTCATCAGTATTTTTTTGTGGGGGCCATGTGTTTACTGGGGGCTCCATGCACGCATACTCACTGCATCACAAGACGACAGCACAGTGACTGGATGCTACAAGGTGACCTCCACCCACAGCTGATGCCCAGAGGCAGTGGGGTATAGTCTCATCCTATGTGGTCCAGACCCAGCTGGGTCCTTTCCTCCTGGGCAGCTGAGGGAGGGGGCTGCTGGGCTGGGCCCCAGGCCTGGGAAGGGGAAGCAAGCAGGAACATCTGGGGAGGGGCCAGGGGGCCGGGAGAGGCTTGCCACCCTCACCACGGGGAATGCAGCATAGCAGCTGTTTTTTCACCTTCATCTGGCTGGTTTCTTGGATCTTTGTGGCCAGGAACATCTCACCCATGACTGTGTAACCCTTGTAGAAGTTGAACACCAGTTCCAGTTCATAGACTGTGGAAATACTCACTAAGACCTCCACTAAGTTGTGCATGGCACTAGCTGGGCCAGATTGCTGTCTCTGATGCCCATGCAGACGCACAGACAGGTCGGCTCTGATTGGTTCTCATGTCATAGTCAGATTATTGCTAGGTTCACTCACAAAATCTGGCTTGGGTTCAAGGAATGGCAATAATGTTGCCTTGGACTCAGTATTTAAGTATGTTTTGCTTTGCTTTCTCTCCAAAGCATCAAGGAAATGGGGCAAAGACCATACACACAGATCAGATGAGGATGCAAAGGTGTGGATGAAGTTCCTCAGTTTCCTCATAGGCAGGCCCCAAATCTTAACAACTCCTATGGAGGAGATATTCACTAGGTGAGAGGACCACAGGTCTTTTACTCACTTAGCTATTTCAACACCCAGAAACAATTTCTACTATGACCCAAGGCAATAATTTTGTTACCCAGCGAGCAATGGTCCGAACATAATATACGGACCTTCTAAATCATGTCTCATTAACACATTAGCAGCATCCTCTTTCCTGCACTAAATGGCAGAGACTAGGGAGTTTCTATTTATATATACTTAGGGTCTTTCCATGATCATGCCAGGCCATGGTCTGCCATACCACCACCACCTCTGGCTCTGATATCCTAATTATATGGATGCCCATGCTCATCCATGGACCTGAAATGAGATCAGTCCTACCTTTAAATATTTAAAGGCAAGAGGAAAGGTGATTTTGATAAAGGAAATTACTGGGTACTTCTTTCAGAAGAGACTGGGAGAACAAGTGATGTATGTCTGCTAGAATGGTTTCCTCTTATTCTGCACACAGGAGACCCCAAGCCTTAGTCCCTACCTGTCCTCAACAATTTGGGTTCTGGAAAAGGACAGGCCATCAGTACTCTCTCCATATCTGCCTGCTGTTCCCTGACCCCGGCATAGTCCAGCCTTTTCAGCTGACATATACTCGTTGAGGATCATTGTCAACACACCTCTGAATGCTATGCTTAATCTCCGGCTATTGTTCCTCTGCGCTTGGTGGCTGTTCCCTCTTCTCCAGGATATACAGACTTAGCCATGCTATTCCCGCTGTAAGGAAGCTTTTCCCAGGTTGGTTTCCTTTTAGGCAGGGTTCTGAGTTCCTTCCAACTTCTGTGTTTTCCAAGATGCAATCCATTCTGTTTCTCTGCAGTTGGGGAGTTCCCTGTAGCCAAGAATTACTTTTTGTTAAATTGTCCCTTCCAAATGGTTTTTCTACAATCACTGTAATGAACAGACAGATGGGTGTCTGACCTTCAGAAGATATAATGAAGATTTATTTTCTAAACTGTTAGGACAAGCCAAGGTTATCATACAAAAAAAAAAACCCTAACACACTGCAAATTGCACTCAATTCAACCAAAAATGTCAGTTTCATTGGCTATAACTTTTCCCTCTGAATCATGCTGATAATATAGGTAAGCTTGCACATCTGACCTTATATCATCCTGTTGATTACCTTACTGACAAACACTAATTTTTGAGAAGGCCAGAATTTTATGAATTCCATAAATATTATCATAGCAGGATAACATTTTAAAAATGTTAACTCAAAATGGGTAATGGTTCTATTATTTGATTACCCTGTGTCCTTCTGAAAGGAATAATCTTGATACCTTGTTTGGACACCCAGAAACTAAACACCCACCCATACCAGATCATCAATGCACACTGACTGGGCTCCGGTCTAGTGCATACCTGACCATAGACAATGAGCTTCTGGGGACAGAAATATTACTGAGAGAGATCCATACTAAGATAAGCAAATGATTCTACTGTAATAAATCCCCAATTTTCTAGAATCCAGCACAGACTGTTACCCTCCTGATCACTAACCCCTGAGATGCTTGACTTTCTGAAGAGCTTTTTTCTCATATTCATATCACAGCTTCTTTCCCGATCCTCTGCTAAAGGGTTGTTGCTTAGAAATTTACTCAAAGGTTGAATCCAGCTGTATTTCTATAGATTTATCTTCTCCCTCTGTCTCTCTCTCTCTTTAAATAGTAAGGGCAAATATAATGCAAATTAATGCCACAAAGTAATTGGCCTCTCTCCATGTGAAATCTACACAGAAGCTGCAGAGACACTGCTCAGGGGCCAACAATTCACACTGAGTGCCTTGGTGGATGAATTGGCTCTATACCCAGAGTGAACAGTGCAAGCAAACCATAAAAAAAAAAGTACTAAACCACCAACTGACATTATGGAAATAAGACACTGACCGGCCAAAAACCACAGTGTATCAATTAGCAGGATCTTAGTGTTTGGCAGAGAGAACTCTTGGTTTTGGAAGCAGAGCGCTACATGTTTAATGCAGTCATATAATATTTCACCTATGTTCAAAGAAGGCAAACACCTGCAGTATGTACTGCGAAAGCTCAGATTACTGTGTTAAAATTTGCATCAATTCAGTTCAAAGCTTCCATCCATCAAGCTTGGACCACACAATGACTGCTATAATCACCTAATGGATTGGTCCCTTTGCTTTTCTTTCCACAACTCTAGAAATTTCAAGGACATAATGTTTTTTTTCCATCTTGTGGAAGGGAAAATGATAGGAAATCTTAATTGCCTGACAGTTTCAAATGAGACTTCATAGGATGGTTGAACCTTGGTGGGGGGTTTGTTGGGCAAAGGACAGATGTAGGCAAAAGCTATTGAATCTTTCATTTTTCCCAGAGTTGAGAGGTTCAGAGAAGAAAGTTTACACTAGCCAGATTCACAGGGGCCTGATCTGTGGAACACTGGAGAAAACGTGTGGCTGGATCAGATTGTCAAGGATCTAAAGCCTGCATTGCCATTTGTTAGGTTGTTGACTTTGGGAAGGTCCCTTATCCTTTCTGAATATCAGTTTCCTCTTTTGGAAAATGGGGAGACTACCTACCTAATAAAACTATTCAGAAATGAGGAATGATAGTTGTAAGTAACTAGCCTCTTGCTTGGCATACAGTAGGTGCCACTAAATAGTGTTAGTAACTTACTGTAGTGGTAAACTTAAAGGGACAGCAGTGGCTTGTTGTCTGCTCAGGCAGGTAAAATTACACCCCAGGAAGGTGTTTTGTGTCCATAAATTTGGGATGAAGATTTCTTCCGAGAGAGGTGCGTTTTTGTTTGTGTGTCCTTGACCACTTGGGAAACAGGCACATCTATCTCTTCATTCTCTGTGGCTTTTGGAAAGTTACTGAATCTTCTTGAATCTCCTCTATAATAGAATGGAGGTAACACTCCTAGTTTATCTTACTGCTGTTAAGATTAAATAAAATGTATAAGTCATTTCACATAGTGTGGACCTTTGTAGAATAAATGTGATAATTAATAAATGAATACTGACTCCCTTCTCTTCCTTCAAGTTCAAGAGTAAACTTTACTAATATTTACTCCAAACTCTGAGGAAGACCATATGCAGGCTCCACAGTTGTAGGCCATAGACTCTTCTTTCCTGAGTCAATGGGCCACTGTCCTTGTACAGACCTGCCCATTTGCCCTTATTAGTATGTTTCAGGAAGGAGAAAAAGATTGAAGGTAAAGTTAGGGATGTTTTATCACTGCATTGGGATTATTAGTTGATATAATTTCCTTGACTTGGCTTTGATAAGAGTCTAAGACTTTTATTTATTTTTTTAGCCAGTGAAGATATTCTACCTCCTTAAGGGTCAGAAATGGAGAAGATGGGAAAAACTGGAATGCATATTATAAATGTAAAAAGTTAATTTATTGAATTCAACATAAACTTCGGTATATCAGTTACCTACATTCCTACAAATTTGCAGACCACCTTAGCTCTCCCTCTTGTATTGGTTTTGCATTTCTATCGCTGCTGTAACAAATTGCCCCAGTTTAGCTGCCTATGACACACCAGCCTAGTATCTTGGAGTTCTGTAAGTGGGATCTCAGTGAGCTAAAATAAAGGTGTTAGCAGGGTTGAGTGAGCCTGGAGCCTTTAGGGAAGCGTCCATTTTTTTACTCATTTGGGTTATTGGCAGAATTCAGTTCTTTGCTGCCACAGGACCCAGGCCCTGTTTTCTTGCTAACTGTAAACTGTGGGCCATCCTTAGTTGCCAGAGGCTACTGCATTCTTTGGCTTGTGGCCTGCTTCCTCCTTCTCAAAAGTCAGCACTTCCTCTCACAATTCATCTCTGACTCCCTCTCTTTCTTCCTTCCTCTTCTGCTATTAAGGAAGGACTCATGAGATTCGATTTAGCCCACCCACACAACCCAGGATAATGTTCCCATTGCAAGGTCCTTAACCTAATCACAACTACAAAGTAGCTTCTGCCATGTAAGGTGACATAATCATAGGTTTCAGGATGTGGATGACTTTGGGGATCACAATTCTACTAACCACATCTCTGGACAGGCCTGGACAGTTAGAGTAAACAGAAAATAATTCTGAGATTTATTGTTTTCACGTTCCTGGGAAAAAAGCAATAAATCAAACTGTAGCATGTTAACAGATTAAGGTACTTAAAAGAAATAAAAAAAAAAAGACTTTCTGGTATGTAGTTACAGGTCCTGCTAACTACAGTTTAAATTGTTCTTTAAGGAATTTTTGACAGATGGGTAAATTACAACCTACACAACCTTAATTAATTTTAAGGTTAACTCAATTCTCTCAGATTGTCTGAGTTTCCATCCACATTTTATTAACAGCTCTGGGTTTGGTTGCTTTCCCAAGAAAATGAGGCAAAACTGAGAGAATGGCTGTATGTGTCAGTGTGGTTCATTCGTGCTCCGCTCTTTGACTAAATTCATGAAGACAGAGAAAGATGGAATGGATTGTGTTAACTTGGAAAACCAACACCGAGCAATAATGTGGGACATTATCATGGGGGGGGGTCTTAATGAGAAAGAATAATATGGGACGACAGGTTAAGTAGCAGTGAGAACCCCAAATCCACACACTTCTCTATGGGCATTTTATGTCAAAAGTGGGCTTAAGAAAAGTTTGTATGACATGGGCTACGAGGCTAAAAGAGGCAGACTAGGAGAGAGGGGGAGTGGAAGGAGTGTTTCTCAAAGCTCACTGCACATTAGGATCTTTATAAAAAACCATAGCTGGGTCCCTACTACAGGGATTTGATTCAATTTGTTTGGTTCTTTGTTTGTTTGTTTTTTACAGCTCCCCAGGTGATTCTAATAATCAGTCAGGGCTGGGAACCATTGCATCAGATTAACTTCCATGACACTGTGACAATTACAAAATCCCTGTGACCAGGCATCAAAACAGGGGGATCTCAAGGACAGAGACACAGCAGCAGTGGTGACTGAGGCTGGTTTCCAAGGTGCAGCTGTCTCTAGGTGGGACCTTTCTCTACTCCTGCACCCCTACTGTCCCCACCTGTCCAATCAGGTGGAGACTGGGTTTCCTGACTCTGGCCAAAGGGTCAAAATTGATTTCTGCTGACAAGGGTACTGGAGCTCCACTCATTCATGTCCAGAGAAAAACTCTTCCCATTGCAATTCCGACGCTCTGGGCATATCAATACGGGACTAAACATGAAGGCGTAGGCTAACTTTAAATGCCGTGGTGATGATCTCCCAAGCTCCCTGCTTCTTTCTGTCTCAGGGATTTCCAGTGGGAAGTCATTCTAATCAAGAGCCATGCAGTCGCTCCAGAGTCTGAGGCCCTTTTATCCCTGCTGCTTGCTACTTGATTCCTCTGTTGGTGCCATTCGTTCTTGTCCTGGTTGTAGGGCTAAGCCCCACCCCTAGATTTGGAGAGAGTTTGGTTTCTGTATCACGACTTACTAATGTGGTCCTTACTGGTGTTGCATGATCTTCCCCGGGACTGCTGGTGGATCAGGGCCATAGACCCTAATGAGGGTCTCAACTTTCTTGCTTATTTTTCTTATTTCTGGTTGTTTTTAACCTTTCTTCTTCATCGCCCATAGCACTGGGGTTTAAGACAACACCTGCATATGACATGACCCTGCATCTAACATGCACTTTCGGCCATCATGCCTGGACCAAGTGGGGCATTTCTACTCCTACACCTTTTCTTCTGTAGGCTACACAGTGTCATACCCCTGGGTTTTCCCAAAGCACCCACATCCCATAACAGGTCAGACAAATTCCACTCTGCAATGAGTCAGGAGAGGGTCTGATAGAGGTGCATGCACACTGGGAAGTGGGGCTATGACAGATAATAATGTTATATTCCCAGGAGCTGACTCGGACAAAAGAGTGTTTCTCAAAGCTCACTGCACATTAGGAGCTTTATGAAAAAACATAACTTGGTCCCTACTATGTTTGAATCAGGTGTCAGTGAATCCTGGGAATTAGAACACTTCCATGTAATCATTATCTTCTGAGTATCTCTCACATGACATTTAATAGTAGCAAACTTTGTGGACTAGAGAGGGCAAATTGGTTGACCAACTGGATTGCATCTGGATGGGGAGTGGGTCTCTGAATCCCCATCTTAGCTCTACAGTTAGGATGAGGTTGAGGTGCCCATGTCAATATTTTTACCTGGTATTCCTTTTCTCTACTGAACAGATTCCTTTCTCCAACCCCCAGTGCCTTCTGCCATGAGGCAATGAGGACTACAATTTCAGCAAGCTTTGATTCTAGTGTCTTGAATCCCAGCCCCTATTTATTTACAACACTTCACTTATAGGTCCTATCTTTCCCAGAATGCACTGGCAATATCGGTTTCCTTCAGCTACAATTCTGCTTCAATATCTTCTTGGAATTTGCATTTTTTTTTTAACCTCTGTGTTTAAAATATCTGTCTAGGTGAAGGAAAATCAGTTCAGCCTGTTTTAAAGGGCACCATTTCTGTGGAAAGAGTTGGTTTGTTTCCCAGTTTTCTGGTTGTACTCAAGGCTCTGAATCAAGCAACAAATGGTGGAGAAGGCATTCATTTTCTTTCTCCAGCTTTGAAGGTGGCCTCTCTTGCATAACATCAAAGTGGAGTTTTCCTTTGATGAAACTTTCATGGGATTTTCCCAAGTCAGCTGAACCGATGTCAAAATTAGAGTCCATTCTTTTCAGTCTGGCACTGGTCTTCATGGCTTCATTTATAAGTACATGGAAAACCTGTATTTCCACGCTTTCCTTGTGTCCTTATCTGTATTTTAGGGAGAAGTCAGAAGAGGCTTCACTGGGAGCTGCTGCCAGGCACCATATTAAGACCAGAAGTCTTCAAGTCTGCTTATCATTTCTCCTTATTTCAAGCCACTTGGCTTGAATTTTTCTCACTCATACTCTTCCTTTGGCTTCTGACTTTTGCCAGGTGGTGGGGATATAATTTTTGGGCTTTATGTGAATTGTGATTCCTGATGATTAGATGCAACTCTGCTTAGTAAGGCAGTAAAGGGCAAAGAGTCAGTTTCTCTAAAAAATAAGACAAAACAAAGGATCTTCAGGGTTGTTATTCACCAATAAGGATCATTTGGGTCATTCTTTATCATCCAGAATGATACTGAAGATGACATACACATCTTTATCTACCTTTAAATGTGCCAGGAGTCACCTAGAAAGAGGGGCCTGGGAGGGCAAGAGTCATTCCGGCTCTCCTCACCCCCCGGCAAAGGGGGAGATGCTACTTGTTTCCTTACATGGCCTTCCAATGAAAGAGCAGGAACCCATCTCAGAGTTTTAGACATGTAGGCAAAGAAAACTCTGGGTGGAGCAGCAGTGGAGCGTCTATCTCTAGACAGAGAAGGAGTAAAGTCATTCCAGGAGCACAGATATGATGGCGTCTGGGCTGGGGGCTGATTTTTCCATAGGAAGCAGCTGTGATGATGAGGAGGCAAGTATGAGGATGGATGGAGGCAGAGGAGGAGGGATCTGCCATGAGTGGGAGCAGGACGTGGGGTTGGAAATGCCTATTTGGGTAGAGTGAGCAGAAGGTGGAGATGAAAAAAGACAGGGCGATGGCGGAGGGTGTGGGTGGAGAGAGGAGAGAAGGAGAGGATCAGCTGAGAGGTGAGGACGGGGAGGTGGAGCCGATTCAGTGAGGATGGGGAGGAGCTTCTCTTGCTGGGGGTTGGCCTGGTGGCCTGCAAGGAGCCTCAGGTTGGAGAGGAGGAGGTGTGGGAATGCCCATGGGCTTCAGGAGAACGTGACTATGAATGGAACTGGCCATGCAGGAAGCTTCATATATCAAGACCTGATCAACATGCAGGCAACATGGGGAGAAAACAGATATCGATAGCTTGAGAACTCAAAGGAAATTCTAATTAAGCTGATACTGATAAACTATGGTGAAAAATAGTTCTCTCCTTGCTTCTTGGCACAGCTCCCTGCTCAGAATTCTGAGGGTAAAGTAGCTGCCATGGAAGGGCTCTGCCACTAGAGGTAGTTCAGGCAGGGTGAGCCGCCGTCTGGCCAGCATGTCCTAGGAATGTTGAGGGACTGTCCCTCTGAGGCCCCTTTGTGAGGTGCTATAAAGAAACTCACAGGACCTTAGCAGTCAGTCCCACCCAGGGACATTTCTCTTCAGGGCATTCATTCTGTTTTCTGCAGTTTATCTGGACCAAGGTGGAGTCCCTCAGACACTCACCTTCTGCAGCAGATCACCTTCCATCCCAACCGGATATCTGGAAAAGATCAGAGAGACCCTGCCCTCCTGTGACACCTCTTTTTGTACCTGAAGATAGCCCAGTTGAAGACTTCTAGCTGGGGCCTGAGGCCAGTTCTCTGTTCCTGCCCATGGCCTGTGTAGCTGCCCAAATGGGTGACTTCATCCTTCAGAGCTGAGGAGCCCCTCACCCGTGTGCTGAGGGAGATGGTAACCCAAGCGCCAGGCGCTGCCCCTGTTGAGGTCATCCTTTTCTTATGCTCCATCCACGCCTTTCCCCCCACTCCAGCCACCCTACCAATCTGTCGTGTTTAAAACCCAGCAGACCACAGAAGAATCTGTACAGGATCTAATTCTGCCTCTGCTTTTTAAATAAGAACAAGTCTGAAGAAAGACTCCAAGTCATATTTCACCCAAGTCCCTTACTAAATTAATTAAAGGCAGCTATAATTCATCATGCTCTCAATTAACAATTAATTATGTACAAGAAAAATGCTTTATTGAGACCCAGAAATAACACAAATCATTTGTAGTGTGGTGGTTTCCCCTCTTGCTGTAGGGAGGGGATGTATGGGCTACAGACTGCACAAACTAGTTTGCTCTGAAAAATACAAATCAATCTGGACCCACTATGAGAGTGACTTCCTGAAGTTAGAAAGACTTGAAGTCTGGCACTTGGAAAATTTCATAGCTAGGCGTCCTCCAGAAGGAAGGTCCTACCCGGGCGATGTGTGTGGTGCCAGCATAGACATCAGAATGCAGGGTCCTTCTCAGTCTGTGCAAGTCTGGGCAAGTTCTGGGAATCAGAGGCAGTGAGAGGTGAGAGGGAAGCAGATGTGACAGGCTACCCTGCTGCTTCATCAGTGTCCCATCTCTGCTAGGAGCACAGTCTATGCATAGACAGATGTGACAGTCTCATGTTGCAAATCAGACCCATTCAACTTAGAGTTTCATGAATGGCCTTTGGAGAAAGATGAGGAGGCATTTCCAAGGTGGGTTCAGCAACATGGTGGGGATCCTGAGTACTGAAGAGTTTCTCTTATCACTGGATTTGTATTGTTTCCCTGAAATCTGTTACCCCTGTTCCCCTTTCTGGCAGAGTTCCTCTTTCCCAGCCTTGTAGGACTGACTCCAGCCTGGCTCCAGGTGTGATTCTGAGCACCTTGAGCCAAGCAGTGCATTCCATGTTTGGACCCTGTAATACATTGCAGGAAACCCAAACAGAGCCAAAGAGCCTCACAGAACGCTGGAGCATGGACTCGCTCCTCTGCCACACTTGGAGAGTAGTAGAGAATATTATTATCACTATTACTGCTGCTATTGTTACTATATTAGCACCACTAATACCACCACCATCAACATGTGTAGGGCCCTTACTCCATGATGGCCACCGTTTTAAGTATTTTATGTGTATTTACTCATTTAATACTCACAAAAACCCTATGGGGTAGATACCATAGTGTTCCTACTTTAAAGAAGAAGGAATGAAACCCAGAGCTTTTTTACCTTGCTGAAGGTCACAGTATATGGAAGGGCCAGGATTTAAATCTAGATGTAACCTTTGTTGTTATGTGACACTTATAAGTGCAGAAGATGTGAGGGTAGGTCTGAAGCTAGGAGAGTTCATATGAGGACTCAAAGAGGAATTGGATCCAGAGGAAGCAGAGGGGTATCTTTTGAGTCTGGTATCATAGTCTCTCTGGAGCCAGGAACATCTGTCTGCCTTTTGAGTTATGTGAATCAACAAAGTTCCTCTCTTGCTTAAGCCATTTCGGAATGAGTCTTCTCTTCCTTTCTAACAAAATAAACTAATGTGGACTTTGGTAAATAGAAACAGGAATTGAAGGGTTGACACGGATAGGGAATTGACAGAAGGATCGTGGGAGAAAGCCTCTATGTCAGGCGGTGGGACTAACACACCTTGCTGTGCAGTGATGGAATAGCAGGTTGAATTGTCACGTGTTGGTTTTGAGGTTTAGACCATTCATCTTTCAAGGTTGCAACATCAGAAACCTTGGAAAAAAATCAGGATGCTGAATTTGGCCACATTTTGCAGCCTTTAATAAGGCCTGTTCTGGTTGTCTAATGTATGTAGCGAATGACTCCAAAGCTTAATGGCTTAGAACAGAGATTTATTAGGATCTGTCATGGTTCTTTCGGGTTGCCTGGGCTCAGCCTGGTGCTTCTGGTTTAGGCTCTGTCATGTTGCAGTCTGGGGGTCCGCTGTCTTCTTATAGCTCAGTGGGCCGGGCATTCAGACAGCTCACTCACAGGACTGGAAATCAATGCGGGTTGCTTTCTGGGCGTTCCACTGGGCTGTGCCCCTGATGGCCTTTATGTGATTTCTCCACGTGGTTTGAACTTCTCAAAGCATGGCAGTTTCAAGAAGTAATGTTCCAAACATTTGAAGAGGCTTATGTATAAGTTGAAAGACTGCTCATAATCCAGGGTTGTTTGCACTGCATTCTGTTGGTAAGAGATAACCAGATGAACAGCCCAGATCCTAGGAAGAGGACTTTATGAGGGCAAGAATACTTGGAGGTATGGCCTGTTGATACACCGATTTGGAGACCACAAGAACCTACAGAAAAGTGAGGCACTTACTTTGGATCTGGCCTTGGGAGAAACAGAGGCCTCAGGTGGGAAGACCTAAGGGAGACTGCCTGAAGCCTCTGATCCAAATCAACTGGGTGTGAAAAACCCTGCATGCTTGCGGGGCTGATAAAGCTGGTCCCCAAGCTACAGGGAGGTAGCCTGGGAGAAGGTGGGACAAAGAATGCTATGGGGGTGCAGGATGGTGCAGATTGCCTCCTCTGTACCCCACAAAAATACAACTCCAGCCACCTTTTTTCCAGCTATTTCCCATTCCACATCCTTTGCCTGGCACAGTAAAGATGTCCTACAACACTGCTTTGTAAGAATCAGATTTGAGGTTCCTCCCCTTTCTACGCCTTCTGCTTTAAGCTTGCTAAGGCTGAGTGTAAGGTTGACCCTGAATACCATGGTGGAGAGGGATGAGAAGAGCCCCTACTTTGAATACTAGGAGGCCAATCTCCCCAGGCCCATCTCACTTGAAAGACAAGGCTAGATCGCATCTTTGACTGAGGCACTACTTCAAGGACCGGCTGGAAGCAAATAGACCAGAAGCCCACAGAGCCTTCAGAAAATTCTTTGGATGTAGAAACCCAAGTTCCACCAAACTTGGTCTCTGATTGCTCAAGCCCCAGTGAACATGGAGAGAGATTGTTACTTTCACTTGCATTTCCTTTATTCCTCCAGTGGTTGAATATCTTGACATGCTTATTGATTGCTTATATTTTCTCTTCTGTAAATTTCCTCATCGTATCTTGATTTCTATGTCATGGGACAATTGTCTTTCTGTAGTAAATCTGGGAGAAATTCTGTCACAGATACTAACCTTCATCATATTTCTGTGTTATAAAAATTTTCCCAATCTATCCTTTATCTATTTCTTGTAATAATCATAATTTTCTATTAAATATATAGTCATTAAGTGTATCATTTTTAAACAATAACTTTTGGATCCTTAGTTTTGTTTTAAAGGCATCCTTAATACCTCCATGCCACCATCCATTGATCAGTCGCGGAGCTCCTAAAGGGATTTTTCATTTACTTGGGATCCTTAGAATCTAGTTCCACTTGAGGTCCAAAGTTGCTGCTCAGTAAATACTAGTGGAAATTTTTAAAAAAAGAAAGAAAGGACAGAAAGACAAAGGATATTGCTTTGTGCCAAATCAGTGTTGTAACTGGGATGCAATTGTTTTTTTGATTGTGCCTCGGCTTTTGGTGGCAGCTGGAGTCAAAGGGAGAATCCCGAAGAACAGGTATGACTTGGAGATAGCAGGTGTCATTGTGTGTTATAACTACAGCTTAGCTTGGCAAGATACAGAGAGTGAATATTCTGGGCTAATGAGAAGGGTATGAGCTGAGAGGATCCTGGTGTTTGACTCTACTTCTTTCCTGGTCCCAAGCACGGCCCTTCCTCTAATTCTTCATTCCACCTCCTTCTCCTCTCTCCTTGCCTCTTCCTCCTTGTCTCATCTCTTGTTCTTGCTACTTCTTCTATTTCCTTCCTTGAGTTGAGGCCCTGAGCACTAGATTCAGGGAAGATCTGAAGATCAGGCCAGCCTTGGGACTGACCCAAAATAGAACCCAGAACCTGTTTCATCTCTCAAACACCCTGGCCTCTCCTTCTGCAGGCAGCATTGTCTCTTTCCGGTGCAAAATTCAGGGACAATGAGGATATTGGATGTCACTCACATCATATTCCTCTGAGGAAGGCATTCCCTTTATGAAGAGTTGGAGCTTCCCTCCAAGAACAAAATTTTGATACCATCCATCTCCATAAATCCCCCCTATCCTCATGCCCCCTACACACACACACAATTGCATCCTGACTTTGATCTCAGGCACCTAGAAGACAGGGTTGAGCACCATCAATTTTATTGATGATTTATTAGGATACTATTTATAGTGATTTCTCCATGTAGCTTGAACTTCTCAAAGCATGGCAGCTGGGTTTTAAGAGGTAATATTCCAAGCATTTGAAGAGGCCCATGTGTAAGCTGATATGATACAGAACATTCACCATAAGAATCCCTCATGTTGCCCTTTTATAACCACATCCATCTCTCTCCCATTCCCACCTCCTCCTTAACTCATGGTCACAACTAATCTGTTTTCCATTCCATTTCTATAATTTGTCATTTTGAGATTGTTCCATAAATAGAATCATGCAGTATGTAAACTTTGGGTATTGTTTTTTTTTCATTTAGCATAATTTCCTGGAGATTCATCCAAGTTCTTGTAGCAATAGTTCATTCCTTTTCATGGCTGTATAGCACTCCATGGTGTGGATGTACCACAGTTTAATAGTTCACCATTTGAAAGGAATAGAGTTTTTTTCTAGTTTTTAGCTGTAAAGAACAGAATGCTGTAAACATTCATGTACAGGCTTTTGTGTGAATGTAAGTTTTCATTTCTCTGGAATAAATGCTAAATTGTTAGTCACAGTTTTAGTTTTTTTTTTAACTGCCAATCTGTATTTCTGAGTGTCTGTAACATTTTATGTTCTCACCATGAGTAGTCCAATTTCCCACATCCTTGCTAGCATTTAGTAACTATTTTCAACTATTCTTTATTTTAGCCATTCTGACATTGTTCAGTAACATCTCATTTTGATTTTAATTTGCATATCTCTAATGGCTAGTGATGTTGGACATCTTCTCATGTGCTTTTTTGACTTCTTTGGATCACATTACCATATTTTAGCATTCCCTTTTTATTTATAGCATTTTCAAGTTATGTCTTTGAATATCTTTTTTAGTGGTAACTCTAGGCATCACCTTATATATACATATCACAGTCTGCTACTTTCATCATTTGCCAGTTTGAGTGAAGTCTAGAAACTTTACTTCTTTTTTTATATCTTTTTATTCTCTCTTCTTTATAACATAATTGTCTTAACCAATTCATCTACTTACATTTAGAGCCACATAAAAATGTATAATAATTTTTGCTTCATCAAACATAATGTTTACCCATATTTTTTGCTTACCATTTTTTTCTTTCTTGATTCCTTCTTTTATTTTAGCCATTCTTTTGGGTAGGTCTTCTGGTGACAAATTCTCTTGGTTTTCCTTCATCTATGAATGTCCTGATTTTCTTTTCATTCCAGAGAGATATTTTCAGTGGGTCTAGGATTCTGGGTTGGCCATTTTATTCTTTTCCTTCTGTACTTGAAAAATGTGCTACTTCCTTCTGGCCTCCATAGTTTCTTATGATAAATCCACTGTCATTTGAGTTGGTTTTCCCTGTAGGAAAAATGTCATTTTCCCTGCTGTTATCAAGATTTTTTTCTTTGTCTTTGGTTTTCAGAAGTTTGACTATCATGCTGTGGATTTTTGAGCTCATCCTATGTGGGATTTTCTTAGCTTCCTGAATCTGTGGTTTTATGTCTTTTACCAAATTTAGGAATTTTTTTCAGCCATTAATTTATTCAGTATTTTTTCAGGCCTGCCCTCCTTTTTCCTTCAGGAAATAGTACAGTATAGTCAATGGAATGTTAGATCTTTTGCTTTATTCTCACAGATCCTTGAGGTTTTGCTAAATTTTTCCCAGTCTATTTTCTGTCTGTTGTTCTTCAGACTGGGTGTCACTGATTATGATCCTCATTCCCTCCATTCTTCTGTGAAGCCCATCCTTTTTATTTCAGTTACTGTATTTTTCGGTTCTAAAATTTTCACTTGGTGATTCTTCCTATCTTCTGTTGTTTTGCTGAGACTTCCTGTTTCCTTTACCCTATGAGGCTAGGGGGTCCAGCTCCTTACCAGCCTTGGATCATATCATCTTGGCTGGGAGGGGTAGGTGTGCTTCCTAAATGCTCCCTCCATGTCCTCCACTGACACCATAGGATGGTGAGTTCATTATCACTCAGCCTTGGTGAAAATCCTAACTCTCCACTAGGCCTCTTTATTGCCAGTTAGGGGTGGAAGTTCAGGCTTCCAAGAAGGTTTCCATTGCAGTGACAGGCTGAGTTGGGGATCATTGCCATCAACAGCAATGAAAGTTCTGGCTTCCAACTCAGCTTTTTTCTGATAATCAGGATAGTGGTGGCAGTGGTGGGGATTGGAGCACCTCCTTTATAGCCTGGAAATTATGGATATCTAGGCTCTCTCCTCTGCCCTATCTTCCTTGGCTTAGGTTAGGATGAAGCAACAGGTTTTTTTCCAGTAATATTTTGTAGGAGTAAAGCAGTTATTACCTAGTAGGTTTTGCTTTACTCAATCTTCCTATTTCTTGTTCCTTTGGCGAGAAAAAGCAGGCTTTTGTTGGGGCTTTCTTTGTGCACATTGGAGTTTTGGGTTGCTGACTCCTTCAACTCCATGTCTGGGGTATATGAAGCAAAAAGAAAATGGAGAGACCACCACTGTGTTATAATTTGGATCTTGAGGTCCCTCATCCATCTGTGTTTTTTTTCCTCCAACTTTCAGAATCTTCTTGTGTTTGTCTCATATATAATGTCTGCAATGTTTAACTGTACTTAGCAAGAGTATTGGAGAAAGTATGTTGATATTGTCTTGCTTTGTGCACAGTGACTTTAATACCTTTGACATCTTCTAAGCAGGAGGGTCTGTCTCATTTGTTGTCTTTGTACCTTTCTTGAATACTATTGGACAATTTTTAAAATGTTTTCTCAAATATTGTTTTATCTTGTTTCAAAAGATCAAGAATCCCCAAATTGGAATTTCAATGGAATTTAGTGAGATGTAGATTTTATATTAATTATGAGAGAATCATAATTTTATGATATCAAGACTCACACCCAAAAACATATAGTGTTCCACTTATTCCCATTTTATTTTATGTCCTTTAAGACTCAGTCATTTTTGTATCATAGGTATAATATTTTTTGTTGTCTAATTTATTCCTGAAAAATCTATTTCATTAAGTTGCTACGGTGAATTACTTTTCCTCCACTTATGCCCAGGAAAGATGCTGTTGATTTTGTATTTCTGTCTTGTACCCAGACACCTTATCAAGTACCCTTATTCATTTCATTAGTTTTTTATTTACTAAAATTCTCTTGGATTTCTAGACATACAAATTATTTTAATCAGCAAAAACAATTTTATCATTTTAAATATTAAAAATGATTTTATAAATAATAAAAGTAATTATATTGTTTTCTCCTAATTCTCATAGCAATGTTTCCTGCTTCATTAATGACCAAACAGAAACAACTGAATCAAAGGCCTATCAGTATGGGAATGGTTGAATAAATGTTGTCTTGTCCACAAAATGGAATGCTCACTGACTGTGGAAATAAATAAACTTGGATAGATTTCAACTACGAAAGTTGAAGTGAGAAAAACAGAATGCAGTAATATTATCCTATTTTTCTAAAACAACAACTGTATACAATTGTATATACAATATATATGTATATGGTTATCCAAATAGAGGAAAAGCTATGAAAAGGTATCAGCTGGGTTATATTGGCAGTGGCAGATGAGAAGAAAAGCAGAGATAAGCAAAAACAAAAAAGGAAAGACTGCTTTAAGATGTTATTCACCTTAGAAACAGTGCACACGATACAATCTCATTCATGTTAAATTACACAGGGCTGTGTAACAAGATATGTGAAGAGATGGTCAAAGCAATATTAGTGGTGCTCATTATCTCAGGTGGGATTTCAGGAGATTTCATTTTCATTTTTACTTTTTATGAATTATTCAAAATGTTTACTATAGGAATATATTATATGATTGTAAAAACACAGGCTGAATTTTTTTTTATTGGTAGAAATTGAAACAAAACAAAACAAAAAATCAGGGTAAATCCTCCTCAAGTTTCAGCCAGGCCTTTTGCAAATCTGTGCTCTATTGGTTAGTTCTCTTAAATGGAAAACACCAGAAACTGGAAGACTAACAGAAAAACCAAAGAGCTAATTAGAGTATCCTGAATTGAAGGGAAAACTTTACAATATTCCTTGTGAGAAATAAGGGCTTATGCAGCTCCAGGAGTCTAGGAAATGGGAATTAATGGACAATTTCTCAGTACTTGAAGATGAATCATTCTGCGAGTTTTCCTTCTTGAGGTCACTATGGGCAAGATTCAGAGTCTTAGGTGGGAAAATCCAACTGTCCAAGTTTGGGTCACATGTTCAACACTTGGCCAGAGTAGGCTATGCTTCATTGTTTCAGTCTTTCCAAGATTAGATGAAATAGAGAAAGGGAATTATTTCCTAAAAGAGATTGGGGTGTATTGACCAAAAGAAAAGGGTAGGTGGTCTGGAAAGGTAAAAAAAGGAAACACCAGGTGTGCATGCATGGGGTCATGGAGGCCAAGGGGTCTGCCTGAGCCTGGACCCTCTGATGGGATGCCTGCTACTCAGTCTACGTCTGAGTTTCTCTTCCTCTCCATAGGCACTGGGGCTCAATCTGCCTTCCTCTCTGCTATGTACATCCATGGGACGCCTTTTCCTTCAGGTCTCATAGACCTTACCACTATTTTGCCTTCACATTTGTCTTGCCTGTTGGAATTCAGGTGTGCTTCTTTAATGGATGCAATGAGACAATAATAAATCAAACCCAAGTAAAAATATGAAGATGCATTATAAACTGTCTCTATAGAAGGGATGAGTGACCCGAGGAAAGTCAGGTTAAAAGAAGTTCGTACCATGAAGAATTAAACTTTCCCTGGACCACCATGGTTCCCTAGGGAAAACAAGAATATAATGGTGGAAGAAAATACCGTAACTAGTCCACCCTGGTAGGGGGCCGTCCTCTATTGAGATAAGTACCACCCATTCAGAAAAAGTCAAAGGGACTTTAAAAGAAGAAAACTTCCTTCTTCACATGAAGAAGCCCACCAACAGAACTCCTGTTGGCCCCTGTGGTTGGCACCCTGCCTTGAGGTTCCTTTCTGGGTGTGGTCCTTGGATACTGATGCTCAGATGCTTAGAGCAACAATCCTTTATTCTTTCTCTTTGGTGCAGGTCAGTGAGTGACTCTGCTTCTAGCCTGGGTATACAGGTTCCTTGGGGCATTGTGGCTGTTCTCTGGGCCTCAGGCAGAAGGGGCAGCAGCCACTGGAGGGAAACGTCTCACGGAAAGGGCACAAGTGAGAGAGAAGGGCAAGCCTACCCCTGTGTCCCATCTGCTTACATCTCATTGTTCTAAGCAAATAATGTGCAGGATGTCCTTATTCCCACAGAGTTCGTGCTCAGGGCCAGAGAGTGAATGGTTTTGAAATTGAAATTACCTCGGCTCCCTCCCACACAGTCTTCCCTGAGTTTGCTGGGGGGTAATCAGAGAGGTCATACCTAAGCAGATTTGTTTTGGAGTAACTTCTTTTCAGTAGACGAACAAAGAACTGATTTTTTTAAAAATGTCAGAAGAGAAAAGGGGAAAGAAAGAAGGGAGAAATCTGGAACTAGATGTTAAATGTTAACTATATTATTTTGGAGTGGCACTACAATACCCAACTTGGATTTTCTATATCATTTTCGTCATTTTCTACAGTGGATATCTAATGTTTTCATAAACAGAAATTACACACACACACACACACACACACATACCTACACACACATGCACACATGAAAGAAAAATGTCCTCCAATGAGGCTTTTTTTTCTCTGCTACTAGAAGCATGGAAGGACACAGCATTGATGGAAGGGTTGGGAAAGCATTTGGATTTTTATCTCTGTAGCTTGTAAAGGGGAAAGTGAATGCTGCAAAACATTCATTTCTTCCATACTAGTTAAATTCTGCACTCAGGGAAGAGGCTAAAGATCACATTTTTATAAGGCATTGATTTTTTTTTGGAGGGCAACAGATAGAAAACCTTTTAAGGAATTAATGTCCATTCTCAATTCTGTGAAAAGGGTGCTGATTTATTGGTTCAAGGATGAGGGCTTTCTTCTCCTATTCTTCTTAGTTTCCTCATCTGCAAAATGAAGAGGGTGAATGCAGTGATCTTTAAGGTTCCTGCAAGATCTCACTTCCAGTAATTCTAATATGCTTCCCGCAGCTCATTTCTTTACTATTTGAAAATGCTTGCTCCAAAGTGAAAGGTCTAATTCCTTTGTCATATACTGACATTTTTATAGTAACTAGCAAAGAACCACATGCATGCAGTTCTTATTGTTTTCCAGTTGTACAAATCTTAATGTGTATTGCAGAAATTAAAAAATGTGGGAAAAAATTGAAATCACCTAAAATCCCACCACTATGAGTTTTAAATAATATTTTTTCTAGTATTTTTTCAGTGCATATTATAATTATTTTTTAAATTATTGGTCTAATTTTTTTGTTTTATCCGCTGTGATGTATCCCATGCAATTAAATTATCTTCTAAGCAGTTATCTATAATGGCTAGATGAGATTTAATAACTTAAAAACTTTACTTATAACACTATTGTTTTCAATAACTTATATTTTGATCTTTAGGTTCTTTCAGTATGGGTTAGGATTTAAATTCATGGGCTTTGAGATTCGACAGCCTGAGTTTGAAATCCTGGGTCTATTACTCACTGTGTGTGACTCTAGAGAAGGTTCTTGATTTCCTTAAGCTTCATTTCCTGGTCTACAAAATGGAAATGAAGTCTATACTATCTGTATAAGGTTTATAAGGAGATAAGACTATAAACTGTCTATATAGAGTTTCTTGTGAAGATTAAATAAAATAATGTGTAGCCGGGTAATATTTCAAGTTGTAAGTCCTATGCCTATGCCCCCATTCTACTTCTGCCCTCCTTGGGCTTCTTCCCTTTTATTCCACAGCGGCCTCTCCCACTTCACCTCGTGCACTGTAGAACCAGAAGACAGGCTGCAAATAACTTGAAAATTAAAGTTCCTGTATTCCAGTCTGAGTACAAGAAAGACAAACCCATATATGCTTGTAAAGGAATTGCCTCTGCTTCCAAACTGGGTAAAATACAACAGGGGCTAAAAAAGGAAAAGGAGGGTCAGCTGTGCGTCTCTTGCATCTCAGCACTGGTCACCTTCTTGGAGTTGCTTCGGGGACAACTCAGTTGACTCAATCTGATATTTTTTGTTTCTTCTAGGTGAACAATCATATTATTTGAAAACCATGATGATTTTGGCCCTTCCACTTTATAATTACATCTTTTTCCTTTGTGGCATTAATGAGAAAGTCTAGAAAAATTCAAAATAATTACAGTGATGCTAGGCCTCCTCTTCCTGACGATGATGAGAGTGCTTTAATACGGACAATACTCTCTATTGATTTCAGATAGCTATTTTAAATAATCAAACTAAATAAACAGCTTTCTATTCTGAATTCTACTAGATTAAAAAAATACATCAGTGTTGAAGTTTATCAGATGTATTCCACCATTTAATGAGATGCCCATTCATGTTTTTCTCCTTTTCCCCATAATGTGGTGAATTAAATATGTTTCTAACATTGAACTGTTTTGCATGTTCAGAACAAACTACATATGGCTTATTTGAATCTTTTTGTAATACACTCCAGGATTCAGTTCCTAAAATTTTGTTTTTGGTGTTGCAGCAATTCTACTACCACCACCACCATCAGAGATGAGCAAGCATTATTCGTCGTTGAAAAGGTACAATGTTTTAGAATTTATTTATATCACTTTACTTTTAAATTCTCAGTTATTCTTTTTTTAATTTATAATTTTTTCCCATATTTATTGAGATATAACTGACAAATAAAATTGTAACATATTTAAGATGCATAACCCTCACAGTTATTCTTTTCATTAAAAAAAATTTTTTATTAAGGTATTATTGATATACACTCTTATGAAGGTTTCACAAGAAAAAAACAATGTGGTTACTACATTTACCCGTATTTCAAGTCCACACCCATACCCCAATGCAGTCACTGTCCTTCAGTGTAGTAAGATGCCACAGATTCACTATAGCCCTTCTCTGTGCTACACTGTTTTCCCTGTGACCCCACACACCATGTGTACTAAACATAATACCCATCAATCCCCTTCTCCCTCCCTCCCCACATGCCCTCCCACACCCCTCCCCTTTGGTAACCACTAGTTCCTTCTTGGAGTCTCTGAGTCAGCTGCTATTTTGTTCCTTCAGTTTTGCTTCGTCGTTATACTCCACTAATGAGAGAAATCATTTGGCACTTGTCTTTCTCTGCGTGGCTTATTTCACTGAGCATAATATCCTCCAGCTCTATCCATGATGTTGCAAATGATAGGATTTGTTTCTTATAGCTGAATAGTATTCCATTGTGTATATGTACCACCTCTTCTTTATCCATTGATCTACTGATGGACACTTAGGATGCTTCCATATCTTGGCTATTGTAAAAAGTGCTGCAATAAACATATGAGTGCATATGTCTTTTTGAATCTGAGAAGTTGTATTCTTTGGATAAATTCCAAGGAGTGGGATTCCTGGGTCAAATGGTATTTCTATTTTTAGTTTTTTGAGGAACCTTCATATTGCTTTCCACCATGGCTGAACTAGCTTACATTCCCACCAGCAGCGTAGGAGGGTTCCCCTTTCTCCGCATCTTCACCAGCATTTGTTGTTCTTAGTTTTTGGGATGCTGGCCATCCTTACTGGTGTGAGGTGATATCTCATTGTGGTTTTAATTTGCATTTCCCTGATGATTAGTGATGTGGAGTATCTTTTCATGTGTCTGTTGGTCATCTGAATTTCTTCTTTGGAGAACTGTCTCTTCGTATCCTCTACCCATTTTTTAATAGGGTTATTTGTTTTTTGGGTGTTGAGGCATATAAGTTCTTTATATATTTTGGATGTTAACCCCTTGTCAGATATGTCATATACAAATATATTCTCCCATACTGTAGGATGCCTTTTTTTTCTGTTGATGGTGTCCTTTGCCATACAGAAACATTTTAGTTTGATGTAGTCCTTTTGCTTATGTTTCCCTTGCTTGAGGAGATGTGTTCAGGAAGAAGT
This sequence comes from Smutsia gigantea, assembly GCA_032199065.1. Taxonomy (NCBI): domain Eukaryota; kingdom Metazoa; phylum Chordata; class Mammalia; order Pholidota; family Manidae; genus Smutsia; species Smutsia gigantea. Next base: position 219,296 of record JAVSCE010006133.1, read on the forward strand.
TGCTCATGCTTATACTCAGGAGATTTTTGCCTATGTTGTCTTCTAAGAGTTTTATGGTTTCATGACTTACATTCAGGTCTTTGATCCATTTCGAGTTTACTTTTGCATATAGGGTTAAACAATAATCCAGTTCATTCTCTTGCATGTAGCTGTCCAGTTTTGCCAACACCAGCTGTTGAAGAGGCTGTCATTTCCCCATTGTATGTCCATAGCTCCTTTATCATATATTAATTGACCATATATGGTTGGGTTTATATGAGGGCTGTTCCATTGGTCTATGGGTCTGTTCTTGTGCCAGTACCAAATTGTCTTGAGTACTGTGGCTTTGTAGTAGAGCTTGAAGTTGGGGAGCATATTCCCCTCAGCGTTATTCTTCCTTCTCAGGATTGCTTTGGCTATTTGGGGTGTTTTGTGGTTCCATATGAATTTTAGAATGATTTTCTTCAGTTCGTTGAAAAATGCTGTTTGTATTTTGATAGGAATTGCATTGAATCTGTAGATTGCTTTAGGCAGGATGGCCATTTGACAATATTAATTCTTTCTATCCATGAACATGGGACGTGTTTCCATTTATTGGTATCTTCCTTAATTTCTCTTATAAGTGTCTTGCAGTTTTCAGAGTATAGGTCTTTCACTTCCTTGGTTAGGTTTATTCCTAGATATTTTATTCTTTTTGATGCAATTGTGAATGGAATTGTTTTCCTGATTTCTCTTTCTGCTAGGTCATTACTAGTGTATAGGAATGCCACCGATTTCTGCGTATTAATTTTGTATCCAGCAACTTTGCTGAATTCAGATTTAAGATCTAGTAGTTTTGGAGTAGATTCTTTAGGGTTTTTTATGTACAATATCATGTCATCTGCAAACAGGGACCGTTTAACTTCTTCCCTGCCAATCTGGATGCCTTGTATTTCTTTGTGTTGTCTGATTGCTGTGGCTAGGACCTCCAGTACTATGTTGAATAGAAGTGGGGAGAGTGGACATCCTTGTCTTGTTCCCAATCTTAAAGGAAAAGCTTTCAGCTTCTTGCTGTTAAGTATAATGTTGGCTGTGGGTTTGTCATTTATGGCCTTTATTATGTTGAGGTACTTGCCCTTTATAACCATTTTCTTGGGAGTTTTTATCATGAATGGATGTTGAATTTTGTCAAATGCTTTTTCAGCATCTATGGAGATGATCATGTGGTTTTTGTCCTCCTTTTTGTTGATGTGGTGGATGATGTTGATGGATTTTTGAATGTTGTACCATCCTTGCATCCCTGGAATAAATCCTATTTGATCATGATGGATGATCTTTTTGATGTGTTTTTGAATTTGATTTGCTAATATTTTGTTGTGTATTTTTGCATCTATGTTCATCACGGGTATTGGTCTGTAATTTTCTCTTTTTGTGGTGTCTTTGCCCGGTTTTGGTATTAGAGTGATGCTGACCTTATAGAACGAGTTTGGAAGTATTCCCTCTTCTACTCCTTGGAAAACTTTAAGGAGGATGGGTATTAGGTCTTCACTAAATGTTTGATAAAATTCAGCGGTGAAGCCATCTGTCCAGGGGTTTTGTTCTTAGGTAGTTTTTTGATTACCATTTCAATTTCATTGCTTGTAATTGGTTTGTTCAGGTTTTCTGTTTCTTTCTGGGTCAGCCTTGGAAGGTTGTATTGTTCTAGAAAGTTGTCCATTTCTTCTAGGTTATGCAGTTTGTTAGCATATAATTTTTCATAGTATTCTCTCATAGTTCTTTGTATTTCTGTGGTGTCCATAGTGATTTTTCCTCTCTCATTTCTGATTCTGTTTATGTGAGTAGACACTATTTTTTTCTTGATAAGTCTGGCTCGGGGTTTACCTATTTTGTTTATTTTCTTGAAGAACCAGCTTTTGCTTTCATTGATCCTTTCTATTGTTTTATTCTTCTCAATTTTATTTATTTCTTCACTAATCTTTATTATGTCCCTCCTTCTACTGACTTAAGGTCTCATTTGTTCTTCCTTTTCTAGTTTCATCAATTGTGAGTTTAGACTGCTCATATGGGATTGTTCTTCTTTCCTGAGGTAGGCCTTTATATTGCAATATACTTTCCTCTTAGCACGGACTTCTCTGCATCCCACAGACTTTGCGTTATTGAATTATTGTTGTCATTTGTCTCCATATATTGTTTGACTCTGTTTTTATTTGGTAATTGATCCATTGGTTATTTCGGAGCATGTTGTGAAGCCTCCATGTGTTTGTAGGATTTTTCATATTCTTTGCATAATTTATTTCTAGTTTCATACCTTTGTGGTCTGAGAAACTGGTTGGTAGAATTTCAATCTTTTTGAATTTACCAAGGCTCTTTTTGTGGCCTAGTATATGATCTATTCTTGAAAATGTTCCATGTGCACTTGAGAAGAATGCATATTCTGCTGCTTTTGGGTGTAGAGTTCTGTAGATGTCTGTTAGGTCCATCTGTTCTAATGTGTTGTTCAGTGCCTCTGTCTCCTTACTTATTTTCTGTCTGGCTGGTCTGTCCTTCAGAGCGAGTGGTGTGTTGAAGTTTCCTAGAATGAATGCATTGCATTCTATTTCCCCCTTTAATTCTGTTAGTATTTTTTTCACATATGTAGGAGCTCCTGTGTTGGGTGCATAGATATTTATAATGGTTATATCTTCTTTTTGGATTGACCCTTTTATCATTATGTAATGTCCTTTTTTGTCTCTTGTGACTTTCTTTGTTTTGAAGTCTATTTTGCCTGATATAAGTACTGCAACTCCTGATTTTTGCTCCCCATTAGTTGAATGAAATATCTTTTTCCATCCCTTCACTTTTAGTCTGTGTATGTCTTTGTGTTTAAAGTGAGTCTCTTGTAGGCAATATGTAGATGGGTCTTGTTTTTTTATCCATTTAGTGACTCTATGTGTTTTAATTGGTGTATTTAGACCATTTACATTTAGGGTGATTATGGATAGGTATGTACTTATTGCCATTGCAGGCTTTAGATTCATGGTTACCAAATATTCAAGGTTAACTTCCTTACTATCTAAGAGTGTAACTTAACTCACTTAATATGCTGTTACAAACACAATCTAAAGATTTTTTTTTCCCTCCTTTTTCTTCCCCCTCCAATCTTTATATATTAGGTATCATATTCTGTACTCTTTGTCTATCTATCCCTTGATTGATTTTGGGGATAGTTGATTTAATTTTACATTTTCTTAGTAATTAGCTGTTCTCCTGTCTTTACTGTGTTTTTATTACCTTTGCTGACAGCTATTGAACCATAGGAACATTTCCATCTATAGCAGTCTCTCTAAAATACACTGTAGAGATGGTCTGTGGAAGGTAAATTCTCTCAGTTTTGCTTATCTGGGAATTGTTTAATCTTTTAACAATTGTTTAACAAAATGTCCTTCAAATTTAAGTGATAATCTTGCCTGATAAAGTAATCTTGGTTCAAGGCCTTTCTGCTTCATTGCATTAAATACATCATGCCACTCCCTTCTAGCCTGTAAGGTTTCTGTTGAGAAGTCTTATGATAGCCTGATTGGCTTTCCTTTGTATGTGATCTTATTTCTCTCTCTGGCTGCTTTTAATAGTCTGTCCTTATCCTTGATCTTTGCCATTTTAATTTCTATATGCCTTGGTGTTATCTTCCTTGGGTCCTTTGTGTTGGGAGATCTGTGTACCTCCATGGCCTGAGAGACCATCTCCTTCCCCAGGTTGGGGAATTTTTCAGCAATCACCTCCTCAAAGACACTTTCTATCCCTTTTTCTCTCTTTTCTTCTTCTGGGACCCCTATAATGTGAATATTGTTCCATTTGGATTGGTCACACAGTTCTCTCAATATTCTTTCATTCTTAGAGATCCTTTTTTCTCTCTGTGCCTCAGCTTTTTTGTATTCCTCTTCTCTAGTTTCTGTTTAATTTATCATCTCCTCCTCCATATCTAATCTGCTTTTAATACCCTCCATTGTGCTCTTCAACGATTGATCTCTGACCAGAGTTCATTCCTGAGTTCTTGAATATCTTTCCGTACCTCCATGAGCATCTTAATGATTTTTATTTTGAACTCCTAATATGAAAACATATTGCCCAAACCTTTCTCCTTTCAGGGAGAGTCAGGAGGTTGATAATATTTATGTATTTCTCAGGAGTTGTGTTAATAATTTTACTCTGAACTAGGTTCCTTTGGAGTTTCATATTTGCGTATGGTGCCCTCTAGTGCTCAGAAGCTTTACTCTCTGGAGCTGCTCAGCCCCTGAAGCAATGTCGGGGGTCGTAGGGGAGTGGTATTGGTGCCTGGGGGGAGAAAGAGCTGTTTTCTGCTTCCCGTCTGCTACCCCGTCTCCACTGTCTGAACCAGTGAGCTGAGCACACAGGTATAAGCCTCTATGCTTTGTGTTTGTAGTTGCTATAGACAGATCTTCCCTCTGGCTGTCCTAACGCCAAGGTAGGGTTTGCCTGTTTGCAGCCAGGTGGGGCTGACCAGAAGAAAGGTGCAGTAGGCTGCCTATCATGGAGGGGGTTCTTGGCCTGTGTAGGCAGCCAGGGAGCTGGGGCACCTGAAGATCATGAGAGCTCCCAACCTGCTGGGCAGAGTGCACCCGGACAGTTTTGTCTACCTGTCCTTCTCCTGAGCAGTTAGCTCTGTGCCATCCTTGCCGCTTTAGCAGCCTTCTTGCTAAGGGTTTCCTTGTTAGGAAGTCTCTCAGACTGCTTGCCTTTCTTTTGTCCCAGAGCAGCCGGATATGGATCCCTGCTTTCCACAGGCAGCTGGAATCTCAGTCTCTCCAGGAATTCTGCCTGTCTTAGCTTTCCAACCCCCTAATTACGAGAGTATCATGCAAGCACCATGAAATGTAGGTTTGTGCTCCCAGAGCAGATTTCCGGAGTTAGGTATTCAACAGGCCCAGGTCTCCACTCTGTCCCTGCTCCGTTTCTCTTCCTCCTGCCGATGAACTGGGGTTGGGGAAGGGCTTGGGTCCTGCTGGGCCACAGCTTCAGTGCGTTACCCTGTTCTGTGAGGTCTGCTCTTACCTCCAGGTGTATGCAGTTTGACGCAGTCCTCTTTCCTGTTGCTCTTTCAGGAGTAGTTGTATCAGTTATATTTTCATATTATATTTGGTTTTAGGAGGAAGCCTCTGTCTCACCTCTCACGCTGCCATCTTTAATATGTCCTCACAGTTATTCTTAAGGTAGGTATTATAGTCCCACTTTGCAGAAAATGTTTAGAAGAGTTAAATGTTCAGGCCACAAAATATTTCTTTAAAATACAGGAAGTATTTAAATATAGATCTATTTATCTTCCAAGTGTACAATTTTAATCATTTTATATTAATATTTAGTAGAAAGATTGGTCTGTAGAATATTTCTTAGCACTTTATTTGACAGATTTTACTATCAGGGTTTTTCTAGTTGAATGCTTTCCATCTTTTCCAATGGTATTAAATATTTTAAATAGAGAATTTTTTCCATATATGATAATATACATATTTTATTATTCAAAAAGGTGCATATTCCTGTTTCTTTTAGGTTTTCTTTTAGCAGACTTCCTCAACCTTACATATTTTGTTGGTCTTGTCAAAGAAAATAGACAATTTTATATATCAATTGAAATGTTTTTGTCTCGTTTTCTTTGTTTTGCTGTGAGGTCTTCCTCCCTCCCTCCCTCCCTTCCTTCTTTCCTTCCTTCCTTTCCTTTTGGCTTCTTGGATTGGACATTCATTTGATTGATTCTCTAAGATGATGGTTAATGCTCTGACCACAGCTTACACTTTTGTGTCCCTCTCACTTCCAATGTCCTGCTGAAATGACCCTATCAATGTAACAGGGAAAATCCTATGCAATCAGTAAAATACCAAAAGGGTAGCACTGAACACACAAGAAATATGTAAGAAATTTAGCAATAAAATGAGTATCTGACAGTAGAGGAGTTTTGGGGGGAAAATGGTGAGATGAAAAGCCCACTAGGGGAGTAAGGTAAAGGATTCTACTTTGTCCTACCACACCTCCACTAATACGGATCATAGAGTGAATTAGTTATACCATGACATACATGTTTTCTGAATGAGTCTATTTTAGATACCAATACATCACACTGACTATAAGTTTGTGCAGTGGATAATCAAAGTAACCAGAAAAATGATCCCCAAGAAAATAGACTTAAAAAAAAATACTGTTGTCAGAAAGTTTTGAAGATCAGAATACCATGAAAAAACTAATAACAAGGAAAACATACCCTATAGATTTAAAAAAGATCATTCAACTAAAAAAAATTTCAGCAGAGGTAGAGGATATTGCAGAACAAAACAGAACACACAAAAATATAAATTACATAACTACAAGTCTAATGTGATATATTACTACTATTCTGCCAAATATACCCATCCCCCTCTAGATTATATTTCCTGCACTAAATTATACTTCACCTCTCTGTCATCAGGCTGGGACAGTTTGATTTGCTTTGGGCAGTAACTTGTAAATCGAACTGTCACATCTGAACCAGAGCTTTAAGAGCCCAATGTGACCTACCATCCTCTCTTTCTCTCTGTCTCAAGAAGGAGGTGCCCTGGATGGGAACTGCTTCTGCAGCCCCAGTCCTTCTCTAACGACAGTATGAAGCAGGGTCTCAGCCTAGCTGTGGTGCCCATGTAACATGATTAAAAATAATCCTTCCTTGTTGTATGCTCTGAAACATTTGGGTTGGTATCATGATATCAGGGAGCCTAAGTGTACTTACTTAACAAGCTTGATAATTATGCTAGGATTTGGAGGGAAAGAGAGAAAGGTAGAAATTTAAAGATAAAGGATGCAAGTTGTGGACAGATCTAGGAAATCCAAAACATATGTGAAAAGAATTCAAAGTGTATTTTGATTGGATTGGAAAAACATTAAAAGTGCAAATTGATCAGGGGAGAATTGCCTTCTTTATAATAAAATGTTTCCATTCAGGAATACGTCACTATTTATTTATCTTCTTACTTTTCCTTCAATGCAATTTTTTTTTCAGATTTCTTCCTTATAGATCATGAACATTTTTCCTTTACTGAGACTGAAAGGGATATTAATTTTAAACATGTTTTTAAAACTCACTGAAATCAATCTGCAACTTGTAATTTAGATTTAACCTTACTTTCACTGGAGTGCCTTCCAAGTTTTGTTTGAGAATTTTCAGACCTTGCCATATTACACTCACTGATGAGCTTGTTAAAGGTGGAAATTCCTGGGATTCATGACCCCCCTGAAGTTCTAATTTAGTTGACCTATATGGGGGTTGGAAATCTACCATTTTAATAAAATTTCAGAAAATACTTGTTCAAAGTAAATGACTGTCCACACTTATAAAAATTTACTGTTAAGTGGTTTCCAAAGGTTTCAGATGCTTCAAATGGGGAAAAACCCCGACAACTCTTAATAACATTAGAATCAAAATTTCCTTGACCTTCTCATTCTTCAAAAAGGCAACCAGCTTTTAAATCATGCAAAAATTAAGCTTTGCAAAGGCAGGAATCCTAATTTGTTGTTTACTGCTGGTCTTTCCTGTTTAGAACAGTGTGTGATACTAACTCAATTCTCGCTGATAATTTTGGGAGGCTGTGTCTTGAAATGATTTATCTCCCTTCTCCCTTAACTGACCCCTGCTCCTGGATATTCAGGAAATATGACACTTCCTTTTCTGAATTTGGGAAATACATTCATGGCATGACAACTTCAGAGCCTTGACCATACCCCATGTAATTGAGTGGAAATTTTTTATTTTCTGTATCTAAGCAAGAAAATGGAAAAATCCTATAATTAAGCATGATAAAAAAAATAAGCTCTTTTACTTTCTGTAAGTGTACTTTAAAAAAATCAGATGTTAAAAAAGTCAAGTCATGGTACAATTTGTGAGGACTATAATTCTGTAGCTCTTATTTCTATTATTTGAAAAGGTATTACATGTCATCATCTTTCAGCTGAGAAGGAAAAAATATAACACTTGATTTTTCAAAATAAAAACACAATGTTCCCAATCAACTGGTATATTGCAGGGAAAGAAAAACTTTAAAAACTTAACCTCAGCTATCCATTTAAAATTAATATCCAGCATGGCCGCATACCTCTTTGCTCCCCATCATAATCCTTACCATAACTTTGCAATTTTGTCTATGGTTCAATTTCCTAAGTGAACTTCTGGATTCTTTTCATCAAGAATAAAAATCATTACTATCTATTTTAGCTACAACACAAACATAATACAGAATAATGTATAGTAAATATCTAAACTCTACAGTGTAGATCGTATTTACACTATATGATTTACACTCACTATAGTGAGCAACCAAGTACTAAGATAATAAACAATCTTTATCCCAAATAATGCACTATGATTTTTTCTATGGATTGTTCTGCAAAGGTGAGATTGTCCTATATGCATAATTTCACAGCTTGATGTTTACTTGATAGCTTATGGATAACTCATATGAATAAAAATATTATCAACATAAGCAAAGGAATAATAAATACTATAGTGATTGAAATTAAAGTAAGTGGTTTTGATATTAATTTTCTTACCCGCACATTAATTGGAAATCAAATATTAGGGTCAATTGCTTTTTGAAACTAGTCCTGGTTTACAATGATTAAAAAATTACTAGTGCCCATGTTTGTCGGCTATTGCTATAAAATGCAGTGTAGTGCATAAGAAATTACAGTGTGTCTGCAGATGCCTAAGAAATTGCAATGTGTCTGCAGAAATGAAGGTTAATAATAGTTGCAAATATTCTTATAGTTTAGATCTCTCCATGAATTGATCAATGGGGCATTACTATGCTTGAGATCAAACTCTTCTTGGGTAAAATGTTAAATGGACGAACCTGTATGTGAGAAGAAAACTGAAAGTTTGGAAATATCTAGCAAACTAATGCTCTTTTAAGGGAAAGGCTTTTCTTTATGAGACTAAGGTAGACTATCATTTGTGTTGCTCTAAACTAAGTAGTGTGGTAGGCTGAATACTATCCCCAGGTCCTAATCCCTGGAATCTGTGCATGTTATCTTATATGGCAAAAGGGACTTTATAGATGTGATTAAATTAAAGATTCTGAGTTACAAAGATTGTCCTGGATTATCTGGGTGTGCCCTAAATGTAATTTCGTGTGTCCTTATAAAGGCAGAGGTGAATGTATAATTACCACAGAAGAGAGGAAGGCAGTGTGACAATGGAAGCAGGAATTGGAGCGATGTACTTTGAAGGTGGAGGAAAGGGTCATGAGCCCAGGTTCCAGGCACACACCAGAAGGTGCAAAAGGCACAGAGGAAGACGTTTCTGACATAGCCTCTGGAGGGAATGTGGCCTTGCCAATATTCTTATTTCACCCCAGTGAAACCCATTCCAGACTTCTGGTCTTCACAACTGCAAGAGGATTCATTTATGCTGTTCTTAAACATCAACTCTGAGGTAATCTGTTAAGGCAGCCATAGGAAGCTAATAGAAATGGTAACTGAGGATGTTTGTAAAGTTTCTAAACTGACGTATAGCTTGGAAGACTTTGTCCTGCAAAAATAATCATCACAAAATTTTCTTCAATATGCAGTATTCAATTAAATGAGTTTCTGTTGGAACTAAGTGGGACAAAACTAAACTAAAGAACTTCTATTCACTACAAGAAGTTGTCTGTCTTGAAAACTAGGAATGGAGGCCTTCAGTTTATTATAGATTGAGTTGTATCATATTTTTATGGAAGGTTTGAAGAATAAAAGTTTCTCTTTCTCTGTCTCCATCTTTGTCTATCTTTCCCTCTGTCTTTATCTCTCTTTTCTGTTCTCTTTCTCTAAGAGGGCTGTAAGAGTAAAATCCAGATTTCATGGAATGTGGTGTTGATAGGATTGCTTTGAACAGCAGTGAGCTGGTGTGGGCTATCAGTGGAACTCCTTTCAAGACACTGCTAGAGCAGAGCTCATCGACAATTGGGTGACCACAAAAGGCTACAGAGTTAGAAAGCTCTTCACTCCATCTCCTCTCCGTTTCCCATCTGCCTATATGTTCCCTTAGGCCAGAACTAAAGTATCTGTGTTCTCTGTAAATGGCTTCTCTGGCTTGAAGGGAATCTGGCCTGCTGAGTGTTCTTTCCAAGAGGTCTTGAATTCAGCTGTTTGCACAGGGGCTAAGGGACATGCATCTTGAAGGATTGGTATTAGGGAGCTCTGGGCCCATGCCTCTTTACTTTGCTCATGGTCCTGTTTCTTCTCAGAAGGCTGCCCTCTCAGCCTAAGGTTTGGACATTGGAAGCTGCCCTCTAGGGAACTTCAGAGGCCTGAGGGTTATTGTCTGAAAGAGGCACTCATGGCAGCTTCCTTCCAGTGCCATATGGAAGGGACGGGAGTGGGGTCACAGGCCCGTGGACTTCACTGGCAAGTCAGACTGGAGTGGGATTGTGGGGAGGCTGCTGTGGGGCTGGCTTTACTTTTAGTGTCATGGCTGGAGGGCTTATTTCTGAACAGAGCTGGGGAGTGGGGGTGGGCTCACCAGTGAAGAGAAGATGCTGATAAGTTTGGTTTCTCTGAAATGTGCAAAGTTATTGTCACCAGTTTTAATCACACCTCCTGCTGAGAAAGGACATATTTTTCTGGAAGGTTTGGAGAATAACTTGATGGGATTTAGAGTGAAAGGACATCGAGAGAAAGGTCCATGTCACCTTGTTCATTCTTCCATTGTTCAGAAGAGAGAGAACCACAATAGCAAGCAGTTTTAAGAATTTACCATGTGCTGGATACCGCTGTATGTATTTTTCCTGAAATAATTCACTTAATCCTCATAAGAACCTCTTAAGGTGGGTGTTATTATTATAACTACTTTTGTAGGTGAGAAAAACTGAGTGAGAGGATTTGAGCAATCACTGATCTGGCAAATCAGAGGCTAATGTGGCTTCAACAATTTAGCAAATAGGAAAATGGTTTTAACATGGTTTTTAAATGTTGAGAAGTTGTTTACAGGTGTTGAGAATTAACTGAAGAGGGATGCAGAGCAACAATTTCTCTGTCAGACTGAAAACATATTGCCCAAACCTTTCTCCAGTAACTGGAATATTGTTATGTTGTTTCCTGTGCTGGTGCGTGTGTGTGCGTGTGTGTATTGTTCACTTAAATTAATGATTAACATAATAACAACTAGTTAACTGTGCTATAATAAATGTTTTCTTTTATATTGAAGCTGTTTGTTTCCCTAGGACTTACTTATTTATTTCCTGACTGGCTTATTCAGCTTATAGTGATTAGATGCCTACTATGTGTAGAGCTCATGCTAGGCACTGAGGACGCATCAGGAAAGGAAACACACACATAATTTGTTTTCACAACCTTTACAGTCTAGCTTTATTTTGGCTGTACCTGCTATTTGTATTAGGACAAAACTCAACATTTAAGCACCAGGAAAAGAATAAGAGAGAGGGGCAAGGGTGCAGAGGAAATGCAGTCTGGTGGGAAACCACCCTCAATGTCCCAGAAATCAGCACAGAAACTGTGCTGAGTCCAAGCCTTGTCTAAGCTATTCTTTCTCCTATTTCCTTCTCTTTCTTCTTGAGCCGGAAGAACAGATGCAAGTAGCCCCAATTAGCCCAGCCAAAGGGATCCCCTAGAAGTTCTGTGCTGAGGGGGAGTGGAGGTTGGGCATCTGCTGGGCTCTAAAGGTCACTGGCTGATCTAGGCAGCTGGTAGAGCGTCCTGTCCCTTTTCTGATCACGGAGTTGGTCCTAAGCTATAGCCATTTGCTTGTGGGAATGCAGATGTGAGGCTTTTTATTTTTCTTTCCATTCCCCCATTGAAATACAATTAAAAGGTCAACCAAGGATCCTGAACAAATTGTGCCAGGGTTGTGGGGAGAAGAAGCAGAGGGAGCACTTTGTCTGAGGATTAGCTTGTTTATAACAGAGCTAAAAAACATTTTGTTTCAAGCAGAGTTTTATGCATTTGTCAATAAAAGCAGGCTTTGAAAGGGCAAAAATCAGCCTGTTTGTCACAGAGTCTCCACATGCTTAAGGATGCAGCCCCAGGCAGAGAGGCTTGCAAATGTCAGTACTCATCCTAACAATGCTCCTGCTCTGGCCACTTAGCCAGGGGGAGGCTGTGATACTTTGTCCCAGTCCTCTGGGACAAGGACTTGAGTGCAAGTATGTGTGCCAGGATACACAAGAGATGAGGAAGGGAAGGGGTCAATACAGGGTATATTAATAAATAGGTTACTACTGTTGGCAGTTGGGGCTCAGTCTGGCTGAGGCCTCTGGAGGATGATACAGAATGAGTCTCAGACTTCTCCTACCCAAGAAGCAATAAAGCTGCAGAACATATACACCAACTCTCTTGGTCTTTGGCAAAGAGCTGTTCCCAAGGGTTCAGATTCTGTAGCCTTCTAGCCCAGTACTCTGTGGCATGCAGAGAAAGTTTTGTAACAGAAAACTATAGTGCTTACAGCAGGAAGTGGTGTGTGCAGAGGGTCTATAGGAAGACTACCAACCTTATGGCAATGAGCTCTGATCCTTATGGAGGGAAAGCACAAAGATCTGGTGATCTCATTGGACCCTGCACCGGCCGTATCATGTCATCAGAGTTACAAGGACCGTGGCCCAGGAATGGGCCCACAGTTTATGCTCTGAAGGTGACTGATAGAAAAGAAAAGACAAGGAAAAGCAGGCGGCCCAGAGGGGCCTGAGACTCTGGCTTCAGGAGGGGATGTCTGAATCAGATCCCCTGGGAAGCAGGGAAGGCATGTGTAGCATCTGTATCAGAGGTTGGAACAAGCAGCCCGTGGGCTTCATATTCTTCAAGCTGTATTTTGTTTTGCCCACAGCACATTGTGTTTGTGTGTTTAGATAAATTGTTTGTCAAATTATGCAAATTATGAGAGTTCACATAAAAATTCAGATTTCCAGCTTCCATTAAAAACAAAACAAAACTGGAAGATATGGCAATGTTGGGACTGCACTTGTATGTGGCCATAATCCCTGGCAGGCAAGTGGCAATTGCTCTCTGCGGATGGGCCACACACTTCCTGTGGCTGCAGTGTCGCTCACCACCTAAACTCATCCCTGGCCATGGAGATGGAGCAGCGCATTTACCAGAGAGCTTGTGCTTTTGCTTATCTTATATCCTGCGTCAATCATTTATCTCATTCCCTGAGTTCTATAAGCACGTGAGTGGGGAGCTCCTGATTTTTATAATCTATTCCCTTCATAACCCTACTCTAAGGGCTCCCACTGGACAACTGGTTTCCAAGAATTTTACTGGCCCTCTATGACTCCATCCCAACAGTCAGAAAAGTTTTCAAACCCTTGATTCTGTTATTCAAGAAATTCAAGAAACTTCCATTATCTTGAGAGAGACCCAGACTCTCTCAACTGACTTTCATGCCTATCACACATTTTCCATGCACATTGACCAACCTGAGATACCCAAACTGCATCATCAGAGTTAGGCTTTCCTGTCCCAAACTAAACTCATCTTCTCATCCAAGCCAGATCATCCCTTCTTAGAAGTGACAAATTAAGAAACAATAGAATCATTCTCATTCCTCTCTTTGTGTCACAGAGCACATCCAATCCATCAGCGAATTATTTCAGATTCACCTTCAAAATTTACCTTCGTTCCAAGTGCTACCTTCATATCACCTCTAAAGCTACTGCATAGCGCAGGTCACCATCACTTCTCTTTGAGTTATGCTCATGGTCTCCTAAGGGGAATCCTTTGCTTCCACCATCACTCCCCAAGAGGCTATGCTCAGCACAGCAGCCAGGGTCATCCTTCTGAACATATCATGCCATCCTTTGCTCAAAGCTTCCCTCCCATTTCTTCTCTGATCTCACCTTCTCTAGCCTTCCATCCCCTAACCCTGATCAACCTGCTTCAGCTACACTCATTTCCTTGCTTTTCCCTGAAAATTCTAAACTTGCTCATTCCTTGAGGCCTGTTTCCTGTGCCTAAGAAGCCATTCCTTTGTGTTTTGCAAAAGTTACAATGTCATCTCCTTTAGGACACAGAACGAATGTCATCTGAGTGAGACCTTCTCTAAACACCTTGTTTAAAATTGTAACCCTCTCTCCAACTCCTAGAAATCCCTATTTTAATTATTCTCTAGCTCTTATCGCCATCTGACAATATTTTTCCTAGTCACTCATTACCTGTCCCCCTGCAGGAATTTTGTCTGTTTTGTTCACTGATTTATCGACCGTCCCTAGAATGGGACTTGGCCCTGAGTAGCTGCTTAATCATATTTGTTGGATGAATCAGTCACAACCTGTCTTTGCTCAGTGCTCCATTCCCTGGACAGGAAATTTCCTCTCAATGTCAACTAAGTCTAGTGCATTTTCAGAACTTACTCGCCCACATCCTCCGAGGAGTCTTTCTGATTATTCTTGTCCAGACTGACTATTGCATTTCCTGAAACTAAAATTATAAATGGAAAAAACCTTAGAAATTATCACATTTACAGCAAATTTACAAATTTTACAGAAAATTGAGAAGGGGATTGTGTGTTCTTCATGACAACCTCAACAAGTCTTTAGAGGCAGAGAGAGTGGGCATACAAAAAAGAATATATGTGTTATAGTACTCTCTGAGCTGCAAAGCTGTTCTTTCTCAACTTGCTGGGCCACTCTTCAGACTCTACGAGGCTGGAGTTAACACACTTAAGAATTCTCTGAATAACTGAAGCAAAGATGCAAGAGAAGAGAAAACCACCCCAGCACTTCATGGCTTCAAATTATGTGTGTATTATTTATCTCAGATCTGTGAATGAACAGTTCTGTTAAATGTCTGCTGGGTTTGCTTGGGTGTCTTCATCATCTGGTGGATCAGCAGAGGGTCGGCTGGACTAGGATGGGTGGTTAGCTGGCTACTGGGTGGAGTGTAGGGATGCCTGGGTCACATCTGTTGTTTACCAGCATGCTGGCCTGGGATTATCCACCAGGTGGTGCCAGGGTTCACAGAGAGCACATGCAAACACCTACAGTGTGTTGGCAGGGAAAGCTAACAATTGTACAGTGTTTTCACATTTACTGCCCTGAGAGCTTGCATTTTAATATTTAATTTTTATAGAAAAGTTGGGGATAGAAGATTAATTGTAAGATCAACATCTTTGCATCTATACAGATATATTGCCCAAAACCTTTTGATATAAAACAAAAGAACTTTAAAGGGCAATATTCTGTTTCGTACAAAGAGTTTGGACTGCATTGAGCAACATGTAGCATAAGCACGGCCCTTCAGGCCGAAGGACAGGAAACAGCACTCAGAGCTCAGAGGGCTCTCCGGATTCTCTGGGCTCCAGGCTTGGGCAAAGAAAAGGCTATGTCTCATACCTTGTGCATGAGGCCAAAGGAAAAGACTGAAATGAATATGCAAGAGACAGAAGACTGATGATGAACTTTAGGACATTCTGGGTTGAAGAAGTTAATTGCAGGCCAGCTGGGTGAAGAAGAAGGTAAGGTTGAGATTCAGTATGTTCATATAGCCCTTTGGCTCTGGCCTTAACTGGTCTTGCTAAATGAAGATGTTCATGAAACACTGCTTATTCTGTAAGATACAACTTGGCGTCCCCATTTGTAAATGAACCAAATTCTATGTTATAGGGTAGAAGCCCAATAGGACAAGTTTGGAAAGCTCTTTTCTCTCTTTCCACCCTTGAGTGTTTTACCAAATTGCTTGATGTCAACCATGTTGCAATTTAATTTTCTTCAAAATTAGCATGTTTTACTTTGTTTTCTTTGCTCACTATATTGGAGACAGCCTGGTTAAAACCTTCCCACTCATGAAATTGCTAGTCAAAATATTTTAGGAAGGAAGCTCAAACATTCATTGTTTGCCTCATTAAAAATTAACTCAGGCAGATGGAGAATACAATGTGTGCTCTTGTCTTAGTCATGCTGGTTATTGCCCCTACTTTCATCTGCACACCAGATCTCACATAAGTTCACCCCAGTGGGGTTGTGGGGCCAGGTACTGGAGCACTCTTAGCTGTGTTTCTTAGTAATGAGGCTGAAATGAAAATGTCTTGCTCATGCTCACACAGAATAGAGGGGTGGGATCAGAGCCAAAGCTGAGGTTATTTGGGCAAGACCTGTGTTGCTCCCTAGGTACCATAGAAGGGCAAAAAGAAGCCCTCAGAGTTTCCTGGAGCAGAAAACACTGAAAAAATTTGCCTGTTCTCATAAGTTATCTGGAAACTTGGAAGAAAGATATCAGAAATTGTATATTGCCTCTCTAGTTTGCTCTGCATGTGCTTTTGAGTCCCCTGCCTGTGGAATTCCTTGGACCCTTTGCTTTAAGGTAGTCATGCATTCATTTCTATGATGGTTCCTTGAGCTTGTTTTATATTCCAGGCCTTCTCCTAGGTGGTGCAACAGGGATAAAAACATGTCCCTGCCCTCATGGATGTCATAGTCTTGAAGGGGTATAGATCATGAATCTACTGCAGCAAGTGCAAGGTGTTGTGAGAGCAGATAGAAGGGGCATCTGACAGCCTAAATTTTTAAGTTACCTGTCATTGGAGATACAGCTCCAATCCTTACCTTTAGCAAGTTTTACTCAGAAACAGGTAGTGCCAGGAAGGATAAAAGGCAGCTGGGAAAGAGATCATCATCCTCTAGCCCAAGTTGGGTGAGCTGGCATGGGCCACTTTGAACACCATCTCTAAAGTGGGTCATACCCCAGAGTACTGAAGCTAAGTATTTTGCAGGATGATCAATTTTGAAACAATAAAAACAGCCTCCATATTTTCCATTCCCATTCACACATTCTGATCCCATCCCTAGAAGAATTCTCCATTTTATCCCTCATTATCTGAGGATAACTGGTGTTATATTAGTCATTGTGTTCAATAGTTTCATATTGATACTTAGTATTATTCAATCCTCCTGACAGTGCTCTGAAAGAGTGATTATTTATCCCCACTTTTAGGTAAACAAATTGGGATAGAGAGCAATTTGTTAACTTACCCAAGGTCACAGTGCCTCCAAAGACTTGATGTTGGGGTGAGGTAGGACTATGCAAGGTCTAATGGGGTCAAAAATATGATGAAACCCTAAGGAAGATCAAGACACAATGGGCAAGACTATAGCCCCACATATATTATTTTTAAAAGCTTAGGAGAGAAATTGGGAAAAAGATGGTGGTGTGAGAAGTGAGGCAGAAACCTCCTCCCAAAACCCCATATCACACGAAAATACAGCAAATACAACTAATCCTGAAAGAGCGACCAGAAAGAAGACTGCAACAGACAGCCTAGATCTGGGGAAAAGAGAAGACCTCACGGAAAAGGGTAAAGGAGCAAAGCCGTGATCCAGCACGACCCAAGCCCTCCCCCTACCCTAGTTCACCAGTGGGAGGAAGAGAAATGGAGCAGGGAGGAAGTAGGAGCCCAGAACTGAACTACTAAACATCCACCCATGGAGATCTGCTCCAGGAGCCTTAACCCACATTACATGGTGCTCTGGAGATTAGTGGGGGTGGAAAGCAAAGACAGACAGAATACTCAGAGAGACTGAGACTCCAGCCACTTGTGGAGAACAAGTATCCACAGTCAGCCTCTCTGGGGCAAAAGAAAGGCAGGTACTTTGAAAGACTTCCCAAGAACAAGAGGGCTACTAAAGGGGAAAGGATTACACAGAGCTTGCTGCTCAGGAGAAAGGACAGGTAGACAAAAGCATCCCAACACACTCAGCCCAGCAGGTTGGGAACTTTCAGGAGCTTCAGGTGCTCCATCCCCCTGACTGGCAGCACAGCCCTGAGGCCACCCACTGTGATACACAGCCTGTCATTCCTTCCTCCCAGCATGCACTGGTTAGCAAACTTCCTGGCCCCACCATCACGCCAGGCCAGCTGGAGGGCAGCCCTGCCTATGGCAGCTTTAAGGGCATAACACAGAGGCTCCTTGCTGCATGCTTGGCCCACTGGCCCTGGCAGTGTAGGCAGGCAACACAGCCTGGAACCAGGAAAGAGCTCTTCCCTCCCAGCAGGCACTGGTGATGCTTGCCTGTGACCTCTGCCATTGAGCACTAGAGGGCACCACCGACACAAAGTTATTATTCCATAGGAATCATTAGAAATATGAAATGGCAAAAAGAACCTGGTACAACCCCAGATCCTCAAACTCCAGGAAGAGGGCTAAGTAAAATTGAAATCACCAATCTTCCTAATAAAGATTTCAGACTGAAAGCTATAAACATGCTGACGGAGCTACAGAAAAATATTCAAGATCTCAGGGAGGACTTCAAGACAGAGATAGAAACTTTGAAAACTATAGTATCTGAAATAAAACATACAATAGAGGGATTTAAAAGCAGATTCGACAAGGTAGAGGAGATGATAAATGGAATAATTAGAGAATAAGAATACAAAGAAGCTGAGGCAGTGAGAGAAAAAAGGATCTCTAGGAATGAAAGAATATTAAGGGAACTGTGTGACCAATCCAAATGGAACAATATTTGCATTATATGGATACCAAAAGAAGAAGAGAGAGAAAAGGAGATAGAAAGTGTCTGAATAAATAATTACTGAAAACGTCCCCAGTCTAGAGAAGGAAATAGTCTTTCAGGCCATAGAAGTGCACAGATCTCCCAACACAAGGAACCCAAGGAAGGCAACATCAAGACATATAATAATTAAAATGACAAAGATCAAGGACAAAGCCAGAATAATAAAAGCAGCCAGAGAGAGAAAAAAAAGATCACATTCAAAGGAAAACTCATCAGACTATCGTCAGACTTCTCAGCAGAAATCTTACAGGCCAGAAGGGAGTGGTGTCATATATTTAATGCATTGAAACAGAGGGACATCCAACCAAGAATACTCTATCTGGCAAGATTATCATTTAAATTTGAAGCAGGGATTAAACAATTTCCAGATAAGCAATAGATTTGTACTTATTGCCATCCTAAATGAAAATGGACTGAATGCACCAATCAAAAGACATAGAATTACAGAATGGATAAAAAAAAAAACAGACACATCTATATACTGCCTACAAAAGACTCACTTCAAACCCAAACACATACACAGAATAAAAGTGAAGGGATGGAAAAATATATTTCATGCAACTAATAGGGAGAAAAAGCAGAAGTTGCAGTACTTGTATCAGACAAAATAGACTTTAAAACAAAGAAAGTAACAAAAGACAAAGAAGGACATTACATAATGATAAAGGGGTCAGCCCAACAAGAGGATATAATCATTATAAATATATATGCACCCAACATAGGATCACCTAAATATGTGAAACAAATACTAACGGAATTAAAGGGGGGAAATAGAATGCAATGCATTCATTTTAGGAGACTTCAACACTCCACTCACTCCACAGGATAGATCAACCAGAGAGAAATAAGGAGGCAGAGGCACTGAACAACACATTAGAAAAGATGGACCTAACAGACATCTACAGAACTCTACACCCAAAAGCAGCAGAATACACATTCTTCTCAAGTGCACATGGAACATTTTCAAGAATAGATCATATACTAGGCCACAAAAAGAGCCTCAGCAATTCAAAAAGATTGAAATTGTACCAACCAGTTTCTCAGACCACAAAGTTATGAAACTGGAAATAAATTATGCAAAGAAAACAAAAAATCCCACAAACACATGGAGGCTTAACAACGTGCTCCTATATAATCAGTGGATCAATGACCAAATAAAAACAGAGATCAAGCAATATATGGAGACAAATGAAAACAGCGACTCAACAGCCCAAAATCTGTGGGACACAGCAAAAACCATTATAAGAGGAAAGCATATTTCAATACAGGCTTACCTCAAAAAAGAAAAACAATCCCAAATGAACAATCTAAACTCACAATTAACGAAACTAGCAAAAGTAGAACAAATGAGGCCCAAAGTCAGTAGGAGGAGGGATGTAATAAAGATCAGAGCAGGAATAAATAAAACTGAGATGAATAAAACAATAGAAAGAATCATTGAAACCAGGAGTTGGTTCTTTGAGAAAATAAACAAAACAGATAAATCCTTAACCAGATTTATCAAGAAAAAAAGAGAGTCTATATACATAAACAGAATCAGAAATGAGAAAGGAAAAACCACTACAGAAAAAACAGAAATACAAAAAATTATTAGAGAATACTATGAAAAATTATATGGTGGAAAATGGGATAATCTAGGAGAAATGGACAACTTTCTAGAAAAATACAACCTTCCAAGACTGACCCAGGAAGAAACAGAAAATCTGCCAGACAAATTACCAGCAATGAAATTGAATTGGTAATCAAAAAACTATCTAAGAACAAAGTCCTGGACCAAATGGCTTCACCACTAAATTTTATCAAATATTTAGAGAAGACCTAAATTTTATTAAACATTTAGAGATGAAAAAAAGGAAATTAAAGACCAATATCCTGCTGAACATAGATGCAAAAATTCTCCACAAAACATTAGCAAATTCAAAAATACATCAAAAAGATCATCCATCATGATCAAGTAGGATTTATTCCAGGGATGCAAGGATGGTACAATATTAAAAAATCCATCAACATCATACACCACATCAATAAAATGAATGACAAAAATCACATGATTTTCTCAAAAGATGCTGAAAAAGCATTTGACAAAGTTCAGCATCCATTCATGATAAAAACTCTCAACAAAATGGGTAGAGAGGGCAAGTACCTCAACATAATAAAGGCCATATAAGACAAACCCACAGCCAACATCACACTTAACAGTGAAAAGCTGAAAACTTTTCCTCTAAGATCAGGAACAATACAAGGATGCCCACTCTCCCCACTTTTATTCAATATGGTACTGAAGGTCCTAGCTACAGCAATCAGACAACACCCAGGAATAAAAGGCATCCAGATTCGTAAGGAAGAATTTAAACTGTCACTGTTTGCAAATGACATAATATTGTACATAAAAAACCCTAAAGAATTTACCAAAAAACTACTAGAACTAATAACTCAATTCAGCAAAGTTTCAGGATACAAAATTAATACACAGAAATCTGTTGCATTCCTATATACTAACGATAAAGTAGCAGAAAGAAAAATCAGGAAAACAATTCCATTTATAATTACATCAAAAAGCATAAAATACCTAGGAATAGACCTAACAAAGGAAGTGAAAGGCCTATACCCTGAAAACTACAAGACACTCATGAGATGAATTAAAGAAGATAACAATAATGGAAATACATCCTGTGCTCATGGATAGGAAGTATTAATATTGTCAAAATGGCCATCCTGCCTAAAGCAATCTACAGATTCAATGCAATCCCTATCAAAATACCAACAGCATTCTTCAATAAACTAGAACAAGCAGTTATAAAATTCATATGGAACCACAAGATACCAAATAGCCAAAGCAGTCCTGAAAAGGAAGAATAAAGCTGGTGGAATTATACTCCCCAACTACAAGCTCTACTACAATCAACACAATTTGGTACTGGCATAAGAACAGACCCACAGATCAATGGAACAGAATAGAGTCCAGATAAAAACCCAAGCATATATGGCCAATTAATATACGATAAAGGAGCCATGGACATACAATGGGGAAATGACAGCCTCTTCAACCACTGATGTTGGCAAAACTGGACAGCTACATGTAAGAGAATGAAACTGGATTATTGATTGCCTAACTCCATACACAAAAGTAAACTCAAAATGGATCAAAGACCTGAATGTAAGTCATGAATCTATAAAACTCTTAGAAGAAAAGAGGCAAAAATCTCTTGAATATAAACATGAGCAACTTTTCCTGAATATATCTCCTTGTTCATCAAAAATGAACAAATGGACTACATCAAACTAAAAAGCTTCTGTACAGCACAGGATACCATAAGCAGAATAAAATCACATCCTATAGTATGGGAGAATATATTCATAAATGACTTATCAGATAAGGGGTTAACATCCAAATTATATAAAGAGCTCACATGCCTCAATGCCCCAAAAGCAAATAACCCAATTAAAAAATGGGTAGAGAATCTGAACATACACTTCTCCAAAGAAATTCAGATGGCCAACAGGCACATGAAAAAATGCCCCACATTCCTAATCATCAGTGAAATGCACATTAAAATCAGAATGAGATATCACCTCACACTAATTAGGATTATCAACATCCAAAACAGAAGGAACAACAAATGTTGGTGAGGATGTGGAGAAAGGGGAACCCTCCTACACTGTCAGTTGGAATATAAATTAGTTCAACCATTGTGGAAAGCAATATGGAGGATCCTCAGAAAACTAAAAATAGAAATACCATTTAATCCAGTCATTCCACTCCTAGGAATTTACCCAAAGAAAACGAGATCCCATATTCAAAAACACAGAGGCACCCCTATGTTTATCACAGCACTATTTACAATAGCCAAGATATGGAAGCAACCTAATTGTCCATCAGTAGATGAATTGATAAAGAAGAGGTGGTATATATACACAATGGAATATTAATCATCCATAAGAAGAAAACAAATCCCCCCATTTGCAATAACATAGATGGAGCTAGAGGGTATTATGCTCACTGAAATAAGCCAGGCAGAGAAAGACAAGTACCAAATGATTTCCCTTATTTGTGGAGTATAACAACAAAGCAAAACTGAAGGAACAAAACAGCAACAGACTCACAGACTCCAAAAAGGGGCTAGTGTTTACTTACCAAAGAGGAGCAGTTACCAGTGGGAGAGGGCGGGTGGGGAGGGAGGGAGAAGGGGATTGAAGGGCATTATGATTGTCACACATAGTGTGTGTGGGGTCACGGGGAAGCCAGTGCAGTATGGAGAAGACAGGTAGTCACTCTACAGCATCTTATTGTACTGATGGATAGTGACTGCAATGGGGTATGGGGGGGAATTGATAATATGAGTGAAAGTAGTAACCACAATGTTGCTCATGTGAAACCTTTGTAAGATTATAAAACAATGATACCTTAATAACAACAGAAAAGCTTAGGAACCTCTGAGCTATCATAGGTTTGTGTTGGTGACCAAGAGGTCTAACCTAGTAATAGGTATAGGCATAATTTCAGAATCTCTGGAGTATGAGGGTAATAGGCAGGAAGGCATAGAGACATGGCTCCACTAAATCTGCTTCTTTTAGGAGCCAACAGACTCAGACCTGCCCTTCATGTGGATTGGAGGAATGGAGAGGACAATGAAAGCCAACAGGGCAGGGGGACTTGCACAGGTGTTCTTGGCAGAAGTCCAGACACCCAAAACCTGGGCACAAGGCAGGCCTGGACACAGCTGGGCTGTCTGGTTTGAAGTCTGCCCTTCTGTCTTTTGGGGCCCACTGAACACCCATTCTTGGACGACCTGCTAACGGTGAGAAGTCTTTGAACAGACAACTAGGCCTGCCTAGAAAATTTCTTAAACCAGTTAGTATGAAACTCAACTTGCATTTCTCATCTTAGGGAAGATGCTGGGATGGACTGTACAAGCCAATATCTGAGGTAGAGCCCAGTGTCTCCTTGCAGGTTGTGCCCCTGTCTGGCCACTGACCTGATGGCTGCATTCCCTTTCTGCAAAATGACTCCCGTTTTCTCAGGATTCTCTCTTTGGGATTCTGAGGGAGGAGAGAATCTGCCCCCTTTGCTTTGCCAGAGCATCTCTGGGGCCTTCTGTCGGCTCCTCAGGACACATAGGGATTTCTTCGTGCAACTATGCATTTTAAACTCTGACATGTTCCTCAGTAAACCAGCCCTCAATCGCTAACCTGGAACTACAGCAAAAGCACCACCTCCCAGCTATAAGCCATTGCCTGTAAAAGGCACACAATAGGGCTTTGGGTCCATGCTTCATAAAGTGGCAGAAGACACATAGTTCAGAGCAAGACAATGAAAAGCAGACCCATCTTTCTCACTGTCAAATAAGTGAACACTTCTGCCTGGGCTCCCAGGCTCTGGCTCTCCACCTGCTCCGTTCATCCTCAAGCTAGACCCCAAAAAATGTTCCTAAAGCTCCGCTTTCAGGGAATGTCTGGGACTCCCTGTTATAGAAAATAATATAGTCCAAAGCAAAGAATACACTCCAAGACTACTTGGAATGTAAACCTGTACATTACCCGCTAATATTGTTTTCAATTTAAAGCTGTATTTCTAGCTTCAGCTTCTGTCCAATTGCTTTCGTTTTCCTTTGCTTTAGTGATCCCCAAATACTTGCTTAGCCCTGAATATGTCATTCAGTCTTCCAGCCCCTTGTCATTGTTCATACTGTTCTCACTGCTTGAAAGGTCCTACATATTGTCATTTCTTGAAACTACCCTTCCTTCAGAGACCAGCTTTCACAATAAAACTTTCTATTATGCCTCCCAGCAGAATATGAACTTAATGTCTTTCATGCTTATAAATCTGCACTAAGTCTGTGTTCTACCCGTTCTCGTGGTTTGCTTTTCACTCTAATGAGTCTCTCCCACTAGATCAGGAGCTTCTGGAGGGCAGGGGCAATACTTCTTTTTTATCCTGCAGCACAAAGCACAGTGTCAGACCTGAACATAATAATTCAGTTCATGCCTCTGGGTGGTACTGCCAGGCCCTTCTCGACTTCCTGGGCTGAAGCCAGTGGGGTGGCACAAAAGATAATGGGCTTTAGATTCTGACAGACTTGGTGTAATCAGGCTGCAATCACTTACTGGTTTCATGTTACTTACCTCTCAGAACCCTCCATCTCCTCCCATGTACAGCAGGATTATAAATACATGATGAGAGATAACACCAGAATCCAGATGTCGGAATAGCTGAGCCCTGTCCTGAAACTTACCACTGCACGGGAAAGGATGTATATATAGAGGAATGTCCAAGACATAGTTCCAATTACCAGCACGAGCTTTACTTCCAAATACCCTCATGGTTCCTACTCTCAAGATCCAACTGGCTCTCATGCGGATGAAGCAAGATAGCTGTCTTCTCAGTGCAAGGTCTGCACTTGAAAGCAAGCATGTTTCAGATGCTTGTTGCACAGACATTCTTTCTCTAAAGCTCGTTCCTGGCCTTCTCTTGGCTCTCGCGACACAAGGGCAGAGGTAGTCATGGGTCCCACCTTACTCACTGCTTGCAAAAGACAAGACCTTCCCTCCATCAAAGAAGGGTTTTCTACTGTCTGATTCTGTTTAGGATCTTTTCACTTTGCCTGCAAAAATTCCTACCCCACTGGACCAGTGTGTTTGACTAACTCTTTGTTCCTGGGTACATCATTTTATTTTCTATGAATTTCAAAACTGCCCCTTGGTAGTGAGGTAGTGAGCATGCATGTCTTTGTAAATCAGTTATTTAAACAATAACATGACCTGGATTAAGCAGATGTATCATGGAAAAAAAGAGAATATACTGATGCTGGTGTCAGGTTTTGCTTCTTACCAACTGTAACACATTGGGAAGTTTTCTTAACACCTCAGGGCTTCAATTTTAAAATAGAGATGATCATATCTACCACCTAAGGCTGCCATGAGCACCAGATAAGATAATGTGTGTGGAGATCCTATCATAGTAATTGGCATGAAAAAGGTGTTTGATACATGCTGGCACCTTTCTTTTCTGTGTGGAAAGTCAACCCAGTTATATACTTCCCCCATTTGGCTTCTCTCAGTTTCTTAGGAGGGAAGCTTAGGAACTCCAGACCAGAGTCCCATGCTAATTTCATTATCC
Source organism: Smutsia gigantea (assembly GCA_032199065.1). Taxonomy (NCBI): domain Eukaryota; kingdom Metazoa; phylum Chordata; class Mammalia; order Pholidota; family Manidae; genus Smutsia; species Smutsia gigantea. The sequence goes on from JAVSCE010006133.1 coordinate 244,883, forward strand.
CACCACTTTCTGCAATCAGAAGGAAGAGCACTGTCAAAGGCTGACTCCAAACGCTCTGCAGACATGAATTGTTCACAGCTCTGCAGTACTCTTAGATCCTTCCTAGCCTGTTTTGTATGCACCTGTTTGACAAGCTTAAGACTCTCAGATTAAACCCAGTAGCATCTATTCTGTTCCAAGTTGCTCAGATCTTAGTAGCTGATTTTTGCCCCAAGGAAAGTCATTGACATTGTTGACCTAGAAGGAATGAGCTTCTGGGGTTTTTTGGTTGAAATGGAGTCACTGTCATGACCTGTGCTGGCTATCAGAGGACTCAACACACTGTTACTTGGGGTTGTAGGGCTCAGTGACCTGTTCCCAGTTGCTCTTTCCCAGACTCCTCCCAGCCATTTCTACTGGAGCAAAATGTCTCCTCTGTTTCTTGTAGTTGGGCTAGATGCAGAGTTGAGGAAACCATTCAAGCCAAGGAGACTACCTCTCCTTATTTCCAGGTGTGTGTATTAGGTACCCACAATTTTTCTCAAAATGCTTTTAGGAAATAGGAATGATGGGGTAAAGCTAGAAAATTTTCACCAGCCCCAGACAGCAAAGCTAAAGTCCTTCCATGCCCACATTCTGTCCCAAGTGGACAGAGATGATGGGATGAGGTTGGGCAATTCTCCTTTTGAGAGACCAGTGTGGTGCAATTATTGAAAGCATGGTTTGGGGGTCAATTGCTGTAGCCGTGTCTGAAATCTGTACAGATGTGTGACTGTGGCCCAGGTCCTGAACTTCTCCATCCCCTACTTGCCCCCTCTGTGCAATGGGCATATTAATGCTACCTAATTCACCTGTTACAAAAATTAAGCAAACAATGCATGTGAAATGTGAATGGAGTGTTTTGCACTAAATAAATGCTGCAAACTACTTAAGAGTGAGAACCTCCACAACAAGCTCTCAATTCCAAAGTTTAGAAATTGCTGAATGACAGGAGCCCAGATGAATTTGGATTGGATTGATTTATCAAAAAACAAAAAAAGTCATAGTTGTCCTGGGGCAAATGTTAATTAGGTAGGGAGAAAACTGAGGAATTTTCTCTTCGTATTTAAGCTGTAAAACAGCCTTATGTATTATAGTTCTCAACTTTCTTTCTCAAATGAGATGTTGGGCCAGTCATAGGCAGGAGTTGATTGAACTTGCTGCTCTGATTTCCAGGCTTGCATTTCTTTACTGATTCATTTCTCTTTGCTGTCTCCACCATCTTTCTCACCATGATGGGGGGTAAACGCACCAAGACAGGGAACCAGTTCACTTGCTCCCACACAAAGGCAAAGCTTCCCTTGGGGGAGTGCCTGGGGTGGTGCACTTGCCTCATGAAACCGCTGTCACCACGGCCCCTCCCCTTCTCCCTGGCTACAGTGTATTCTTGTCACCTGTATCATGTCTTCTAGGTACACAGGAAACCATGGATCATTATCAGTCGTATCCCAGTCAGGTGTATGTCATTGCATGTTTGTCTCTGTACAAAAAACCACATAAATACATAAAGAAAACATGCACAGACATCCATATAAACATATAGACTAAGTCGGAAGCACTGTGATAAACATAAATATGCACAGAAAGGCCATATGGAATCTATAGGAAAAACAACCCTTCAAACACACTCACCCATGCTTGTGCTCACACATATGCACGTCACAAGCGTCACACACTCACACTTAGATCATGTGACTAGTCTGTGAGAATGTAGACAATATAGAATACAGTTCTTCTCATTCTAATCACATTCTTTTTATGAAGAGCTTTATATAGATCCCTAGATCATCAGGACAATTCCATATCCTATTACAATCTGCCGAGAAGAAACGGATAAATCTATTAGCTGGCTCTTTGCTTGTTTCATTATTGTGACAGCTTCTCATGGGTCTACATCCATCAGACTCCCACGCCACCTGGCAGCCAAGTCTCCACCACCATGCTGCAGGTTAATGGCTCTCTGATTTCTTCTTAATTGCTCATTAATAATTCCAATACTGCTTTCTTCTGTTAACTGATTAAAAAACAGTTTCATTGGAACTGAGTAATGAAGTTTGGTATCAACCAACTATGGAATGGATTTTCTCATTATCAACATAGTCAAGAAGAAATAGTAACTGAAACACTCTTTGCCCCATTTGCAGATATTTAGAATGCTAGAACTGGCAGGGCCTTTGCAATTGAACTACATCAGCATTCCCCAAACTGTGATCCACAAATGATTAAACAGTTTTTGAGGGAAAACAATATTCTGTGGTTAAAGAAGACTGGCAGACATGGCATACAAATCTTGCTCACATTCTGGAGTTTTAAATCTATGTTAGCTTATTAAAAGCTCTGACATTCCCCAGTTGAGAAACTTATTTACACTGTTCTGTTGATCTTCACCAAAACTTACTTGAAAATAAAATCACATTTATATTGAATTTCATTTCAGTTATTTACTGCTGCATAACGAATAATATTTAGTGACGTAAAACAACAATAATGGATTATTTTTCACGATTCTGTGGATTTCCTGTGTTGGAAGGTGTGAGATGATGTGGCAGTTAGTGCTGTCTGAGTGCCTCACTTCTGCCCATGGTTTCTCATCTTCCCAAAGGCTCTCTTACAAGATGGACTTAGGGCAATGTTTCAACACAGCAAACGTCAGAAACTATAAGACTCCTAAAGGCTTAGCCTTGAAAGACAAACAACATCACTTCTGTTGTATAATAGCAAATAAAGCAAGTCACAAGGTCAGGCTATTGATGGAAGAACAGTCACATTGCAAAGGGGCACATGGAATGGAAGAAGGAATTTTTGTGTCCATCTTTGAATATAATCTACCACAAGCCACTGTGGAGTTTTTGAAAGACTGTTTAGGAAATACTGATGTAAAATAAACTCCACATTTTCTAGATTAGAATACTGAGACTCCTGAATGTGAGATGATTTGCCCAAGGGCACATATCAGAATCACAGAGATGAGATTAGAATCTAGACCCCAGACTCCAAGTCTTAGTTTTCACCATTGTGCTTCTAAAAAATACTCAACTGACCGTGAATGACTTGAATGATACCCAAATGCTTGTCCCCTGGATTTTGGCAGCCCTAGACCCTGAGATGGTCATCTAGGCAAGTCCAGCTGGGCTTGTCAGATCATGAATAACTCAGTGAATCAGAGACTTAGTTTCCTATGCCTTTATTCCATGACTGATAGCCTCTGGAATAGCCAAACTTGGAGTTTCTGAATGGCATGAGTCAGGTGAGATATCTTTCAAAAGCTTCTTGTGAGTAACCTGTTTCCCCCACCCCCAAATATTTAACTGTATTGTCTGAATATCCATTTTATCTGTACATTTATGATCCATAGTCAGATCTTCACCTAATTCTCCATGTCTCTTAAACCAAAGTTCAGCCGAACCCTTTGACATCTCATAAATGAACTTACATAATGCTCCTCTGACTTGGCAAGTTCTCCCAAACATGCCTTCCATTTTATTACAATGCTTGCAAGAAAATCCTGAAATATAACTCTTCCACAAATTCTTGCTGAACTGGTCAAGATAAGCATGAAATGTTACCCATTTTTATGCCTGCAAATTCAGCTCAAGCCTTCTCCACTTTAATCTACATATATCAGTATGGCCCCTTACTTTTGCATACTCCACAAGGTTTATTGAGTCTATAGACAATATATTTGTTACTTGAATGTATTCTATCTAAGTGCACTTTATCTACCTCTCTCTCTCTCTGTCTCTCTCCCCCAGTTACTGAATTGTAACATGTTTGCATTTACTGTTTCATTTTATTAATGCCATAACTATAACTCTTGAACTCTAAGCTATTTGATGGCAGGGGCCACATCTGAAATGCTTTTTGCAAATGCCCAAAGTCCGATCTGCTGCCTCAGTGCCTTGTAATCCTTGATGGTGATAACTTGATCAATATTTCCAGGGCACTGATTCCTAACAACATTGCTTAAACATTTTACATTAACTTGGTTTTAAATATGCCAGCTTTCTTTGCCCAGGAAAACTAATGACATAGAAACATTGAAATGAAAACTAATGATTGCAGAGAAAAGTTATATAGTACACTTCACAGACAATATGTGAGACTGTGGCTTTATCCTCCTGTAACACATTTATTGCGATCAAAGTACAACTTTTTCTGGATGTCATTTTCAGCTGATGTGTCACAGCATTAAGGAGTCTGAAGATTTCATCCACTTCCCATTCTCAGCTCATTACAAAGCAGGAGAAAGAGAAGGATAAGAGATCTCATGGCTGTAATTTATACATGAAGAACAGGGTTGGTGTTAAGTCCCCTAGGCCAACACTTTAAGTCTAAGATTACTGGGAAAGTAAGCAGGAGAAGAAAAAAAAAACTGGTTATGTTATAAACACAGCCAGTATCTGAAAGATTTCTCTAGAAATGCTGTTGAAATTCAGGTCAAACCTTTTTTTGTTTATCTGTTTGGTTTTCACTGAGGCTGAGGATAGGAGAAGTAAAAAGTCAAATGCCTCAATGTGGTCTTTGTATTTGAGAGCTTAAGAGAGACAAATTAACTGATGCCAATGAAGCTCACATGTCCAGGAGAAAATCCCCTTTGAACCACATCATATCTTGGGAAGTGCCAATCCTCCTAGGCTCTGATATTAAAGCCCTTTGAGTATGAATCTAGGTCTAGTTGGTAGGATAGAGCAGCAAATGACATTTTGGAGACTGGCCTAATCTGATGAACAATTAAATCACATTACCCTGAAATTTACCTTTCTAAATATTGTCTATGCTCAAGTCAAGATTAAAAGTCAAACTGTGAAAATGTATTGGTTTAAAACGAAATGATCTCCAACATGAATTGAAGGAAACACTCCGTTAACTTTTGAGTTGCCTTTCCAGAATTCTCTGTGTCACCTGAAATTTCTTTTCCCTCTAAATCATCTGCCCTCATATTCATCCACTCTACTTCCTACCTGGCTTTCTATTTATTGACTCCCTAGACTTAGTCACACATTTTGATGCTATTTCTGCTCCAGGGTTATCCAAGTTAATATGTATGTTATTGTGGCTTATCTGTAGTTTTTTGGAGTTTGATAAGTGAGAGGCAAATATAGAAGCAACAAGGTGAGGGGACTGCTAAGGAGACAGCAAGCTTATTGCAGCCTCATAACAAGGAGACTTTCATTTTGTTGGGGATTCGGATCACCTTCCTGTGAAAATGTCAAATTTCATGGAATCAGATTAATGAAGGAACTAAGATAAAAATGCTTCAAATTGTACTTTATAGAAGTGAAACACCGAGGGGAGAATCTGTGTAGTCTGGCTGAGGAAGGGTTGTTCAGAGGTGTGTGAGGGAGTGGATGTGAGAACTATCACAGCCTAGGTCTAAACTCCATGACAAGATCCATTGAGCCAACACATCAGACGCAACCCAGCAAGGAAACTGGACAGAACTTGGGTTCAGTAATCACTGATAAACAAAACCCAAAAAACTCAGCCTTGCCCCTTAAAAATGGCTGAAATGGAGCAACTCAACCTTCTCAGTAGCATAGGTAGTCTCTTGAAGACAATTATCCTCAGAGACTACATATGGAGAAGTTGTGATAACTCTATGGCTATAGCATGCACATCTGCTCCTACACAAGCAAACTAGAATGTACTTACCAACAAGTAGAAAAAATTATTAAAAAGGACTTTTCCAGACCTTCTGATTCTGGAAGATGTAGTAGACATATTTTGCTACATTCTTCTTACCAACTAAAGCTAAAAATTTTGGACATTATATATAAACCAAACATAAGATTATTGAAGGTGGAGAGAAAAAGGAAGACCAGCTAGGGACTTCAGAGTCCAGGAAATGACATGGTGATGAGTTCCCTGGTTTTCTTTTGACTTCATATATTTCAGATTTCGAGCCAAAAGGCCAGCAACTCAGAAATGCCAAAAAGAACAGTCAAATAAGCTCCAACAAAAGCCTGTTCCCTATAGCCAAAGGACAAGGAAAAATCAGCTTAGTAAGACAGAACAACCAAACACCACAGAAAAAACTCATCTTCACTCACACCAGCAAAGGCCAGTGGGGAGCCTAGATGATGTGGTTATTTACATAGGAAATCCCAAGAAACTTACAAAACAATTGCTGGAATTGGAAACAAGTGAGTTCAAATAAGGTCAGAGAATACAAAAAAAACTTACAAATATTGATTATATTTTAATATACTAGCAGTGGATACATGGACATCAAAATTAGAAATTAAAAAGAATCAAATACTTAGGTATAAATCTAACAAAACATATTCCATTGTATGCTAACAATTACATAAAACTAATTGAAGTAATCAAATAAGTTTTAAATAAGTGGATGGATATACTGTGCTTATGGATTGGAAGACTTAACAGAGGAAAGATATCAATTTCCCCAGGTTGATATACATGTTTAACAGAATTTCCATTAAATTTCCACCAATGTTTTTGTAGATATACACAAAAATTATTCTAAAATTTATATGGAAAGGCAAAGGGACAAGAGTAGCTAAAATAATTCTGAAAAAAGAAGGCAAAGTGGGAGAAAGCAGCCTACCCAATTTCAGATCTTATTGTATGACTATAATAACGAAGACAAAGCAGACAGATAAACACATAGATCAATAGAAAAGAACAAGAAATAAAAAACAAATCCACACAAATATGCCCAAATGGTTTTTGACAAAGACACAAAATCTATTCAACAGACTCAGAGACTTTATTCCAACAATTGGTGCTGAAGCAATAGGCCATCCATAGATCAAGAAAAAGAGAACCTTACCCTAAGTCTCACAGTATACAAAAACTAATTTAAAAAGTTCATAGACCTTACAGGATTAAATTTAAAATATGAAACTATAAAAGTTTTTAAAAACACAGGATGTCTTCAGGATCTAGTGCTTATCAAGGAATTCTTAGAATGACACCAAAAGCACAATCAATAAAAGGAAAAATTGATAAACTGGAATTCATCAAAACTAAGGACTTTTATTCTGCAACGGTCCTGTGAAGAGGATGAAGAGACAGTCGACAATGTGGGAGAAAATATTTGGAAACCACACATCCATGAAAAGAGTAGTATACAGAATATATAAAGAACATGAAAATTTCACCATTGAAAAATCTGATTAGAAAGTTGGTAAAAGACATGGAGAGACATTTCATTGAAGAGAAGGTACAGAAAGAATGTAAGCGCATGAAAGAAGTTCAACATCACTAGCCATTAGGAAAATGAAAATTAGAACCTCACTGAGACATCACTTTGTACCTATTAGAATGTTTAAAATAATTTTAAATAATAGTGATAATACCAAATACTGGTGAGGGGACAGAGAAACTGGATCACTCATAAATTACTTGCAGGAATGCTAAATGGTAGAGATACTTTGGGACACAATTTGGAAGTTTTGTAAAAAAACTAAACTAAGTATACAACTGTACTAATTACCATATGGTCCAGCAATCATACTCCTGGGTACTTCTCCCAGAGAAATGAAAACTTTTGTATATATGTATATATATACAAAATGTATATATAGATGTTTATAGTAACTTTACTTGTAATAGTTGAAACTGGAAGCAACCCAGATGTCTTTCAGTGGGTGAATGGTGAAACAAGCTGTGATGCATCCTTACCAAGGAAAATTCTCAGTAATAAAAAGCAATAAGCTAGAACCTGGATGAATCTCTAAGGAACTAATCTGAGTGGAAAAGGCCAAACTCCACAGATTACATATTGTATCATTCAATCTGTATAACATTCTTGAAAGGACAAAATTATAGAAATGGAAATATATTAGTGGTTTCTAGGGTTAGAGAGGGGCTTACAGCAGTAGGAAAGTGGGTGTGGCAATAGAAAGTCAATGTGGGGGATCCTTGTGGTGATGTAAATGTTTTGTATCTTGAGTATTGCAATGTCATAATCCTGGTTGTCATATTGTACTGCAGTTTTACAAGGTGTTCCCATTAGAGGAAATTGGATAAAGAGTACAGGGGATGATGTATTATTTCTTATAATTGCTTGTGAATCTACAATCATCTCAAAAAAGTTTAATTAAAAAAATCCATGAGGAAAGAACTTTTTATATAAAGCAATTTACATTTATAAGATATGAGAAAACATAAAAAGAATAAATTTAAAATAAAATTTCCATACAGTTATACTTTGATGTATAACTTGCCAGGCATTTTTCTAAACATATAAATACAAACATATGTATTTTCTTTGAAATGGGATCATGCTGTGTGTAGTCTTTCATAAACTGCTTTTTACAATTAAATAAATGTGATAAATATATATTTCATGCCTCTAAATGTTCTTCTATAATGTTTATTTTTATGATTGCATAATTTCATAGATTACTTAACAAATGCCCCTTTGTTGGACCTTAGGTTATTTTAAGTTTTTACATATAATCCAATAGTAAGAATCATGCTCACAGATGACTGTTCAATATTTGCTATGTCAATGTATATATAATGTTTTAAGCTGTTCAAGAAAGTTTGTTCACTTTTGTACTTCCAATTCCTCAGATCAGGGTTTGGCACTTGATAATTATATGTTAAGCATATAAATGAATAAGGTATTTGTGGAGCAAGTGGGAATTTCTGACCAGGATTCCCACTTGGCCTTAATAGCTCCCAGTGTCTATATACATAAGAGCCTGTTTGCATATCTGTGGGATGTTTACTGGGGACAGAGTGGCTGGTCAGTCATGGGAGCACTGGCCCAGGGGAGGGTAGAGAGGAAATACACATTCTCTCCTCCCCTAAGTTCCTGGTACACAATTGGTCAGGTGTCCAGCAGTCACCAGAGATCTGCCCAAAGAGTTCCTCTTGGTGCTTGGGGTAAGGAAGTAGTGAGTGGCAGGGGGAAAGCAGAGAGCAGGGAGAGACTGAGACCTACTGCCATAAGAACAAACCCCCTATTAAACCCCCAACTTCTTGTCCTTGCCTTTATTTGGTCAAGTGAATTCACAGAAACTTGCCCTGCATGGGGAAACCCCCTCTCCCAAAGCATCAGTATTGCCAAATTGTTCTCTAAACTAGTCATGTCTTAAAATCCCTATTTTCCTGAATTTGGCCATTGTCATTTAAACAATCCTAGTTTATTTAGGCAAAACATACTATTATTAAACTCAGTATATATATATTTCCAATTAGATGGAATACTTTTTGAAATGTTGAATGTCTGCTTATGTTTCCTATTTTATCTGTAGATTTTGTGGATTTTACTACTGTTTCTATTGGATAATTTTTGTTTTATATTTAAGAGTTCTTTATGTAATAATGCCACTATACCTTTTTATTAATTTTGTAAATATTTTCCCATTTTATATTTTGCCTTTTATTGTTTTATATATACATTTAATTTACATGTAGAACAATACTTACCTGGTAGCATATTTAAGAAATAATACATTTAACTATGGCCTTGCCTTGCTTTAAATGCTTATTTGTGTGCCTTCCTTAAATCCAAGAACTTTTTGAAGCATCCCCCACCCACAGTAATTAATATTTCTCTCTTAGGATGCACCTAGATGGAGTATTTAACATTAAACCCCCTTTTTAAATTGTAAAATTACTGTATTTTGAAACCACGGTCTAGGATTATAGATAATAAAGACCTTAAGCATAATTAGTAGCAGAAAGATCTGGGTGTCCACAGGGATTTTGTTTAATCTCAAGGGACTGTCATCAAATTCAATTGCCAACCAAAATGTGAATCTTTATAAAAAGGGATATGGATTACCTTCAGGAATATATTCATGCTGTTCAAGTCTCAAACTTCAAAGTTTCTCTATTATCTTTAATTTTTTCCATGAAACTTCTGTGCCATATAACAACAGAGGACACGAATTGAAGAGTAATGATCTCAGCTAAAGAAGAAATCATGAAGACATCTCTTAACCATAATCTAGTATTTTTCAAAATGTGATCCACAGACCACCTCCATCAGAAATTCCCAATATACCCATATTTTGGGTGCTACCAAAGCTTCAGAGAATCTGAGGTAGACACTAGGATTCTTCATTTGTAACAAACAACCCAGAAAATTATTTTGCAAACTGCAAGTTGGAGAGACATTGCCTTAAACCAATATTGCCAGGTGGTAGCCTATCAGCTAAGAAAAACTTTGTTGTCTATCAGGTTTCAGATGACTAGATAATAATTAGTTTATTCTTTGGTCCTCATCTACAGCTGGGAGATGAGCATAAATGGAGGTTAAGTAGTCATTTCTTTCATAAATACCCCCTCCTTCTCAGTATTATGGCCATTAAGAACACCAGACTGGCATGATGAGGTCAAGGAATCAAGAAGACTGAGATGGAATGAGAACATATGCCATTACTGGCTCCTGGGAAAGATCAGCAGGTCCGCCTGTATGTGCTGTTGACTTCTTCGTAGGCCTGGAGCCATGAGAGGAAGCTGGCAGATCTGGGGTTGGAGATGCTGGTGGAGGAGGGGAGGGGAAGGGCTGAGTGTGCAGGGCTTAACCATGGGAAGGATCTAATCATTGTGAACCATGATCAAGCAGGAGCTCTGAAAAGTCAGGCCATTTCTCAGTAGATTTTTTGAAAAACATGAAATCGTGTTGGACATACCAAGCAGGAATATCAGGCAGAACAAGGTAATGCCCAAATAATTCTGCCTTGGCTCCACTCGCCCCCACCAACAGATGGGCACAACTAGCCAAACCAGATGTGATGGCTCAGCAGGTGGGAAAACACTGCTCACAGACCATCCTTCCTTACATGGAGTGTTCCAACGCAATCTGAATTGTGTTTGTTTTAACTTCCAATTACCCCTGGGGAGAAATGATTTAGTCCTCTCCTTTGCAAGAGTGTGGGGCTGAGGATGGGGTGAGATTGAGGTGGGCAGGCAATATTAGGAGCAAATTTTAAGGGGAAACTCAAAATCCCATCACTTCCAGCATTCTTTTTCTGAGATTTGACATATAACACTGTAATAGTTTAGGGCATGCAATGTAATGATTATATATAATATATGTATATGTGAAATTATTATATCAGTTAAGCTTAGTTATCCATCAACATACATAGTTATAATATTTTTTCTTGTGATGAAAAATTTTATGATCTACTCTCTTGGCTACTTTTAAATATACAATAGACTATTATTAATTCACCATGCTGTATATCACATCCCCAGGACTTACCTTATAGCTGGAAGTTTGTAGCTTTTGTCTACCTTCATCCATTCTGCCCTTCATTCTTCATTTTCAGCCTTCATTCATTTTTCATTCTTATTTTATATATACATGCATTTAATTTTATTTGTATTGAGGTACACAATAAAATGTACAAATCTCATTCATCCTTCATTCTTAAGAGAGTTCTGACATGTTCTCAGGAGCATAATGGAGTTTCTGAGCCCACAGAGGGACTTTGGTGGAAGACAGCCGAGAGAACTGGGCTGGACAGACCCTACCCACCATTCTTCCTTTAATTTTTGGACCACTTATTCTGCAAATATTTTCCTATCTATTCTTTATCAGGATGTTCTTTTTGACCTAAAAAATGGGCCTCTGGATGCCTCCCTCTCAAGAGAAGCCAGAGTTCAGGGGAAGGGAGCATTAAGCCAGCTTCTTGGACAGATTCTCAGCCATGACATAAACCAGAGGGGCCACGACGATCCTATGGTTCTAGAGCTGTAGTGAAGAGCAGACTGGCTCCTGGAAACAGAGCCCTGGCCAGTGGCTGTAGAGGGCATTGTCCAGTATGTATTCTGGTAGTAAGAGTACCCAGGGTAGATTACCTTGTGGCCATCTGAGAACTGGGGAATTAGAGTTCTAGGCATCCCATTTCCACCTTAAGATACAATTAATGGGGCCTATGTGGGAATGTGGGGCAACCTGTATGGAACATGCCAAGTACGCTCTATGGTTATTTTACCTGATGTTCTAGTTTTCATATAATCTGAGTCAGATGCTTCAAAGCAGCAGTGACAACATGTTGGGAATAATGCAGAAGAGGGAATGTTACTTCAGCAAAGAAAGTGTTTCCCTGTAGGTGTTTAAATTTTCTCAGAGGCTCTACATAGAGAGAAACTGATGGGATGGTCTGAGAGATTTCTGTTGATTGACAGTGCCTCTTTTTGGAGTCTATACTTCAGACATGTTTCAGGATGTCTCAGTGTCAACTGATCATAATGCCCTGGAGAACTGGATACTTCTGTTAGTCGCCCTAGTGTCCAGGTGATTTTTGTGTTTCGTTCATGGGTAGGTGGCAATGTGGAGATAACGTTTATGTGCTAGATGAATGTTGTGAGTACCTGCCTTCCTGCTACAGTGGATAGATGTTTTTCTAAATGCCTCCAATTAGAATATCATTTGCCATGAATTTCTATTAGTAAGTTAAGACTTGAATTTATTATATAAATTATATGCTATAGATATATATTCCATAGATCATTACATAGATATATTATGAAATAGATGACTATTATGTAGATTAGGGGATCGGAAGCCAGGACCCTCACAAAGTTAAGCAAGTTTTACTGGGCTGCACAGCTCAGTAAAGTGGAAACATGGAGCAGATCCCAGACCTTCTGGCTCAAGGGATTGTGTCCAACAGACATGACAATTTTATTTGCACAGTGTCTGGCACAATGTAGGTGCTCAAAATAATATTGTTGAGTAGATGAATACATTTCTAGAGGTCTTTGGGTCATGGCCTGATTACCTCATTCTTCTGTGGTTGTTTTGATCTGCTCTGTCAGCCTAGGCAGGTACTCAGTATTTTTCATGACAAAATCCCTCAGTCACCTTTTGCCCCCTTGGGGACTTTCTATAGTTTCTCCATCAAGCTTTTTACTAGCCCTGCCAAGGAGTAAATGTTTTTATGGGAACAGCATGAAATGTGACATTACTCATAGATCCTGGCAGAAAATTAGCACAGCTGGGCAAGATGCACCTCCCTGCTGGAAGCAGTAAGCTGAGGACTGTGGGGAGTCATAATGGTCTAATGATGGCTAATGGTGGGGAAACGATGGACCCAAGGCCCATAAATCAATCTGAACACAGGGGTGGCTAATGAAACACTCTGGAGATGCTTGAGTTCATCTGAGTATTGTTCATGGGTGTGTGTCTCTTACTGGACCATTATTTTTTGTTACATAATGGGAAGGTAGAACAATTTGTATAAAGAAAGTCTCAGACCGTGAAGATATTTGCATGTTGGCAAATAGATGGGAGACTATGAGGCCCATCTGCAGGTTCCAGAGCTCCAAGTCCACTATTCTTTCATGGCTTAGGGTTATTCCCTAACTTCAGATATTTGCCAAAATCAGGGATGGCTCCAGTTTTTGGCCTTGATCCAATTTTCCTGTGTGTACAATTGACAATGAGATGACAGATTTAAGATAACACGTGCCTAGAGTTTAGTCAAAGGCTTATACAATTGCCTTTGCATTCTCTAGTCCAACCAATATTACTAATGCTTCTGATAACTTGAGTGGTTTCAGTCCTCTGTATACTCACAAGCGTCTTTTATTTCAAATATTTACCTTTTAGGAAGGATCAAAATAGAAAGTTTGACTATAACCATAGAAAGTTTCAAAAGTAGGATTTTTTCCAACCCTTGTAATAGTTTCCTCTGGAGCAAAAATGATGTGCAATCAAAACTTTAAAACTCACCTGAGGCAGAGTCAAGGTGCAGCCCCTTTTTTCTATTCTTTCATAGAAATATTAAACAAGGAGTTGACACAGCTTGTAAGCAGACATTTTTAATGTGAACTTTTCAAGTTGTTAGGTTTGTAGACATAAAATAAAATATCTGATAGAAGGAAGCACCCCTATCTTGAGGTGATTTACTTAATAATAATTGTAAACAGTCACAACTTATCCCTATTTTTTCCCCAAAACGTAAGTTTTCCTTCCTTTTTTGGAAATATCTGGTGAGAGAAGGCTTCAGAACCATGGGGCATTTATCCAATGGACTCCTGGAAGGTGCCCACAAATGAAATTTTGACAACGACCTTTTGTGATTAAAGATGATGCTGAGATGTGTATGAGACTTTCCACTAAAGCCTTCCATGTGATCTCTTTCCTGGGGTGTGACTCCCTGTGTTTCCAGGGGCCAGTGCCGACTGTACAAGCTGTCACAGAGATTGGAATGGGAACCTGGAACTTTGTGGGAGAATTATAAGACTCTTCTCATTGCTAGGGTGATCTACTGGCTTTCAGACAGAAGCCCATCTGACATCATTTCTCTGTCCTCAGCACACCATTCTCTGTGACAATTGACTTCACAGAAGTGTGGAAATGAGTCGCAGCCATGGCTCTTAAGACTAGAGGGAGAACAAGGTCATGACCCAGAGGAAAGGACCATAGCTTACCCCAGAAACAAAGCAGAAAAGAAGCAAAGCTATACCAGGAAGAAAAATAAGGCAGCAGTTTCTGCAAAATCTCATTTTCACAGCAATGATAATCAGGGGGACTGTCCCTGGTGCTTTAGCATTCTTCACCGGCCCTGATGTCTGCACTGCAACTCAGAATCATTCTGTTCTGTCCACTGGTTTTGTCTTGACGCTTTTCTTGCTCAAATGTTTAGCCTAAACCAAGAATATCATACCAATCAGTGATCACGCATCTTCCTTCAAACTAGATGAAGAAATGGCTTTACCCTCATCCCAGACTTTTCTCTGTGTTCTGTCGTTACTTTCAAATCCACCCCATTATTTCCAGAGATAAAAGTAGAAAATTCAAAGGGAATGTAGCCTAGATTTTTCATTTCTAGGGCTCTAACTCTCGACTCTACATTGCCCCAGGAAGAAAGCCTCTTATCATGCTATTCTGAAAACATACTCCAAATGCTTTTACCCAGATCTGGGCAGAGGACTTCCTGGGTGGTGAGGGCTAAAATGAATGTTTCCCTCTTCAATTATTCTTATCTGGAAAGTATAACAGATATTTGGCTTCCTTGTTTGTCGTTCACTCATTGTGGCAGGAGGAGGTCAGAGTCAGGAAAAATATTGTGATGCGTACCATGACACAAAAGAGGGTGCTGGTTCCTTAAGATTTCTGAGCACAATTTATATGTGGAATGATTGGCCTACTATTCTGAGACTGAAAATGGAGTGTGGATCTCAGAGGTACTCTCTGCATCTATTGATGTGAACACCTCCCTTCATAGAGGGATAGGGTTCTCTAGAAGGGACTATAATCCAAGACCTTCTCTGAAACTTGGATGAAATGAAAGAGTAAGAGCTAAATAAGTAAATTTCAAATGATTGCCTTAGGCAAATGAGGATTTCTGCTTATTTATCCATTATTCAAATGACCAGATAGAAAGCATCAAGAGTAATAAACTTACCTTCTTCCACTGATAAACAAATGCCTCCTTTGTGTTATTTACTTAGAAATAAGCAATTACCTATATTATTTCTATCAAAGTGTAGTTGCTCTATTCTAACAAATGCCAGAATAATAAACCAAATATAATCAGAATCTTTTATCCTGCCCCCAAATCTCACTTCTAGGTGACCTGAGCCATGCTCTGAGAAATGTCTGGCAAAGCTAACTAATCACTGGAGGTCATAAATAAAGACATTACCACTTGCTAAGACATGTAGCTCCTTCCTGGAGTAGCTAGGAATTGGTGATAACAAACCACAATAACCCTAAGCTTAGAGTTGGATTTGAATTTTGTTATTATACTTTTTTGCAGTTTTGGCAGTTTTGAAGGTAAAAATGTGTCAAAGGGTAATATGTCTCAAGGACAGTCAGTGTTAAATCAATATTAATTAAATAGGTTTATTCTTATTTAACAAAGCATTTGAAGTGTAGAGGAAGGGAACTACTGTGACTCTTTTCTTATTTTCTTTTGCCATCTGTCAGGTAAAATAAGACTTCCAAATCCCATACATCAGCATTTAAAAAATATAGCCAATTTTCAGCCCAGATAGCTTACCTAATGATGTATTTACTATGTCTCAGTTGTAATTTACCAGAGATACATCTGTATTATTAAGCAGAAAGGAACTTCATAGGAGGAGTACCTATGAAGAAGTTTTGAAGCAGGGAAAAAAATTGGGGTTATTGCTTTTAACCAAATCAGAACCCCTAAAGCCTGTGACAGTGCAGAGGATTGAGATAACAAGTGCTATTTTTGCTGTGGAGCATGGATTCATTCATGGGCCACTTGAGTTACAAAAATAGAGAAAAATGGTCTTTGTCCATTTCACCTTGTTCTTATGTGTCCTTCAACATAAAACACTGCATGTAGAAAAGAGAAAAGTCAAGAAGCTGATGATTTCCTGAACATTTGTATTTTTACTGCCATTCAGAAGTGATTCCAGATTCAGTAAAAAGCCAGATAAATGTATTTACTTGTATTAAATAATAGTATGGTCATGGGAAACAATATTTAGCAGTCAATATTCAAATTCAGCACCAGATGTTGGATAGGATCCATATCTGTTGTGCTCATTAAGAGTTGTAGATATACCGAATAATCACAGATGTTCAGATCATCATGGGAATGCTTTTCATTATGTTTCCTTGTGTTATGGGTTTAAAGGTATGTTCCCCACATCCATTTGTTGATGCCTTTACCCCCAATGTGGATGTTTTTGGAGAAAGGGCTTTTAGGAATTACAGTTAAGTGACATCATAATGATGGAATCCTAATCCAGTAGAATTGGTGGCCTTATAAGAAGAACAAGAGAGAAATCTGTCTCTCTTCATGTGCATACATGGAGGAAGTACTATGTGAGCACAGAGCAAGAGGGTGGCCATCTGCAAGCCAGAGGGAAACTCTCACCAGAATTTGACCATGCAACGCCCTGATCTTGAACTTCCAGCCACCAGATTTGTGAGAAAATAATTTCTGTTGTTTAAACCACCTAGTCTATGATATTTTATTATGGCAGCCTGAGCTGAAGAGCACATCTTATCTTAAGTTAAAACACAAATTCTTTCTGAGGAAACACATTCATACCTGGATTCTGATTATTTGAACAACTGCTAATCCAGTTTAATGGTTCAAATTGGCCTTCTTAAAGCAAACACCACTGTAAACCTGCAGTAGCCCTGGAAGACCTTTATTCATCCTTAATGGACCTGACAACACTGGTGCAGGCATCTTGAATTTAGGACTTTTTATCCCTGACTACTCCTGGTCCATGAATAAGCATGGACAGGTCCACAAAGTTTTCAGAGAGTCTTACATACTCTTTATAAATGTCAGGTAATAAATGGTGTAAAAGTGAGTAATAGCAAAGGGTTTTTGGTGAATAGCTGGCAACTTCGCACATAAATATTGGATGGCAAACCCTCACTTTCTAAAAAAAGTAGCTGGAATTGTGTGTGTGAACATATCCCGCAACCTGACAGATCTCCCTTTGGAAAAATATATCACTTTGAATCTTTTTACAATGTAGCATATATTAAAAATGAGTACAAAAGGAGTTTGGTATAGGAGTTCTATGGTTTCAGGTCTTACATTCAAGTATTTAATCCTTTTTGAGTTGATTTTTGTGTATGGTGTAAGATAGTGATTCACTTCACTCTTCTGTATGTAGCTCTTCAGTTTTCCCAACACCATTTACTGGAGATTTATCCTCTCCCCATTTTATATCTGTGACTTTTTTGTCATAAATTAATTAACCATATGTGTATGGGTTTATTTCTGGGCTCTATTCTGTTCCACTGATCTATGTGTCTGTTTTTACGGCAATATTACACAGTTTTCATATATGAAAAGGGGTTAATATCCAAAACTATAAAGGGCCCATGCATCTCAATAATGATGAAACAATCTGATTTTAAAATGGGCAAGGGGAACCAATAGACATTTTTTCCAAAGAAAACATACAGATGACCAACAGGTTCCTAAAGTGAGACCCAGCAACACTCTTCATCAGGGAAGTGCAAATTAAAACCACAATGAGATGTCACCTCACATCACTGTCATCAAGAAAAAAAAGGTGACAAGTGTGGACAAGAATGTGGAGAAAAAGGAACCTTGTGGTTGGGAATGTAAATTGGTCCAGCCACTATGGAAAGCGATATGGAGGTTCTTCAAAAAAATGAAAACAGAATTACCGTATGATCCAGAAATTCCACTTCTGGGTCTACATCCAAAGGAAATGAAAACAGAACATTGAAGCAATATCTACACTCCCATGTTCACTGCAGCATTATTCACAATAGGCAAAATATGGAAACAACCCGAGTGCCCATCAGTGGATGAACAAAGAAAATGTGAGATATATGTGAATATTATTCAGCCACAAGAAAGAAGGATATCCTGCCATTTGTGAAAACATGGATGAACCTTGAGGACATTATGCTAAGTGAAATAAACCAGGCAGAGAAAGACAAATACTACATGGTATCACTTATATGTGGAATCAAAAAAAAAAAAGTTGAACTCAGAAACAGAATAGAAAAGTGCTTGCCAAGGACTTGGGGGCGGGAGAAGGAAGGAGTTGGTGAAGGGTATGAACTTTCAACTATAAAATGAATGGAACTGAGGTTCCAATATAAAACATGGTGACTATAGTTGATTACACTATATTGCACAGTTGAAATATGCTAGACAGCAGAACTTTAGTGTTTTCATAGAAAAGATACAAATGCATGAGGTGACAGACATGTGAATTAATTAAATGTGGAGGAATCCTTTCATGATGTTTAGATATATAAATCACCACAGTGTACACTTTAAACTCTTACAGTGTTGTCTGTCAATTATACCTCAGTAAAGCTAGAATATGAGCAAATAAACAAGTAAATAAATAAAATGGCAGCGGAGGAAGAATATGATCCAAAGGTTTATTCAGTAAAAAGTGTTTGATCTGATGATTTATGGTAGAAGAGGTTACTGCTTTATAAACTGACAGTCTTATTTTTCCTGGGATTATAACTCTGAGATAAATATACCTCCCAGTACTACTATGAATCTTTAATTTAAACCATAATAATTATTTATAAACCTACACTTATAGTTTTAATTATATCCAGGAAATAAACTGGAATATGAAAAGGAGTAAATTAAAATGTCAACTGGGAAGATTCAGATGATGGTGAATAATCCCAAGGGCCTACCAGATGAGATAGGTGGGACTTTCAGGTAATATCAACCTTAATCTGTGGTTAGGTAGCATGAAAGTTCACAATTGAACAGATAATTCTCTCTTTGGTACTGTTCCTTCTTCTGAGTTTCTATTCTCAAGGAATTACCTACCTAATTGTTGTTTAGTTTATCTAGACAAGAAACTTGTCAGTTTTGAGAAACTCCTCAATCTTCACAGAAATCAGTCCTCAACTTATTTTGATTGTATACCTCAAAACCTTGAATCACTCTGCTGCTTTTCATCTACTCCTTACAACCTAACTACCATCATCTTTTATCCTGCATCAATCTCCTTACAGTTTTTGTGTCTCCTCCACTCCCCTCTCCCCTGCACTCCATCCCCAAGTCTGAGCCAGAATGATACAGTATTACTGAGCAGATCACTCCCATGTTTAAGGGCTCTCAGTGTCTTCCTGGTACTCCACAGGTTACAATATAAAATTCTTAACATAAGTGACTTGTCCCAGAGTTTCTGATTATCTCACTAGCATCCTTTTAAGTCACTTTTTAATGTTTTTTACTGTGATCCAGTCAAACTGGCCTTGATAATCAAGGACTTGAGAGGATTACAGTTTTTCATGACTTGGGAACTGTGTTTGTTTTTTTTCCTCTGCACTTGTCTCCACCACCCACTATACTCTTAGCTAACAATGCCTTAATTATTACTCAGATTTCAAATCAGTACAGAAGAAGCATCACTAAATCCCCAGACTTACTGTCCTGAATCTATTGTGGCAGTATATAATCATAATAAAATAAGTTTATAATTTAGTAATTATACCTGATGTTCAAGTAGGTAGTATAAAACCTTGTACATAGCAGGAGCTATTGAGCAAATATTGATCAAATGAGGTTTTGTTTGTTTTATTTTTCTGCTGTCGAAGTTATTTTAAAGGACTCTACTGTAACTCCAAATGGAATCAAATTGTCCCTTGAGAATTTGGGCAAATGGGACCCAAGAATCTGTTATCAAAAATCTGTCATTCTATAAATAGATGATGCTTAGTATGATATTGAGGCCCAGAATCAGGGATGAAGTAGGTGTCTAGTTCTTAGGGTTCTATGGTATTCGAAAGCAGGTTTTGCCTGAGGAGAATTCTGCTTTGGTCTGTGAGAGTAACCTTCACAAAATGCACCTATCTTTGCTTTCCATGTCCTTTGCAAGCTGAGCAGGCCTAGGCAGTTCTCCACAGCTCTTAGAACTAAGTAGAGGAATTGAAGGAGATGTACACAGAAGAGAATCTTTGGGGAATTATGTTAACACTCTAGTTGACTCAAACCATGACATGTCACTGTCATGACTTTACTTGTGCAGTTATGTTTTGCTTCACAGGATGATCATTTTTGTCATATATTGTAAGGTAATAGCAATGCTATTAACAGCTCTCACAGGAAGGAAAACAGTGGTGTCCAGCTTATTAGGAACACGGAACATTCTTTTATACCTATTCACACTTTCTATCAGTTCTTTCAATATGTCATTTAATCAGCTAAGAAATTAAAGACAAGGAGAAAAGAAAATATTTGTAAAACAGCAACATTAAATAGAGATAATTTTTTAGAGAAAGAAGTATAAAAACAGCCTAAGCCTCAACCAATTCTTGGAATAATCAAAATGAAGGAGCAGAGACAATGTGGCAGAAGAAAACTTAGACAACATTGACTCAAAGATGAAAAGTGTCCAGAACACTAGTTACCTATGAGACTGAGAGGCATTAGGGAGAGGTGAGGAGAGGCCCTTTTAAATATCCTCATCACACACACACACACACACACACACACACACACACAAAGGTAACTTGGAGGTGAAGGAAATGCTAATTAGCTTGACTGTGATGGTATTTCACAATGTATACATATATTCACAATGTATACATTTATCACATTGTACTCCTCAAATACACACACACTTTACTTGTCAATTATATCTCAATAAAGCTGGAGTGAAAAAGAGAAGTGTTATAAGCCATTACAAAATAAGACTAATATAATATAATGCATGGAACTTGGGAAAAAATATAGGGGACCTAATTTCCTTGCCTTTCATAGTAGGTAGACAAACACTACTGTCATAAACAGATATAAACAAATGAGTAATGACTTCAGTGTATTCTTCATTTTTTATATTATTTTTTAAACCAAAAGGCAAACTCTTATAAAATAATGTTCATTTAATGAAAAAATATTTGAAGTTTGGTAAGCCCTTTGATTTCACATTAGCATACTTTTTATCCTATTAAATTAAAGTAAAAAAGAAACTGTTCTTTGACTTTATATCTACAGTTGTGAAAATTGATATCTGGAGTGATATGAAATTAATATTAACAATGGTGTTAGAGGATATAAATGTGCTTAGCTCTTGCAAGAGGGATGGAAATAGACAACAGTTTTTACTTTTCGTTCTCTAGTTTTCTAGATGGAATGTTCTAATAATCATACTGCATGGGTATTTTTCAGTGGGTTATCTGAGAGCTCACAGCCACTTTTTATTCTTATCTTTGTAGAATTCACCATATTTGCATATGCCAATAGGTCATATTTGGATTTGGCTACTTTTAAAAAGAAATATGTGTAAATATAAAATACAATAAATATTAAAGTAATAAAACTACAATTAAATAATACAATAAATATTCAAAGGTTTAAAGTAAAGAGTAGATACAATAAGATAGATATTATGTGGCTAGAGACAATGAGTGGAGAATTAATATTTTTGAGCAATATATTTTAGATATGTAGGAATTTTAAATCTCCTTTAAGTTACCAATATATAAATAAATAAAATGACCTAAGTGTAAATATATAAAGTAAAAATAACATGTAAAGGTAGATGTATAATTAAAATATATTAAAATCCAAAACAGTATAAGAACAAGTTAAAACAAGAGAAAAAACTTTAAGGATTAGGAGATTTAAAAGAATAAAAAGTTAAGATAAGCTAAAACATAAAAAAGGAATAAAACTTACACAAAGAGTACATAACATATTTACACAAAGAGAAAATTCAGTTTACTTAAAATGGAAAAGTTTAAGAAATAATTACTAATAAATGTAAAGAAAAGACAAGATAAATACAGAGTGTACCAATGAAAACGGGGACAAAAAGTACTGAAAATTATGACGTGGCATAAAAGATCAATTTTAAAAGGTAAATATAAAAGAAAAATAGTCCAAGATTGTGTTTTGTATTGACTGTTAAAGTTGACTGAAAGGGAACAAGACCCCCAAATGGCCAGAGTCTACAGGTTTGGAAGCTACACATGCCGGCTGTTTGTTTTTCTTATTAATAATAAATGAGGACAAATTCAATCCGGACACTTTCTGTGTCACAATTATTCCAAAACACAAACAGGAAATGCATGTAAGGAGGAGGAATTTCAAAGCAAAAAGCAAGAAAAATCATGAAACAATAACAAAAATCTTGATCGTTCCTATGCTTATTATGGAAGTCCTGATCCAGGTTACAATCAATAATTGCACCATAGGAAAATAGAAGGAAACATGCAAAAGAAAAATAAAAGATAAAACTGTATTTTAAAAGCCAATCCTATGGTTAAGTATTGTGAAATGTAAAAATATTAAATCACAAAGGAAATGAGGTAATAACAATAACATGAAAAACAAACTAAACTACTAAAAGTCAAATGGTGGTGAATAATAAGTGCTTAAAAATAAATAAGCGACATGTGGCTGAAAGCAAAACATTACATGATGCAGCTGGGCAACGTCCAAATTCTAGCAGCTTCCTAGTATGAAAATAACTAGACAAAGCATATGTGATTTTAATTTCCCTTTATTTCTGTGGAGGTCAATGGAAGCCAAGGGCCGGGACCCTAGGACTGGGGGAGCTGGGACAGAGTTTACTTTCTTGCCAAGGAGAAGGGTGAGGAAGAAAGGTGAGGATGACCGCATGAGGCCCAAAGCTGCAGGAGGAGGACTTGCAAGTTTGGGAGTCCCAGTAGGTGGAGCTCCAAACACTAGCAGCCAAAGAAGGGTTTGAGGCTCAGCAGATCTTCTGTTAGGTGTTATTTAATTGCTATTTTGTGGTGTGAAATGGGACCCACTTCTGTTCACCTCTAGCACATACACACATATACACACAGACCACTGATTTGGATAGTGGGTGTTTTGGGAGACATTTCTTGAACAATTAGCATGCATTCCATCTTCCCTTCACTCCTAAAGAGGTAGGGGTCGTTATTTTCCCCATTTCGCATGTGAGAAGTTCCCACATTTCACATCTGAGTTACTGAAGGTTCAGTAATGTGTCCAGGATTGTAGAATTGGAGAATGGCAGAACTATGCTGCAGACCCATGCAGACTGCACCAATGTCTCTACTGTACCATGTCAAAGTAGTCCACAATTGGGGGAGTTCAAAACCAGAGGCTACCCATGGGAACCAGGCACAGTCAGCTTACAGTTAAGAACTTGAAATCCCTCCAATCTATCCTCCCTCAGACCTCAGACAAACAGGAGTCCTTACCCCATTTTAAACTGAAGATGAAATGAGAAGGTATTTAATGTCTTCTTGAGAATATTTATACTCAGACTTGGGTCAAAATATTTAGAGGACTCAGATTTTGTGTTTTCTTTTCCTCCTTTTGCTTCCTCCTTCATCGTGGGGAAGGAGATGTACCACCCTGTCAGGATACTGTGGCTTGGCATATCGGGGATCAACTTTCAACAGCTGGAAGGTGTTGCTTCTTTGAAACTAAGGCAAAAGAAGATTCACTTACGTCTTCACTTAGTATCATCCAAAGCCTTTAGACAGAATTTAACCAGTTAGCTAAGATTGTAAAACTTCCAATTTTTTGTTGGTTCATTTAATTTCAGATCAACACTCCCTTGTGGTTGGAAGTCATTTGCCTAAAGCTTATCCAACTCATTGGCTAAGGAGATGGATATGTCCCTCCGTAGGGAAACGGGTTTGCTTCCACCCTGATGGCTGGCTCCTGACCTGCTCACTGGGTATTAGGTGACTGCTCTCTCTGCAGAGTCCTGGGCCCTGCTCAATTGTTCCATGCTTCTGTTTAATGAGATGTGCAAAGGAAAAGTAAGGTGAAATAAATTGCATAGGAAAATACACCAAAAGATGGAGCACAGGGCATTCTTTCTAGGTTCTCGCTCATCATAGTGCTTTTTAGTCACAGTTCAGTACCCTGAACCTGCCACTGTCCTTCAGTCAAAACTTGGATCCCTTATCTTGGCCTCCCCTAGCCATGCATGGCCATCCGTCACCTGCTGCTATTCTTTCCACTTGTATCTCTTGATGATAACAGTTTTCACTAAAAGTGTTTCACTAGCCAGATGGGTGTCTTTTACTCTATGGATTCTCCCAAACTACCCAGCTTCACTGCCTTCACCCTACTTCCCTGATATGATCTCCTGTGCATTTTCTTCATGTAGCTTTTGCTTGAATTGTAGATGTAGTAGCACATCTGCTCATCTCCAGGTGAGGACCTCACACTCAGCAGAAGAGTAGCTTGCTCAAGATAAGAGAGTCCTGTCCTGGGCCCACATGTACTTGTGTTTCAGGGCCACAAAGTCCCGAGAAATGCAATTAGTAGTTCTCTTCACTAAGGGTAGTGGTGGAGAAATAAGCACTTCTAAATTATTCATTTGGAAACTGGTACCACAGCCCCTTCTACTCTGTGGCCCCTAACACAGAAAACAGGACCCATCAGCCAGGAGGATCTGGTTGGGCTTTCTAGATGCAGCCTCCCTGTTGGATCCTAATAGATGCATTAAACCCAACATCTGCACAGAAAACTTGTTTCCACGCCAGAACGAATCTCCCTCTAATGAGGACTGCAACTGTGCTTTCAGAAATGGCATTCAACCATTTGGAGCATCTTGTCTTCTCTTCCTTTTATGCTCATGACCTTCTTATTCTTTTAAGAGATGCTGCTGACTTTTTATTTGGCAGGCCAATGGAATGCATCCATCTTAACTTACTACCTTCTCATCTGGCTTCCACTGGCAGTGATCACTCCAGGCCCCCTGCCACCACGGCAGGGCCACCATCCCAAGTTCCAGAATCTAACTGGGTGATAGGAAGAAAGCTGTGCCTATGCGGTGGGGGCCAACATACAGTCAAGGCGCTGGGATTTTTTAAATGATAAATCATGAAAATTTAAATACATATACATATATTTATAAAATTTATATATATATACACACACACACACGTATATATGTGTATATATAAAAACTTTCAGGAAAAATATAATAAACACCCAGGTACAGAATATCCAAGAAGTAGAAGGTTGGTTGAGACTCCTGTATGCCCCTTATCGATGGCAGTATTTGGAGGTCTTTCCTCTAAAATGTGCCCCATATACTGATTTGCTGTTATCAGACCCATACAGTTCTTTATGTTGTTATACCCATCTAAGTAGCTCTAAAGAATATATAGTATTTATTTGAATGCTTTCCAAATTTATATAAATTGTATTATACTGAAAATACTCTTCTGCAATTTACTTTGATTTTTTTTCTCTACCCTGTTTGTAAGATTTATTTATTCATGCTGACTTTTCCAGCTCTGCTCATTCACTTTACTATATTGTATTTAATTATGTGGATATATTATAATTTATTTATCTATTATATTGTGAACATTTTTACATATAGCTCCTTAGAACACGATTTTAAGATGGTCTATAGAATATATATGCTGCAATATATTTGCCTGGTACTGAGGTATCTAAATTTTCAGCTTTATTAGATATTCTAAATCATTTCTAAAATGTTTCTACCAGTTTATATTCCTATCAGTAGCATAATAGGTGTCTCTACACCTTCCTCATTACTTGGAATTGTCATACTTTTAAATTTTAGCTGATTTGGTTTGTGGAATAATGTGGTATATGGTTCAAATTTTAATTTCTTTGATTAACAGACTGGGCATCTTTTGTATGTTTCTTGGCCATCTCAATTTTCTTATCCACAGACTGCTAGGAATAGTAGGTAGCTCTTTGTCGCTCTCTGCCCTCAAACCCCTTTCTCTCTTTGCGTTTGCACAGAAGCTCCTAGCCCATCGATACCCAGAAATGTATTTCATTTCTGTCTCTCTGAAAGGGCAGTAGCACCATTGCCCCAGCAGCTAAGTTTCTCTTGTAATCATTAGCAAAGGATTTGGAGGGGTGAGAAGGACTGGGGGACCAAGGTCTCTGGGGGAAGACGGCTGTTGTTTTTGTTAGAATGAGAAGGGGCAAGGGCCCACACAACATGAAATAATTAACCATGAAATGACCTCAGGCTTCAAAGAGTTCTCTTCTGACCACCATCTAAATAGAATTGCTTGAATTCAATTGTTTCATAAAATATGTAATAGAGAAGTGAGAAATTTGGGGGACTAAGAAGAGGGAGAAGTGAAATGGTTTAATCAGCCTGCAAAGATAGTTTTCCCCTGTCCTAATGTCCCTGTGATGTACCTGTCCCTGCAGAATAAGTGCACAGGCCACCAGAAAGGACACTCAATTCTCTTGTCCATTATTCTCACTCCTTTGACCTTTACCTTTGGGTTGGTATTTGGGAGAGAAGTCAGGAGCACTTAGCCAGAAAATGTCTGTCAGTTCACACATGAAGAAGCTGGAAGGTGGGTGTTGAAAGGCGGAAAGTCAGGAGGGATAAAGAGTCATCTGCTGAGTTCAGGGAGGAGCCCTGGTGTTGCTGTGGGCTCTGGGATTTGGGGGCAGAGGGCCCCTGGCTTCCTCAGAGGCAGCGGTGTCAAGTACGACTCCTGGCCTTCTTTGTGTTCTTTGGAGAGATGCGAAGGAGAATGTGGAGTCACTTTTGTAATCACTTTGATTATTCATGACTTCAGCAAAGGGCAGATACCACAGGAGTCTAACGTTTGTTAGGATTACATAACTATCCTAAAGTTATACTACTCAGGACCCCTTGAAAATTTACCTTCTTGTCCTTGAAACCTAGAGACTAAATTGAGTCCTCTTGTCAGTGTGTGACTGCAGGCCCATTAATTTTGAATGTGTGTACTCTCAGACAGTCTCCTATCATGGAATAAGCACTGGAATTGGATCTTTAAAGAACCCCCTCAGGTTCTGATCTTAGCTATGAGCCCATGGAGTGACTTTAACCTCTTTAAAATAGATCTTTAGAGCACTCACAAGGAAGGAAAATACCTTTGTGCTAGAGCCAGTGGAGAGGCCAGCGTGAAAGTGCACACGGCCTTGGAGCTTCTATTTCTGTAGCTTTGGGTTCCTGGATGAGAAAAAGGCACTAATATCACACTTGGCACTCATACAAGCTGTGGAACATCAGTACTAGCTC
This sequence comes from Smutsia gigantea, assembly GCA_032199065.1. Lineage (NCBI taxonomy): Eukaryota > Metazoa > Chordata > Mammalia > Pholidota > Manidae > Smutsia > Smutsia gigantea. The sequence goes on from JAVSCE010006133.1 coordinate 272,309, forward strand.
CTCTCCTTTCCAAAGCCCTTGTCAGAGGGCAGTCAGGACCAACACGGGCCTTGCCAGCTCTTCTGAGTAATGGGAAAGCCCCACGTTCAGCCTGAAGTACAATGTCCATCAGAACCTTCCAGAAAGCAGTCCTTTGAGGGTTCTTTCTGACAAGGGTTTGCTTCTGTCTATGGACTTATTTATGGTGGAACTAGCCAGAAGGCGAATGACACTGATTTCTCATTTCTTCGAACAATTGGATTAATTTGGGTTAATTTCAGGATGTGGGGTGAATATACTTCTCTCCAGAGAGGGCACTGTGGATTTCTGGAGCTCCTGAGATTCCATCAACTGCTTTTTGCTGTCACTGTGGTAATTGCATCGACTCTTGTTAGAACAGTCAGGTTTGGGTTCTACTCTCCGAGAACTCTTGGGGACAAGCGAAGACAAATGCACACTTACTGGCTGCCTGCTGTGTACAGTTGGCATTGCCTAGCCCTGCTTTCCAGAGGGCCATTGGTCTAACAGGTAATTCTCTCCCATTTTGCCTTAACGTAAATGTTCTAAGTCTTATTGGCTTTTCACTGTTTAACAGCATTCATGGAATTCAAACCTACCAGTCAGCTTAATTGTGGATAACAGTTTAGAATAAAAATGAGTTTCCAAGAGAAGTGGGCAGTTTGGGTATTTGTGACAGTGACATAGTTGAATAGTTGACATAGTGACAGTTGACATAGATTTATGTCAAGGGTCTGAGTACCAGACCCTCAAGGTACCCAATGCTGTTTGCTGTTCCACAAAATGGATTTTATGTCCATTTCCTATTGCTACCCAGAGAATAATGACAGAGAGCTAGAAATTACCCTAGCAACAGCCAGGTCACCGGATCCAGGCCTTCCTCTGAGAGTGTACACATTTCACCTACACACTAATAATATACTTTCTGCTGAGTTCTCAATGTCTCCTCTCACTCACCCTTTCACTCAGACACTGAAGTAATATTTACTGAGTGCTGTAAACCCAAGATTTGGAGACAAATATGATGATCACCCTGTCCTCTAGTAGCTTATCACCCATGGGCATGGACATAAATAAGTACTGTACACAGTGACAGAAACTCAGTGAAAGACCAAGATCTGAGTACTGTGTGACTCCCCTGGGGGGTTAGGGCAGGCTTCTGGAGGAGGTCGTGTCTGAGCCGTCATGACAGCAGAGGGAGAGTTTTCCTTGTTGAAAGCCAGGGAAGGGATGGCAGCTGGCAGAAGCGTCACGAGAAGGGGCCGGAGGTGTGTGGGATATCAGGGAGGTCTGCACCTGGGAGTTGGCATTTATGTGTAAGGGAAGAGCAGGCAGTAATGTTCGAACAGTGTGTGTAGGGAAATGGTGGAGGTGGTGTATCAGAAACCTTTTTTTGTCTTATTCTTCACCTTTGGTTACTTTGCCCCTACTCCTTAGATCAAAGGACACATCTTACCTTGAAGGAAAGGTAGACAAATACAGGAGACAGAGGAAAGAGTGTATTCCCAGAAAACCTAGTGTAGCCGAAAAGACTTTTAAGTGAGGAGCCTTGCTTTGTTTGAGATAAGGTGGCTTGGAGTTGCAGCTTTCTGAACAACATTAACTAGATCAAGATATATTTTGTGGTGGACAACAGAAACAACTTCTAAACAGGAGTATATTGTCTGAGCTATTATAAGGCAAGGAGAGATGAAGACTAGAAAGGGAAAATGAAATTTTCCCTTTCTGGATTATTTTCAAGCGAGACCTATACTAAGGCATAATTCCAGCAGAACCTGTCCTGCTTCTTCATTTCTGATTAATGTGATCATATTTATCTAAAACTGGTAAGGCATGAATATTGACTTCACTGAGCTATTGTAGGGAATCAGTAAATTACACACAAGAAAGTGCCCATCACAGGGCCTGGCACATAATATAGTATCAGAAAATATGGTTCCTTTTTTCTGCTTCCCGCCTGCACTTCTTCCTTTCCAATTCTTTTTTTTTTTAATTATTTTGATGGCTAAGGGAGATGTCAGTCTAGCTGGGGTTGTTCACAAGCAAGTTGTTGAATTTATATCTGCCTAAGCCCATGCACTGAAATAACAGTGACAAGTTCTTTCAAATTTTTCAGCTCGTTTTCACCCTGGTGATTGCTGACGGTAAACCTTTGGAACTGCAGTATGTATCCTGACCACATTTCCCCTCCTTGTCACACGTGGAGGCCCTTATTTGCTGCGAGAGCCTATTTGTGTCTATTACTGAGAGGGCTGAAGCTGGTGTCACAGGAAATCAGGCCCAGGCTCTTCCCTTTGAAAATAAAGGGAGGCATGTGGTGGAGAAGTCTCCAGAGACCTGGGAACTCAGTATGTAGTCACAGAGTCTTGAGTTGAGCTCTTATTTTTCCTTTGGGCCTCTGTGTGGTCCCATGATACGTTGCTGTGTGATTCTCCCAGGCCTAGAGACAGACAACAGAGAACCAGATGCTATACAGAGAACTGAAATTGCTGACTAAGAGCTTGCACTTTCAGAGGGTCACTTAATTAATCACCAGGATGAAGGAAACTCAGAAAATATGGGTGTTTCAAGAGAATGAACTCTAACTACTTGGCATTCTCCCAAGAAAGCCACAGCCAGAGTTGTTTCTAAAACATAGGTCTCATTATGTCATGCTCATGTGCACAAATCGTTTTTAACTGCCCAGTGACTTCAATATAAAGTTTTAAATTTCTTTTCATGGATTAGTGAAGCTCAGGCATTTAGAGTTAACTCCAAGCACCTAAGACGTATGAGTTAAGTACCAATTTTGAGCTCCCCTTAACCGTCTCTGGGTCTTTCAGATCTCCGTGTGAAGCTGACCATAGGAACAGAACCACTGGTGACTCTTGAGAAGAGTTTTCCAAAGAAGAGTGCTATTCATCTGTCACCACAGTGTCACCCTTGTGGTTGGCTCATGGGAATGACCTGTGAGGAGTTCTGGATACGCTGTAGCAGGTAGTGTGAGGTCCAGAGTGTCCCAGGGAGCTTGGACTCAGGCTTGGGCCGTCCCTCCCTCCGGCCATGCTCTGAGAACCAGGCTGGCCAGCCATCTTGTCTCCAGGTCTCTGTTTCCTAACTGCTGGGCAGCAGACACCTAAGGCACATTTTTACCTCTATTCTCACACCCTGCTGCTGAGCTGCCGGGTAATAAACTGTGAGTAGAGAAGGCCAAACAGTCCTTTGGGTCCTTTTTACCAAGATACTACCTAGAAGAAAAGACTAATTTTCTAGACAGAATGTTGGCACATAGGTGTATTACAAATATATATTTTCAGCCCAAAATACATTTCACAGTGGATGTCATGGAGGAGTGGAGGAAGCACAGCCATTGTTTAAAAGCCAGAAGGAGGTATTGGACCAAGTCAGGAATTGGTGGAAGCCAAAACAATCTTGTCTTCTCCAACCATGAACCACCTGGTAGGCAGAAGTGTTCTTGGACCAGTGGTTTCAAAAATGGTTGGTCCCACTCTGGGGTTGCTCCAGATCATCCATGGTGATATGTATGGAAAACATTAGGGCTTCTAGTTCTATATTTTATCAAAAATGAACAAAAATGAAGTTTTACTTGTATTTACTGTATGGATTGACCTTGGTGTCTATAGTTGGTCCACATTTCGGATGGTCCCATGTCTGATTTAACTGATGAAATATCAGGGCTCTAAAACAGGGAGGAGTTGTCGGGGTGCCTCACACTTCATTTACTTTCCTATGTGCTGATGTTCTGCACTTTCTCTGTGCCTGGTTAAGTGGATTTACCACTTACCTAGTTTTAACTAGTCTAGCTTTCCTGAAAGGGCAAATGGGTTTAAAAATCCCTGCAAAGAAACTACAGACTGAGTACAGATTAAGATACTACTTAAAATGCAAGCAAATGATTAAATGATAGTGTGGATATTTCTACTCATAAAATAAACTTATCAACATTAAGAGATAAAAGCAGTGGTGATATAATAAAATCTGAAAAGAATCAGCCAAAGCAAAATAAAATAAAATAAAATAAAAATCATCTAGGAGGTTATTTAAAATCTCTAAAGCTAATACTGATCTGGGGAAACTTTGCCCTAAATGTCTGTTTTGATGACGTACTAGCTAATGACAGCACAAGGTCCATATAATAAGCAAAATATTTAAACATATGGTTTGTTTCATCTGAGCCTTTTAAAATGTACATTTTGTGTACATTTTAAAAATTAACGTATCATTTATATCCACTCTTATGAAATTTTCACATGAAAAACATTGTGGTTACTACATTCACCCATATTATTGAGTCCCCCCATAACCCATTGAAGTCACTGTCCATCAGTGTAGTAAGATACCACAGAGTCACTACCTGTCGTCTCTGTGCTACACTGTCTTCCCCATGATCCCTCCCCACACCATGTGTACAAATCATAACACCCCTCAATCCCCTTCTCCCTCCCTCCCCTTTGGTAACCACTAGTCCCTTCTTGGAGTCTGTAGTCTGCTGCTGTTTTGTTCTTTCAGTTTTGCTTCGTTGTTATACTCCACAAATGAGGGAAATCATTTGGTACTTACCTTTCTCTGCCTGGCTTCTTTCAGTGAGCATAATACCCTCTAGCTCCATCCATGTTGTTGCTAATGGTAGGATTTGTTTTCATCTTATGGCTGAATAGTATTCCATTCCACTCTTCTTTATCCATTCATCTACTGGTGGACATTCAGGTTGTTTCCATATCTTGGCTATTATAAATAGTGCTGCAGTAAACATAGGGGTGCATATGTCTTTTTGAATCTGAGAACTTGTTTTCTTTGGGTAACTTCCTAGGAGTGGAATTTCCCAAGTATAAGAAAACCTCTATACTGCTTTCCACAATGGTTGAACTAATTTACATTCCTACCAGTAGTGCAGGAGGGTTCGCCTTTCCCTCCATCCTCGCCAGCATTTGTTGTTCCTTGTCTTTTCGATGTTGGCCATCCTAACTGGTGTGAGGTGATATCTCACTGTGGTTTTAATTTGCATTTCTCAGATGACTAGTGACGTGGAGCATTTTTTCATGTGCCTGTTGGCCATCTGAATTTCTTCATTAAAGAATTGTCTGTTCATATCCTCCACCCATTTTTTAATAGGGTTATTTGCTTTTTTTGGTATTGAGCCATGTGAGTTCTTTACATATTTTGGATGTTAAGCCCTTGTTGGATATGTTGTTTTCAAATATATTCTCCCATACTGTAGGATGTCTTTTTGTTCTACTGATAGTGTCCTTTGAGTACAGAAGCTTTCTGGTTGATGTAGTCCCATTTGTTCATTTTTGCTTTTTTTCCCCTTGCCTGAGGAGATGTGTTCAGGAAAAAGTTGCTCATGTTTATATTCAAGAAAGTTTTGCCTATGTTTTCTTTTAAGAGTTTGATGGTTTCATGACTTACATTCAGGTCTTTGATCCATTTTGAATTTACTTTTGTGTATGGACTTAGACAATAATCCAGTTTCATTCCCTTACATGTAGCTGTCCAGTTTTGCCAACCCCAGCTGTTGAAGATGCTGTCATTTCCCCATTGTATATCCATGGGTCCTTTATTGTATATTAATTGACCATATATGCTTGGGTTTATATCTGCACTCTCTATTTTGTTCCATTGATCTTTGGGTCTGTTCTTGTGCCCGTACAAAATTGTCTTGATTACTGTGGCTTTGTAATAGAGCTTGAAGTCTGGAGTGTAGTTCCCCCAGCTTTATTCTTCCTTCTTAGGATTGCTTTGGCTCAGGGTCCTTTGTGGTTCCATATGAATTTTAGATCTATTTGCTCTAGTTCATTGAAGAATGCTGTTGGTATTTTGATAGAGATTGCATTGAATCTGTAGATTGTTTTAGGAAGGATGGTCATTTTGACAATATTAATTCTTCCTATCCATGAACACGTTATATGTTTCCATTTATTGGTATCTCCTTTAATTTCTCTCATGAGTGTCTTGTAATTTTCAGGGTATAGGTTTTTCACTTCATTGATTATGTTTATTCCTTGGTTTTTTATTCTTTTTGATGCAATTGTGAATGGAATTGTTTTCTTGATTTCTATTTCTGCTAGTTCATCGTTAGTATATAGGAATGCAACATATTTCTGTGTATTAATTTTGTATCCTGCAACTTTGCTGAATTCATGTATCACTTCTAGTAGTTTTGGACTGGATTCTTTAGGGTTTTTATGTACAATATCATGTCATCTGTAAATAGCAACAGTTTAACTTCTTCCTTACAATCTGGATGCCCCATATATCTTTGTGTTGTCTGATTGCCATGGCTAAGACCTCCAGAACTATGTTGAATAAAAGTGGGGAGAGTGAGCGTCCTTGTCTTGTTCTCAATCTTAAAGGAAAGGCTTTCAACTTCTTGCTCTTAAGTATGATATTGGCTATGGGTTTGTCATATATGGCCTTTATTATGTTGAGGTACTTGCCCTCTATACCCATTTTGTTGAGAGTTTTTATCATGAATGGCTGTTGAATTTTGCTGAATGCTTTTTCAGCATCTATGGAGATGATCATGTGGTTTTTGTTCTTCTTTTTGTTGATGTGGTGTACGATGTTTATGGATTTTTGGATATTGTACCATCCTTGCATTCCTGGAATAAATCCTACTTGATCATGATGGATGATATTTTTGATGTATTTTTAAATTCAGTTTGCTTATTTTTTGCATCTGTGTTTATTGAGAATTTTTGCATCTATGTTCATCAGGGATATTGGTCTGTAATTTTCTTTTTTTGTGTTGTCTGTCTGGGTTTGGTATTAGAATGATGCTGGCCTCATAGAATGAGATTGGAAGTATACCCTCCTCTTCTACTTCTTGGAAAACTTTAAGGAGGATGCATGTTAGGTCGTCACTAAATGTTTAATAAAATTCAGCGATGAAGCCATCTCGTCCAGGGTTTTGTTCTTAGGTAGTTTTTTGATTACCAGTTCAATTTCATTGCTAGTAATTGGTATGTTCAGGTTTTCTGTTTCTTCCTGGGTCGGCCTTGGAAGGTTGTATTTTTCTAGAAAGTTGTCCATTTCTTCTAGGTTATGCAGTTTGTTAGCATATAATTTTTCATAGTGTTCTCTCATAATTCTTTGTATTTCTGTGGTGTTCATAGTGACTTTTCCTTTCTCATTTCTGATTTTGTTTATGTGTATAGACTTTATTTTTTTCTTGAAAGTCTGGCTAGGGGTTTATCTATTTTGTTTATTTTCTTGAAGAACCAGCTCCTGCTTTCACTGATTCTTTCTATTGTTTCATTCTTCTCGATTTTATTTCTTTCTGCTCTAATCTTTACTATGTCTCTCCTTCTACTGATTTGAGCCTCATTTGTTCTACTTTTTCTAGTTTCATTAGTTGTGAGTTTATACTGTTTATATGGCATTGTTCTTCTTTCCTGAGGTAAGCCTGCATTGTAATATACTTCCCTCTTAGCACAGCCTTCACTGTGTCCCACAGATTCAGATTTTGTTGTGTAAAGTTATTGTTGTCATTTGTCTCCATATATTGCATGATCTCTGTTTTATTTGGTCATTGATCCATTGATTATTTAGGAGCATGTTGTTAAGCCTATATGTGTTTGTGGGATTTTTCATTTTCTTTGCCTAATTTATTTCTAGTTTCATACCTTTGTGGTGAGAGGCTGGTTGTTACAATTTCAATCCTTCTGAATTTACTGAGGTTCTTTTTGTGGCCTAGTATGTGTTCTATTCTGGAAAATGTTCCGTGTGCGCTTGAGAAGAATGTGTATCCTGCTGCTTTTGGGTGTAGAGTTCTGTAGATGTCTGTAGGTCCATCTGTTCTAGTGTGTTGTTCAGTGCCTCTGTGTCTTTACTTATTTTCTGTCTGGTTGGTCTGTCCTTTGGAGTGAGTGGTGTGTTGAAGTCTCCTAAAATGAATGCATTGAATTCTATTTCCCCCTTTAATTCTGTTAGTGTTTGTTTCACATATTTAGGTACTCCTGTGTTGGGTACATAGATATTTATAATGGTTCTATCCTCTTGTTGGACTGACCCCTTTATCATTATGTAATATCCTTGTTTGTCTCTTGTTACTTTCCTTGTTTTGAAGTCTATTTTGTCTGATAGAAGTACTGCATCTCCTGCTTTTTTTTCCCTATTAGTTGCATGAAATATATTTTTCCATCCCTTCACTTTTCATCTGTGTATGTCTTTGGGTTGGAAGTGAATCTCTGGTAGACAGCATATAGACAGGTCTTCTTTTTTATCCATTCAGTGACTCTGTGTCTTTTGATTGGTGCATTTAGACCATTTACATTTAGGGTGATTATCAATAGGTATGTACTTATTGACATTTCAGGCTTTAGGTTACCAAAAGTTCAAAGGTAACTTCCTTACTGTGTAACAGTATAATTTAACTCAATATGGTATTACAAACACAATCAAAGGTTCTTTTTTTTCCATTCTTTTTATTCCTCCTCCATTCTATGTATAGTAGATATCATATTCTTCACTTTTTGTCTATCCCTTGACTAACTTTGGGGGTTGTTGATTTGATTTTGCATCTGTTTAGTAATTAATTGTTTACTGTGGTTTTATGTCCTCAGGTGACAGCTATCTTGCCTTAGAAACACTCCATCTATAGCAGTCCCTCCAAAATACATTGTAGAGATGGTTTGTGGGAGGTAAATTCTCTCAACTTTTGCTTCTCTGGAAATTGTTTAATCCCTCCTTCAAATTTAAATAATAATCTTGCCAGGTAGAGTATTCTTGGTTTGAGGCCCTTGTGTTTCATTGCATTTAATATATCATACCACTCCTTTCTGGCCTGTAAGGTTTCTTTTGAAAAAGTCTAATAATAGCCTAATGGGTTTTTCTTTGTATGTGATCTTTTTTTCTCTCTGTGTCTGCTTTTAAAACTCTGTCTTTATCCTTGATGTTTGCCATTTTAATTATTATATGTTGTGGTGTTGTCTTCTTTGGGTCCCTTGTGTTGGGAGATCTGTGCACCTCCGTAGCCTGAGACACTATTTCCTTCCCCAGATTGGGGAATTTTTCAGCAATTGCCTCCTTAAAGTCACTTTCTATACCTTTTTTTCTCTCTTCTTCTTCTGGTACCCCTATTATGCAAATATTGTTCCATTTGGATTGGTCACACAGTTCTCTCAATATTATTTCATTCCCAGAGATTCTTTTTTCTCTCTGTACCTCAGCTTCTTTGTATTCCTGTTCTTTAATTTCTATTTCATTTACTATCTCCTCCACTGCATCTAATTTGCTTTTAAATCCTTCCTATTGTATGTTTCATTTCAGATACTGTATTCTTCAACATTTGTATCTCATTCCTGAATTCCTCCCTGAGTTCTTGAATATTGTTTTGTAGCTCTGTGAGCATTTTTATGATTTTTATTTTGAAACCTCTTTCAGGAAGATTGATGAGTTCAATTTCACTTGGTCCTCTTTCTGGTGTTTGTGGAATTTTGGGTTGAACCAGGTTTCTTTGATGTTTCATATTTTCAGGTGGCACTCTCTAGTGCCCAAAATTTCTACTCTCTGGAGTTGCTCAGCCCCTGGAGTGATGGTGGGGGTTGTGGGCGAGTGGCGCTTGTGCCTGTCAGGAGAAAAGAGCTCTTTCCTGCTTCCCAGCTGTAGTGCCTCTCTCCCCTGGCAGGGCCAGTGGGCTGAGCTCGCCGGGAATATTTTTCACTTGTAGCTGCTATAAGCAGGGCTACCCTCTGTCTGGCCTGGTGCAGTGTTGGGGCTAGCTGTTTTGTGAGCTGGTGTTGGTTGGGAGGAAGGTGCAACAGGCTGCATATCATGGTGTGGGGCCTTGTAGCTGTGTTGCCAGCCAAGGGAATGGAGTGCCTGAAGCTCCTGGAAGTTCCCAACCTGCTGGGCAGAGCACACCCAGACAATTTTGTCCCCCTGTCCTTTCTCCTGAGCAGTATGCTCTGTGTAATCCTTGTTCCTTTAGCAGCTCTCTCGCTGTTAGGAAGTCTCTCAGACTGCCCGCCTTTCTGTTGTCTCAGAGCGCCCTGATGTGGATCCCTGTTTTCCACAAGCGGCTGGAATCTGTCTCTCCAAGTATCCCACCTGTCTTAGCTTTCCAACCCCACTAATCTCCAGAGCACCATGTAATGTAGGTTTGTGCTCCCAGAGCAGATCTGCAGGGCTGGGTGTTCTGCAGTCCTAGGCTTCCACCCCCTCCCTGCTCCATTTCTTTTTTTTCCTCCAGTGAGCTGGGGTGGGGGAAAGGCTTGGGTCCCTCCAGATCACAGCTTCAGTACTTTACCCTTTTCCTTGACATCTGCTGTTCTCCCCAGGTGTAGACAGTCTGCTGCAGCCTTCTTTCATGTTGCTCTTTCAGGATTTGATGCATTTGCTATATTTTCATATTATATGTGGTTTTGGGAGTGAGTTTCTGTCTCACCTCTCATGCTGCCATCTTTAATCCTCCTTTATAGAAATGTATTATATGTATATACATTAAGTTAAAATACATACATATGTTGTAAAAAATGGTCAAATAATTTTATTGACAGGGAGCATTATTAACATATTGCTTTCAGAAATTATGATAATCAGAAGAAAAAAATAATCCCAATGTCAATGAACTATAATTCTTGTAAGTCTATTATTCTATCTACCTATCATTGTAACACCAAATAATGGGAAGATTATTTTAATCACTTCCTTCATAAAATATCATAAAAGCAGATTTTCATAATTGAGTAAATTCATCTTTTTAAATGGAAAATAGGGTCTTGTTAGGACATTTTGGTACATTGGATTATGTTTGGCACAGGACTTTATTCACCACCCACTAATGGCAGATCTGCTTAATTTCCATGCAAAGAGAAGTGCATTTATCTCACAATGTATTCATAGAAGCTTCCATTGAGATGGGCCAACTGGACTCTTTCATTCATGATCTGGAGGAGAATGGCCTCAGTGAAGCTGTGAAGTTTTCAAGACATGTTAGCTTCTTTGGAGACTGTTCTGGTTGGGAGAAGAGAGGATAATGAACTTCACTGTGGATGAGTAGAAGGTGTGTCTTATAACAATACAGATTAAATTGCATAAAACAGTGAACTCAGAGCTACTAATTTTAATCAGGAGTGACAAATGGAGCTCAGAATTATGGATTGTTTTGTGGCAACATTAGTTTGATGTCCTGATTCAGCCATAAAGGCCAGTAAAAGGTGAGATCTTGTTAAGAGGGGGATTGAAAACAACAACTTCTGCCATTAAATCCAGATTCAGCAAATCATTGATTGAATACCTTCAGGTTGGGATGAAACAGGTCTGCTTACTACAATTTACAATAGATTCAGAAAGCTGAAAAACTCTAAAAAAAAAAAAAGCAATTGGTATAATCAATGACAACAACCAAATGAAGATAGAATATAAATAATTATAATTCCTTAGAAATGAGAGGTTAAAAGAGGGACAAGGACTAGCTTATAAAATAGCGAGGAACAATGGTTCTTTGTTCAAACAATTGTTTCATTTTTTTCTTTGTTAATAAGATAAAAACAAGGTGGGGAATGGGTGTGTGTGTGAGGACATAAACCAGTTGAACTAATTATGTTTACATCTGTACAATGATAATTTTTCCAGACAAATAGCCCAAAGTCATATTGTTGAAAGGCTAGGATATCAGTAAGACTGCAGCTCTATGTCCCTAGAAGAGTCTATGAAATCTCCACATGTGTCTTCACCCCTGTGGGTAAACTTGCAATATTTCCAGAATCTCTCACCTGACCTTAGTGCATTTCCATATCAGTAGGTGTTTCCAAGGGATGGAGAGAAGTAGTTCATCTCCATATCAACAGGCAATTATAAGGGTCAGGGGGAACAAGGGTATATCTGGACCAGAGAGGTTTGGTGGGGTCCCCTTTTTGCAGCTGGGTGGTGAGAGACATGGGCCAGGAGAAGTGGACGACTGCTTGTAAGCAGTAAATGTGTTTCTCCCACTTTATTTCTCCCTTTGATTTCAGTTTCAAAGGTAATTTGCCCCAGGATGGGAGGAAGATTTTCCCCGGAGACACTTCTTCCTGAACCATCATCCCAGTAGTGCCCCTTTTCCAGAGGAGATTTGGTCAGGAAAACCGAAGGCACTATAAGATTCCAAACAGGAAGCAATTTCATATGAAAACTGCAATACCATTCAATAGATAGGGAGAGTGATAGGGAAAGCATCTAATAGCTTCTAGGAAATCAATATATGACAGAACAATCAAAAAACACCACCAATTATCTCACAGTGGTTCATGCACTAAAATATTCTCCAAACCCCTGGCAACCTCCACCATTTACTAAAACTGATGCATCTGCCCATATCTGCTACAAAACTATATGGCTTCATATTTCTTCCACCTCTCTCATAAGAGAGCCTCTCTTTGGCAGAACCTAAGCCAGAACCCAGCTGGATGGAAAATTGTAGCTACTGGCCCTTGGGCTGTAGGAAAGAGCATGGAAGAGGGCAAAGGGTGCTGCAGCAGCTTCTAACAGATGATCTAGCACAGTCAGGCTTTCTCATTGGGAGTAAGTCATATCTTTCTGCTCCACTCGTAGTCCTGAAGGTGTTTCAGTACAAGATCACCTACTATAGAAAATTATTTAATATGGACCTTTGCTAGATACTGTATCATTAATAAACTGTAAGCTGATATCACATATTTAACTGAGTTAAGGTAAAAAAAAAAAGGGCTCCCTCCTTCTCTTGCTGTAGGTGGGGCTTCCGCCTATACTGATTGCTGATGTCATACCCTCATCACTGAGAGATTTTTACTGCTCCCCTCCTGCAGCCTACTTTCTGCAAACTCCCTTGCTCCCTCCTCTCAGCATTGTTTTGCTCTCTATCACAAAGGCTTATTCTGCTGTCCTGAGATGGCCAGTAGTGCTTTCTTCTACCAAAAATGTACTGCTGTCACTCAGCCATGAGATAGGCTCTGTACACACTTTTACAATGAAAAGCTGGAAATTGTATTAATGAATTTGATTCAGTCTTTCAGTTTATCCTCAGGCACTTAGAACACCTTTTTAAAGACTGAAGATACTATGAAAAAATGGTCTGGATAATGCCCCACATTACTGATCATGGACAAAGCTTGTTTTCCAAGACTTGCTCCCCAGGTGTGGAAGTTGTTAAGGCAGAGCAGGGGGTGGGGGAGGCCGTATCTTGTTTGCTTTAGTATCTAGAGTTATGAGAAAGGTGCTTATCTTCATCCTCTTTGTTGAAGAGTCCCAGACTCAGGGCAAGTTCTCAGCTTCACTTGATATTTTACCTTTTCCTCACAGGAGGGTAAATACCTTGATACCAATCCCAGTAATTGAGCAAAACATGACATGGGCCATCATACCTGGATCTGAGCAATGGGCAGATTTGCTCCCTTTCTGTGACATCTACTGCATCTCCACAAGGACACCTGTGTTAATGCTTTGAAGATAGGAATTAAAAAATAAAAACTTAAAGACATTAAGTTTCAAGGTCAGAGAAATTATGCTTGAACACTTCTTAGTCAAGCCTGAAATTATAACTCAAGACATAGAGCAGTGGTAATGAACTCTGTCTGCTTTCTCCCTGTTCCCTTGTGTTCCTGAAGGTGGAGTGACCTTGGTAGCCAGGTAGAGTACTTTCCTTGTGGCGACATCATGGACTTATCCTTTTTAGCCATTGCAGATCATTAGCACCAGAGACCCCCGGACAGGAATAAGGGGATGTCACAGAGTGTCACATTGCTCTGTAAGTCTCTTCAGAGAACACTGAAGTGTAGTATTGACCTAGGAGGCACTGGTCACACCTGATATTTCCATCTACTAAATTAAAAGAATAAGAGAGAATTTTGATGAATGAAACAAAGTCTAGATGCTTTATCTTGCACTGACATTTAGAATTTTTAAGGAAATGCATTTATTAACTTTATCCTGCAGATAGACAACTCCATTAGTCCATTCAATGTTGGAATTGTAGAAAAAATAATCAAACTTGCCAGCATGCCCAAGTCTTAGATTTTCAGCTTGTCATAATCCACACAGGCTCTGCCACAAACTCTGCTGGAATGAAAAGTAAGGGAGCAGAGAGAAAAAGAGTAAGCCGGAAATGGGCAACGTTAAACCCCAGACATTTGCCTGTTTATTAGGAATAAGTCTCAGAGACAGTGGCCAGTAGACAAAATGGAAATGTCCAAATTGGTGACCAGAAATCCATAACATATATCCTAAGACACTGGGCTAGAAGCTGTAATATAGTGTATGAGAAGAAGGGACACCAATGACCCAAGGAGGATGGTCATGAGACCATATTATTATGTCCCAAAGAAGCAGTCAGAGGCCATTTTAACAGCTTATAATGACATAGCAGGGTAAGGAGAGCAGATCATGAAACTATATATAAAGTCCAAAGTTATGATCTTAATAACATTATAATCTATGGGTATGCTTAAGGGAGACAAATGATAATTTCAAAAGGCAGAAGCTAAAAGACCATATTGTATGATCAAGAAGATACACAGAGGCTGCACTTTGTAATGTCTTAGATTATGACCAACAAAATCAATTTCCTAATGACCAACTAGTTGGCTAGCTGGGTACAGTTTAGTGTTCAAGGATTGGGAAGTATTGTCCTCTAAGTTTTCTGGTTTGTGGATGGAGGTAGAGAAGCAAGGATCTGTGAGTGTCAGGAGTGAAAACACTTGCTGGTTCCAGGAGAGGACCTGTTTGGGTTGAAACATCACCTTTGTAATGCATTTGCAGAGTCATACAGGGTTGGGCTGGGTGGAACAGGCAAGGGCTGATGGAAATTCTTTTGACAAACCTCAGAAGCCATTTGTATTAGTCTTCCTGGGTTGCTGTAACAAAGTACCACAGACCAGGTGCTTAAACAAGAGACATTCATTTTCTCATAGCCCTGGAGCACGAAGTCCAAGGTCAAGATGTCACAGGTTTGGGTTCTTGTGAGGCCTCTCTTCCTGACTTGCAGTTGGCTGCCTTCTGGCCATGTCCTTCTTGCTCTGTGACATCATGGAGAGAGCGAGAGAGAGAGTTATCTGTGGTGTCCCTTCTTCTTAAAAGGACACTTGTCATATTAGTTTAGAGTCCCATCCTTAGGACCTCTTTTAATCATAATTACCTCCTAAAGACCATATCTTCAAATATAGTCATGTTGGGACTTAGGTCTTCCACATATGAATTTGGGGGCTGGATACAATTCAGTCCGTGACACTGTGTATCACTGGATCTCTTTTATATCATTCAGTCTTTGGTTGTCCATCTTGGGCACTGGTCTGACTAAACTTCCTGCACTGCAGGAGAAGCAATACTCTCTGAAGAAGACTCTCAAAGAGGGATTTAAATAAAGGGACAAGTAGGCTTCTCCTCTAATTCACATTTTATTCAAACCTCTCATAGCTCTTCTTAAGCCTTAATACACTAGGCAGTTGTGATGTATAATTATATTCATAGTTGTTTTTATATGTGCGGTTTTCTGGTTGCTTTATGATACTTTCCAGATCTACTCTTTCCTCTTCTCCATACTATTTTCTGCCTTGAGATGTTATCATGTACAATTCTTTTGGTCTCCTAGGAGTTTAGGGACCCTAGCTGGAGATAAGAAGGTGGAAGAATAAAGAAGGCCAGGGTATTAATCCTTGTAGCTTCCTCCCTGTGAGGATACTAAAGCAGTCTGTCTTCTTCAACCAAAGGGCTTGGCTCCTCTCGAGGGGAGTTTCTCTATGTGATTCTCTCCCTCGGGGTCCGGTAACTACTTTCTGCCCTCATCCTTCGACACCCAGGTACGACTGGGACCCCTGCTCCTGAGCCCAGGTCACTGCGTTATGTTTTGTAGTTCCTTTAAGCCAGCTAATACATTTGTGATTAGTCCATTTGTTTTTAATTGTCAAGGTATCCTGAATATACTATTTGTTTCATATAGGGACACTGACTAATGCAAAATGCATCATTAAGCCAGCTTTCCATTCTTGCTTATTCTCCTGGAGTCCATTTACATGCACTTAACTTGCCTGGAAAATCACTTGTATTGAACAGGATGATGTTGCCACAACTTGGAGATGCTTAGCCACAGAGCATTCTAGGAGCTCAGCAGTATGTAAGGAAATGGAGGGGGAGCTGGGGCGACAGAGAGGATGGGTCTCCCCTGGAGTGTGGTGGAGAAATCCAGATCCAGAAGTACGTGGTGAACCCGAGTGCTATCCAGTCTGGGCCCCAGACACAGGGGAGTAAGGTGTGCTTTTGAAGTACATACAATTTCAGGACAACAGACTAGAAATGAGCCTCTACTACTCACATATATTGAGGTAAATATGTTTCTGTGATGTTAAATGTATGTATTTCACCTGTGAGATTCAGTAACATTTTCTTTGAGTTATTAAGGAATGCTTCCCATAAGCACTCCCCTTCTTTTTTCTAGAGTTGCCCCTATGCCCAAAATTTGCCCGGTCTAATTTTCAGCAGTTATGTTAATCAACAACAGTTGCCACATGGTGGCCTAAAGCTTGGATTTTGGAGCCAGAGTTACTCTCAAATGCATTCTCTGTCATGTAATAGCTGTGCAGCCTTAGTCAAGCTACTTTGCCTCTCTGAACCTCAATGTTCTCATCTATAACTGGGGATACTCTTAGTATTTATCTTGAAGGATTGTTGTGAGACATGAATAAAATTCCTTTGATAGTTCCTTGGCTCAGTTCTTTGCAGAGTAAGCATGGGATAGATGCTGGCCACACTCCTCCTCCCATCCCAGCTGCTCAGCATCAGGCACGGGGTGCTCCATGGTTCTGGTAGTCAACCTGCCTTACATTGACTTCTTAATTCATGTTGGCTAGCATAGAGGATGGAGTTCAACTCACATGGAAAACAGGTGGAAAGAGCTGTGCAGAGTAGCAGCACTTCTTTAAATGGGGCTGGAACCCAGACATACCCCAATTCCAGACAGGTGACTGGATGGGGAAGCTGAGAGCAGCAGGCCCACAGGGTAATGGGCTTTAACAGCATGGTTAAAGCATGGCTGTCCACGCTGGCCAGGATTTGTTCTGTAGTGAAGGGCATCACAGCTAGCCCTAGAAGCATAGAGCAGAGCTGACAACCAAGAAATCTGGATAGATTCTTGCAACTCTAATATACTTTGTCATTGAATAGTGTTGTGAACAGAGTAAGCAGGGATGGTTGCAGAGCCTCATGAGAAGACAAAAGCATTTTGATCAAATAGGCTAGATGTTGATCCATGATTAGGTGTATGCTATTTGATAATAGATATTCAAATGTATTGGAAATCATTTTCTTAGTTCCGACTGACACTATTAGCAATAATGGCTGAAGTTTGTTGAGTGCATACCACATGCCAGTCATTGTTTTGTTTTGTTTTTTGCAACTTAACTACAAGGTAAGTATGGCTACTACTGCAGTTTAGAGATGAAGAAATAGGCACAGAGAAGTTAAATAATTGATAAAGTTCTCCTAGCTAGCAAATAACAGGGCCAGCATTAAATCTGAGCCACCTCTTAATAATTACAAGGCTTCAACCTTTAAGCTTAGAGAATGACACAGTAGGCAGTATAAAACTCCTTAACTATTGCTTCTATCTCAAAAGCAAATATTTTGTAAAAACCAGTGGGGCTGGATTTCTACTCCTGGCTTATCACTTTCTAGCTATGTCACCTTAGCAAGTGACTTTGTTTCTCTGAGCCTCAGTGTCCTGATCTGCAAACTGAAAAAGTAATATCCACTTCATTGAGGCAAGTGCTAAATGATACAAGATATGAAAAGTCCCAGCACAGAATAGATGCAAATTTATAACCCTTCCTAGTTTCCTCTTCTTTATTATATTCCACTCCAAAAGCTCATCCATCATCTCAGCTACCTCCAGGAACACAACCACAACATTTCCTCAGACTCTTACTACAGTACATTACAGAACAATGCTGGTTATCAGAAAGTTAGGTTTTTATAATAAATGCTTTCCAGACATCAGTTCTCTGAGTTAATATAGGCTAAGACCAATTCTGATTTCACATCACTGGCCTTTTCAAATTATAAAGATAATGCTCATGGTCTCCTAGGTTTTTTCTTCTCCAAAGTAAACGCTTACAGTTACTTCAACAATTTCTCAAGCGTGAAACCTGTGAATTCTTTCACCTGATTTCCCGTCTTTTTGATAGTGACATTTGTCAATTTCTCTTTTCAGATACATTTTTATTTCCAAAGAAGTTAATGTTCACTATATAAAAAATGAAAAATATACAGACGTAATAAAATTAAAATAATGATTTCTGAGGCAATGTTTGCTCTTGCACAGCCCCCCCGCCCCCGGGGATCATCATTCCTTTGTTATCTTGACTTATCTGGCACGTGCTGATGTTACCATCTTGATAGAACAGCTCTCCTAACTGGAAATAAGGTGACAAAACATAAATCTTCTTGAGTTACTCATTGGGGATTATTGGGAAATGGATGAAGAAAGCAGTGTGGAACCCTCTGGAAGATGCAGGCACTTCATTAATCTGCCTCATTTAGTATTACCATTGTCTCAAATTACAAATGCACTGTACTTTCATCATATTTGCACAAAGGGAGGTTGCCAGCCAGAGACTTCAGGGAATTCAATGGGATCTGCATAATTTGGTCAAGAACAACATCCACTCCCCAGATGTTGGGTGATAGGGATCATCATCTGTTCTGTAAGGTCAGGTCATAGTCAGTTCATCCAGTTGTCATTTCCCATGACAATCTTTCTAGAACTTCTGTTTGGTACCCTAGGGGTTGTCTTGTTGAAATGTGAACTGAAATGATTACTTCTTTACTTGTTCTAGTGTTTAAAATTCCAAGTTCAGTCACCTCCTAGCTCCCAATTCCCAGTCCTCACATGGATTTGAATACCCAGAATACCTTGGATATTTATACAGAAAAGCTTATGTAGCCAGTATGGTCAAGGAAAATGGGCACTCCTTAGTATGGAAGTAGGTTTTCCAGATTCCATCCACAATGCATGGTTGAGACAGTACTAACTATTCTCTATGTCAGTTCACAATATATAATAGGAAAGCATATGTGGTCTCTAGTAGTGTCTTAGCTACCTTAATGCATGCACAAGCACACACACAATAAAGAAAACATAAGAAGAATTGATTCTTAGGTCTAACTTTCCTTATTTCCCTTTAGGCTGAACTAACTTTTGTTCCTTCCAACCTGAAATCCTTTCTTTGTGAACCTAAACATCTCCTTTACTCACTGCTAGTGGCTCTTGCGTGATTCTAAGTGTCCACCAAGTTCCAAATGTGTGGCTGACATGTAGTAGTCAGTCCCTCTGCCTGCCATGAGTGTAAAGCTACAAGCATTTGGCAGCTCTGCAGTTTACAATGAAAAGTGATGAAGACTAAATGGGAGGATCATGGAGAAAAACAGTCAGAAGCTCTTGGCCATTTAGGATTAGATTCCGAGTTGTAGGATAATATTTTGCTCCTGGACTTTTTGTTTTGTTTTGTTTTCCTTGGAAAAGAGTATGGAAGTGAAGAGGAATTTGGGTTCCTGGAAGCAAGTCACTGTGAGAGATCCACAGACCTCTGCACTATAAACCCTAACTGCTGCTAGACCATATGTTCCAGAAAGGCAGGAGCCTCTGTATGTTCACCATTGTATCTCAGCTCCTGGCACTTAAAGGGTGCTCAGTAAGTGCTTATTGAATAAATAGAGGACTGAATAATGAATGAAAGTTAAATAACTTTTTTGCCTTGTATCTTCTCCATGTTTATTTTTGTTTTGCTCCTTCTCAGTTTCTGCCAAGCCTTTTTGGAAATTCTGTGCTATCTCATATGCTTAGGGGTTATGTTTTCTTTTTTCTTATTTATT
Source organism: Smutsia gigantea (assembly GCA_032199065.1). Classification (NCBI taxonomy): domain Eukaryota; kingdom Metazoa; phylum Chordata; class Mammalia; order Pholidota; family Manidae; genus Smutsia; species Smutsia gigantea. The sequence goes on from JAVSCE010006133.1 coordinate 292,124, forward strand.
TATTTTTATTTTGGTATCATTAATCTACAGTTACATGTGCAATATTATGGTTACTAAACTTCCCACTTCATCAGGTCCCCCCCAATTACCCCATTACAGTCACTGTCCATCAGCGTAGTGAGATACTATAGAATCACTACTTGTCTTCTCTGAGTTGTACAGCCCTACCTGTGCCCCCCCCAACATTACGTCTGCTAATCGTAATGCCCCTTTTTCCCCCTTATCACTCCCTTCCCACCCATCCTCCCCAGTCCCTTTCCCTTTGGTAACTGTTAGTCTATTCTTGGGTTCTGTGAGTCTGCTGCTGTTTTTTTTCCCCCAGTTTTTTTCTTTGCTCTTATGCTCCACATATGAGTGAAATCATATGATACTTGTCTTTTTCCACTTGGCTTATTTCACTGAGCATAATACCCTCTAGCTGCATCAATGTTGTTGCAAATGGTAAGATTTGTTTTCTTCTTATGGCAGAATAATATTCCATTGTGTATATGTACCACCTCTTCTTTATCCATTCATCTACTGATGGACACTTAGGTTACTTCCACTTCTGGGCTATTGTAAATAGTGCTGTGATAAACATAGGGGAGTACATGTCTTTTTCAAACTGGGCTGCTGCATTCTTAGGGTAAATTCCTAGGAGTGGGATTACTGGGTCAAATGGTATTTCTATTTTGAGTTTTTTGAGGAACCTCCATACTGCTTTCCACAATGGTTGAACTAATTAGCATTCCCACCAGCAGTGTAGGACGGTTCCCTTTTCTTCACATCCTCGCCAACATTTGTTGTCATTTATGTTTTGGATGTTGGCCATCCTTACTGGTGTGAGGTGATATCTCATTGTGGTTTTAATTTGCATTTCTCTTATGATTAGTGATGTGGAGCATCTTTTCATGTGCCTGTTGGCCATCTGAATTTCTTCTTTGGAGAAGTGCCTATTCATGTCCTCTGCCCATTTCTTAATTATATTATTTGCTTTTTGTTTGTTAAGGTGCGTGAGTTCTTTATATATTTTGGATGTCAACCCCTTATCGGATATGTCATTTATGAATATATTCTCCCATACCGTAGGATGTCTTTTTGTTCTACTGATGGTGTCCTTTGCTGTACAGAAGCTTTTCAGCTTGATATAGTACCACTTATTCATTTTTGCTTTTGTTTCCCTTGCCCGGGGAGATATGTTCATGAAGAAGTCGCTCATGTTTATGTCCAAGAGATTTTTGCCTATGTTTTTTTCTAAGAGTTTTATGGTTTCATGACTTACATTCAGGTCTTTGATCTACCTTGAGTTGGCCTTTGTGTATGGGGCTAGACAGTAGTCCAGTTTCATTCTCTTACATGTAGCTGTCCAGTTTTTCCAACACCAGCTGCTGAAGAGGCTGTCATCTCCCCATTGTATATCCAAGGCTCCTTTATCAAATATTAATTGACTGTATAGGTTTGGGTTAATGTTTGGATTTTCTATTCTGTTCCACTGGTCTGTGGGTCTGTTTTTGTGCCAATACCAGATTGTCTTGATTACTGTGGCTTTGTAGTAGAGCTTGAAGTCAGGGAGTGTAATTCCCCCTGTTTTATTCCTCCTTCTCAGGATTGCTTTGGCTATTTGGGGTCTTTTGTGGTTCCATATGAATTTTAGAACTATTTGCTCTAGTTCACTGAAGAAGGCTGTAGGTATTTTGATAGGGATTGCACTGAATCTGTAGATTGCTTAGGCAGGATGGCCATTTTGACAATATTAATTGTTCCTAGCCAAGAGCATGGGATGAATTTTCATTTATTAGTGTCCTTTTCAATTTCTCTTAAGAGTGTCTTGCAGTTTTCAGGGTATAGTTCTTTCACTTCCTTCATTAGGTTTATTCCTAGGTATTTTATTCTTTTTGATGCAATTGTGAATGGAATTGTTTTCCTGATTTCTCTTTGTGTTAGCTCATCGTTAGTGTATAGGAAAGCAACAGATTTCTGTGTGTTAATTTTGTATCCTGCAACTTTGCTGAATTCAGATATTAGTTCTAGTAGTTTTGGAGTGGAGTCTTTAGGGTTTTTTATGTACAGTATCATGTCATCTGCAAATAGTGACAATTTGACTTCTTCTTTACCAATCTGGATGCCTTGTATGTCTTTGTTTTGTCTGATTGCCGTGGCTAGGACCTCCAGTACTATGTTGAATAACAGTGGAGACAGTGGGCATCCCTGTCTTGTTCCCGATCTTAGATGAAAAGCTTTCAGCTTCTTGCTATTAAGTATGATGTTAGCTGTGGGTTTGTCATATATGGCCTTTATGATGTTGAGGTACTTGCCCTTTATACCCATTTTATTGAGAGTTTTTATCATGAATGGATGCTGAATTTTGTGAAATGCTTTTTCAGCATCTATGGAGATGATCATGTGGTTTTTGTTCTTCTTTTTGTTGATATGGTGGATGATGTTGATAGATTTTTGAATGTTGTATCATCCTTGCATCCCTGAGATGAATCCCACCTGATCACGGTGCATGATCTTCTTGATGTATTTTTGAATTCAGTTTGCTAATATTTTGTTGAGTATTTTTGCATCTACGTTCATCAGGGATATTGGTCTGTAATTTTCTTTTTTGGTGAGGTCTTTGCCAGGTTTTGGTATTAGAGTGATGCTGGCTTCATGGAATGAGTTTGGAAGTATTCCCTCCTCTTCTGTTTTTTGGAAAATGGGTATTATTTCTTCTCTGTATGTCTGGTAGAATTCACAGGTGAATTCATCTGGCCTGGGGGTTTTGTTCCCGGGTAGTTTTTTAATTACTGATTCAATTTCGTTGCTGGTGATTGGTCTGTTTAGCTTTTCTGTTTCTTGCTTGGTCATTCTTGGAAAGTTGTATTTTTCTAAGAAGTTGTCCATTTCTTCTAGGTTTTCCAGCTTGTTAGCATATAGATTTTCATAGTATTCTCTTATAATTCTTTGTATTTCTGTGGGGTCTGTTGTTATTTTTCCTTTCTCATTTCTGATTCTGTTTATGTGTGTAGATTCTCTTTTTCTCTTAATGAGTCTGGCTAGGGGTTTATCTGTTTTATTTATTTTTTCCAAGAACCAGCTCTTGATTTCATTGATTTTTTCTATTGTTTTATTCTTCTCAATTTTATTTATTTCTTCTCTAATCTTTGTTATGTCCCTCCTTCTTGTGACTTTGGGCCTCATTTGTTCTTCTTTTTCCAATTTCAATAATTGTGTCTTTGGACTGTTCATTTGGGAATGTTCTTCCTTCTTTAAATAGGCCTGGATTGCAATATAGTTTCCTCTTAGAACTGCCTTTGCTGCGTCCCACAGAAGTTAGGGCTTTGTGGTGTTGCTGTCATTGGTCTCCATATATTCTTTGATCTCTGTTTTAATTTGGTCATTGACCCATTGATTATTTAGGAGAATGTTGTTATGTCTCCATGTATTTGTGAGCCTTTTTGTTTTCTTTTTACAATTTATTTCTAGCTTTATACCTTTGTGATCTGAGAAGTTGGTTGGTAGAATTTCAATATTTTTGACTTTACTGATGTTCTTTTTGTGGCCTAGTACATGGTCTATTCTGGAAAATGTTCCATGTGCACTTGAGAAGAATGTGTATCCTGTTGCTTTTGGATGCAGAGTTCTGTAGATGTCTGTTAGATCCATCTGTTCTAGTGTGTTGTTCAGTGCCTCTGTGTCTTTACTTATTTTCTGTCTGGTTGATCTGTCCTTTGGAGTGAGTGGTGTGTTGAAGTCTCCTAAAATGAATGCATTGCTTTCTATTTCCTCCTTTAATTCTGTTAGTATTTGTTTCACATATGCCGGCACTCCTGTGTTGGGTGCATATATATTTATAATGGTTATATCCTCTTGTTGGACTGACCCCTTTATCATTATGTAATGTCCTTCCTTATCTCTTGCTATTTTCTTCGTTTTGAAGTCTATTTTGTCTGATTCAAGTACTGCAACACCTGCTTTTTTCTCCTTGTTGTTTGCATGAAATATCTTTTTCTATCCCTTAACCTTTGTGTTTATCTTTCGGTTTGAGATGAGTCTCTTGTAGGGAGCATATAGATGGGTCTTGATTTTTTTATCCATTCTGTTACTTTGTGTCTTTTCATTGGTGCATTGAGTCCATTTACATTTAGGGTGATTATGGATAGATATGTATTTATTGCCATTGCTGGCTTTAGATTCGTGGTTATGAAAGGTTCAAGGGTTGCTTCTTTACTAACAATCTAACTTAACTTTCTTGTTAAGTTATTGTAAACACAGTCTGATGATTCTTTATTTCTCTCCCTTCTTATTCTTCTTCATTCTTTATATACTAGGTGTTTTATTCTGTACTCTTTTACATTTCGTTTGACTGTTTTTGTGGATAGTTGATTTTACTTTTTGCCCTTAGTTAGTATTTGGATGGTCTGCTTTCTTTCCTATGATTTTATTTTCTCTCGTGACATCTTTTTAGCCTTAGGAGTGCTTTCATTTAGAGAAGTCCCTTTAAGATATCCTGTGGAGGTGGTTTATGGGAGGCAAATTCCCTCAGCTTTTGCTTGTCTGGGAATTGTTTAATCCCACCTCAAATTTAAATGATAATCTTGCTGGATACAATATTCTTGGTTTGAGGCCCTTCTGTTTCATTACGTTAAATATGTCATGCCATTCTCTTCCGGCCTGTAAGATTTCTGTTGAGAAGTCTGATGATAGTCTGATGGGTTTTCCTTTGTAGGTGATCTTTTTTCTCTCTCTAGCTGCCTTTAGTACTCTGTCCTTATCTTTGATCTTTGCCATTTTAATTATTATGTGTCTTCCTTGGGTCCCTTGTGTTGGGAGATCTGTGGGGTTCCGTGGTGTGAGAGACTATTTCCTTCCCCAGCGTGGGAAAGTTTTCAGCCATTATTTCTTCAAAGACTCTTTCTATCCCTTTTTCTCTCTTCTTCTGGTACTCCTATAATGTGAATATTGTTCCATCTGGATTGGTCACACAGTTCTCTTAATATCCTTTCATTCCTAGAGATCCTTTTATCTCTCTCTGCCTCAGCTTCTCTATATTCCTGTTCTGTGATTTCTATTCCATTAACAGTCTCTTGCATCTCGTCCAGTCTGCTGCTAAGTCCATCGATCGCTTGTCTCATTTCTGCATTGTGTTTCCTCACTTCCCTCACTTCTTCCCTTAGTTCTTGCATATTTGTCTGTACATCCACCAGCATGGTTATGACTTTTATTCTGAATTCTTTTTCAGGGAGATTGTGCATGTCCATCCCATCAGGCCCCCTCTCTGGGGTCTGGCTAAGCTTTGTCTGGACCATATTCCTCTGTCTTTTCATGGTGACAGAATGGTCGCTGGTAGTCACAACATGTGTCGGCTGGAAGAACAAAGTCCCTTCCTGCTTGTTGTTCTCCGTGCCCTTCTCAGGGGCCGAGCTGTTTTCCAGCACACCAGGAGGCAGTCTCTGGCATAATCCCCTAAGCTGCTGTGTGTGGGGTCACCCTCAGCTTAGCCTATAGCACTGCGGGGGTTTGCAGTCTCATTGGGAGCATTCTGGTCCCCTTGGTGCCTTCCGAACCTGGTTCTGGGGTTCTTCCCACTTAGTTGCGCACCAGCCGGAATGTGATTCTGTGAGGATGCTGTGGGTGGCGCTGTTCCTCCACGTTCCGCAGTAGCAGCGGCTCCGCCGAACCCTTTTCGGCTCTGGCGGGGGGGGCGGGGGGGGGAGAAGAATGACAGGCTGCTGATATCTGTGGGAAGTCTCAGCATGGCTACTTTGCCCGGCCGCTGGCCAGGGGGTCCGAAATTCCCCAAGACTCCCTGCCCACTGCGCCAAGTGTGCTGGGACAATTTTGTTCTGCCATTGGGCTCTTGTTTCTTTAAGACTTAAAAAAAAAAAGCGCGCACTTTTCTTTTGTCCCGGGGAGCCAGCTGAGAGGACCCAGTTGCAGTCTCATCTCAGATCCTGCACTTCTGTTTTCCTAATCTCTGATACACCACGTGATATGTGTCAGTGCTCTCAGCGCAGATCACCAGGGCTGGTTATTTAGCCAGTCTGTGCTTCCACTCCCTCCCTGCTCTGAATCTTTTCTTCCCGCCGGTGCGCTGGGGTGGGGTGTGCTCGGCTCCTGCAGGTCGCAGCTTTGTATCTTACTCACTTCCTGAGGTGCTGAGTTCTCACAGATGTAGCTGTAGCCTGGCTGTTCTACTGTATCTTCTGGTCCCTCTTTTAGGAATAGTTGTATTTGTTGTATTTTCACAAATCTATATGGTTTTGGGAGGAGATTTCCACCGCCCTGCTCATGCCGCCATCTTCCCAGAAGTTGGGTTATGTTTTCTTAAACTTGCATCATAGGTGGCCAAAGGTTAAGAGTGACATATGGGAATTGACATATCCTTGGAACCATTAAGGGTGTGGGTGGACATATGAATGGAAGAAAGAGAAGAAGGTCTGCATGACATCAAATACAAGAATCTAGTTTGATCCATGGCTGGAATTTTAATCTTTGTTTTAAATGGAATGCTGACTCCTTTAAATAAAGGATGTTGAGCAAAGCTATCTTTGTTTCTTTAAATAAAAAATCAGAGACAGAGTGATGACTGTTGGAAACTAAGCTGCTTGGAATCTGAGGCCAATAAAAGAGTAAAGGGTCAGAAAGTTTCATTTTAAGAGAAGGAAACGACTTCAAGAACATCTGCACTTGGGAATCCTTCCTAATGTGCTGACCCTGCACTGGTTCAGCCTGCCTGCAGCCCTCTTGGACCCAATAAACAACACTGGAAAAACACCACAGAAAAGAATGAGTGAGGGTTAAATCTAAGTGGATTTTAAAATCCAAAGAATTTTATTTCATGAGGTTGTGATCTGAGGATTGACTTGGCTCATGAAAACTGTGTATGTCTCAGAAGCTCCCACTCCAGGCATGTGGACGGATACTGGACCTGGTCACCCAAACTCTATCTGGGATCCCAAATGTTCACTCTTGTTCATTCTCAAATATGCTTCTTGACACAGAACATTATCTGAAGGTGTTGATTGCTTAAGGACTGAGCAGGTACAGTAAGACTCAGTTTGCAAAGGATTTTCTCTCACTCCTGCTGTCTAGTTTCATTGTTTTCCAATCCCTCACCCATCCCCTACCCCACATCATGCTGTATGGTCTCATTGTACTGATTGTGTCCATGGAGATAGTCATAGTCTTGTCCAATGGGCAGAGATGAAAATGAGTCTGAACAGTGTTTCCATTCCAGGAAGAAGATTTTGTGGTCATGATTTATCTCATTGGGAAACTCCACATTTTCTAGGGATGAAAACTCACACAGACTCACTCGCTGGGTAGAAGAGCAGCTGATGCTCCCTTCTTACCTGTGCCCAGCTCTCCCCCAGCAACCCATGCATGCTGCTTTTTATACAAAGGGGAGAAAACAGGCTAATGATGCCCAAGCTCTGCAGGGGGGACAGAGACTCTCCAAGGGAGCTGATCATCCACCTTTCTAAAGTTTGTTACGGAAGAGCAAAGGAAAGCACACAATCGGAATTAAAATGAATTGCCTTGGATAGCTAGAATAAAGATAAGGGAGTTTTGAAAGGTGTCTTGGGTCTTTCTTTTTTGAAAAAGATAAATCTTTAAAATAGACTTTCTTCAAGGTCTAATAAAGCCCATGATCTCACTCTGAGCTCTGAGTGACACCACCCCTGTTGCTTATTTCTACAGAGGCCTTCATAATTCATTAACTTAAGGAGATGAACATAGCATGGGGAAAGAGGAAAGGGCAAAAGAGTGGCATGATCCTCCCCAAAATATCCCAATGTAATTTCTTTATCCTGATGTCCAAGGGGGGAAAGGGATATGTAACTGCTTGATATATATTCAATTTTTGAATCATGAAACAAGTCACTGTACATCACTCTTTTTAGTGAAAAATTTTTAAATAATAGTCATGGGAGGAATAGAAACTGAATTGAAGAAACTGAAATACTGAGGGCCATACATGGAGAGGCCAATTACTATCACATCAGAGTAGGTGCTCCCCGGCCCCCCAAGCAACATCTCTCTTTTACTCTGTCTGCTCAGGGGGTCTTGGCAAATGCAAGTGTGCAGGTCTTTGGGGGATACAGGCCATGCTAAAGTATTTGGAAACCTCCAGAGGCACCTGGGCCATTCACAGACTGGTGGTGCAGTAAGTAGGTTGAGACAACAGGGGAGCTGATTGCTTATTATGAGATTTATGAGATATGAGTTGTTACAGTGATGGTAGGGGGAGAGAAAACTGGGAGGAGAATGGAGATTTTATTCCAGTTGACCAGAAGCCTGCTCTAAGGTTAGCATGGCACAGAACTTAGAGCTTGCCCCCCATGTTGGTAGGCTTAAACTAGGTGACAAGATACTATTTCTAGAGTCAAAAGGACTGTTTTCCTTACTTCATTACTCCAATGCTTTAAATGGGCATGGCAATTAGAGTAATTACTGATGCAGAGGAAAAGGTCTTAAGGTAAAATCATTCTAGAAATTCTGCCAGGGATAAATGTGGCTCCCCCACAAACTTCATAGAGTGCTTCTCTGGTTGACAGAAATATTTTTCTGTTTTGAAAGCTCTACATTCCATTACCTTTTCTCCAACTTTCCTCATATTGCAAGTCTCACAGCAGAGAAAGAAAAAAATCAAATACCAAAAGGAATTTTTTCTCAAGTAGGTGAGAAAGAGTGAGCGAGAAAGAGGAGTTCCTGACCTTAATCGGGGTTAGCAGACACCAGTGTTTTGGCTGCAAATGAAAGTCCCACAGTGGAGTAATTACTTGCTACTCCAGTGTGGGTCCCTTCAGCTGCCCAGACCAGCCTGCCTCCCTGGATCTGGATGTGAGGCTGAGAAATAAGGCATAGGCCCTGGACATTCGAACCTGCACTCAGCTCCTCCAGCTGCCCTTCAGTGTTCACACTATGTGCAGCTGGGATGGGACACACCTTCCAGCTGTTGTACAAGATCCATAGGCAGCCTATGGGGATGAAAGAGCTTTCCAAGAGAAATTATCCCTCCTTGGTATGAGGGACTTGCTTGAAAGAGAATGAAAAACACAACTCATTTCGCAGAAGTTTCCAACCATCTCTCCCTGAGATGAGCTTTCTTCTGCTGTGGAAATGTCATCATGAGGTTTCTCCCCAGTAGTGGGGAAAGCCTAGTAGGCACAAAGAGAAACATCCTTCTAAATTTGAGGTAAGGAAGGATTTCTTAACTAGGGCACAAAAAGCACAAATCATAAAAATAAAGTGGTAATTTTGATAACATTATAATTACATTTTTTGTGTATTAAGAAATACATACACAAAGGCAGTTCAAAAACTAGAAACAGATATTTGCGACACATACAACACCCCTGCCAATAAACAATCAAGAGAATAACACAAAATTCCACAAAGCACTAAGAAGTCAAATCATCTGGGCAGGGGAAGGGATCAACAAAAATGCGAACAGGAAATTCACAGAAGAAACTGGAATAGCCAGTAGAGGTATGACAAAATGCTCTGTGTCATTAGCAATCATGGAAATTCTAATTATTACCACAGATTTCACATGAATCGGGCTGGCAACATTGTAAAATTTTGATGACAATATGTTGGTAAGATTGCAAAGCCACAGGGGTACCCAGACCTTGCTGGCGCATATGTAAATTGGTGCAACTTATTTCAAAAACAATTAGACAATAACCAATAAAGTCTAAGTTGCCTAAATCCCCTGAGCTGGCAGTTCTACTTCTTGGTATATTCCATTAGGTACTCTTGAGCACGTATGCCAGCAAACATGTAGCAAAGCATCCAACAACATTATTCCTAATAGCAAGACCTGGAACCAGTGCTAATGTCCGTTACCTGTAGAATAGGTAATTCAATTATGATGTATTCAAACATCAAAAAAAAAAAACAGAATCTAACACAATAGTAAAATGAAAGAACTAGAACTAAGTTTATCAGTCACAACTGAGAGAAAAAGTTATAAAAACATGGCTAAATACATAAGAAGTAAATATATTTCATATAAGACATATACACTTTTGTATTTGAAAAACACACAAAACAATACTACATGTTGCTTGGAGATTCATATAAAAATTTAGTTAAAATATGAATAAAAGCATAGGCATCAAAAACACTAAATTGAATATAGTGCTTTTCTGGGAAAGAAAGGAACAGAACTGGGGAGAGGTCCAAAGGGGCATTTAGCCCTGCTGACAATGCTTTATTCCTTATTTGGAATGTGAATGCATAAATATTTAATGCAGTGTTTTAATATTTATTTGTATGCCTTAAATACAGCAAATTGACTTTTTTAAAAAGAGAAGTCAAGTGGCTGACAGCCAATGGTAAGGCTGTTAAACCCTTTCCCTCAGAGCAAAAGATTGTTCTCAGTAATAATCTCCACACTTTTCCCAAAACTTTAAAATCCAAATAGTAATGCAAAAAGAGAACTGGGAAAACAATCAACAAACAAAAAATCCATTTCACACCAGGAAGTTATGCATATGGACCTGACCACAATATAAAGAGGACATTCATTTTTGTCATGTGTGTGTGTGTAACCACTTTTCATTCCTTCTTCACTTTTCATTAACTGCCTTCATTTCCATCTCAAGGGCTCTTCCTCAGTTTCCAACCCACGTGTTTACGGAGACCTCTGTGAATATGTGATCTAAGTCAAAACTAGTCACCGGGTACAGGGATTGATTCGGGGATATACTGTCCAATCAATGTCAATGAAATCCAAAAGATTTTGCAGGAAGTCATTAAAAAGAGACTCTTGTGCTTTTCTCCTCCACTAGCTGAGACCAAGAGAAAATGTAAACTCCAAAGATGCTTCAGGCTCTTGGTGACCAGGATGCTGTCCAGCTAGTCTGAGCATGTAGGCTGTGAAGAGGAGATCCAAGTGAGTAAACAGAATGGGAGAAACCAAGTCCTGCTGGATTTGTCAAACCTTCCAGTCAAGCTCTGTTTAACACCAGCCCCACTTCTGCATTTCTCAGAACTGAAGGTCAATACACCCTCTTTATGAGTATGATTAAATCTTTCATTAGTAGTAAAATATCAAAATGAACCCTCCTCTTAGTAATCCAAGCAATCATAATTTTGGCTGAAAGGAGAGCCCATGCCCTCCATGCCCACCTCTGTCCCACCTGCAAGGTCATCAACCCCTTACTAACCAGCTCAGCAACTAATAAAGGAAACACAGCTGGTCCCACTCAGATCCAATACCTAGTCCTTTGTCACAGAATTGCCTAATCAAAACAACTAAAATTGCCTTCCCTGAAATTAAACCTTTCTATTGACTAGAGACACTTATTCCAGCCAAAAACACTTGATGAAGATCCAGTGAGGGGCTCATTGTTATCTTCAATTTGAATATGTGAGAAAATGAAGGAAAAGGAGGGGAGTCCATGAGGAGGTAATTTGTTTCTTCTGTCAGATGTTTCATAACACAGGTGATGGTCTAAATTTAAATATTCTTTTAACAGTATGTACTCAGACTAATGAGAATCAAAGTTCAAGGGCTTATTTCAATTCTGATGAACAATCCACCCATTTGTAAGGATTTATTGACTACCTGGGGAATATTTAAAATTTGCATTTCACTTGCCACTTTAGAATTTTTTTCCAAGAGCATTTAATCTTCTTCCCTCTTTCTCTCTTCTTTCAAAGGTTTTGACTTGCTATTCTTAAATGAAATTATCCTTGTCTGCTTCCTCTTCAGTGAAATGAAACCAACTTTAAATAACTCACCTAGACAGCTGAGTTTTAAAACTTTTTGAACATATACTTTCTCTCAAAGTCCCTGTGTATTCTGATGTTCTGTTCTATCTTACCCCATTCCATCTATTTTAAAATATCTTGGTCAAGACCCACTCAAATGACTTTTGCTGAAATGATTTCTCCCTTCCAGAGTTGTGTGATATTTGTTTAAAAAAATCTTTGAATTGGCAAAGCTATTCTCCCCTTTAATTCCTTCCTTCATCTTATGTCTAATCAAAGAATATTTTCAATCAGTGAATGAAGGTAATGGTACTTGGGAGCCTTATCAATTCTAACAGTTTCCCTACACCTGGCTCCAAAGGCATTTTTCCATTTATTTGTCTTGCACTTAGGTGCATTAGCATCCTTCCTTTGCTCTGCACAAAGAAGACTTATCCTACATTTCTCAGGCTTTTTTCCCAGGTACCAGTTAGGTTCATCCAAACGGACACATCAGGGAGTGGCAGGCAGGGTGAGGGGCGAATCACAAGTTTTCCTCTTTTTTAGCACTAGCTGTGTGTCCCATGTGACCCCCACTCTTGCTTGAAGCCTCTGTTCTGATTCTGATGCCAGCCGGATAGACTTGGCTCCTGGCCTTTGTAAATGATTCCTCACATTGTTCTCCTGCCCTAGGAACAGAAGGAGCTTTCTATTGCTGCTCATCTCTGGATTGCTTTCCTATCCCCTATTTGACTTCCAGTAGCTTTGTTAACTAGTTCTCATACTAAATTCCTTCCAGATGCCATAAATTCCATACCAATTCAGCATTCCCTCTTTCTTTAGACTGAAACATGTCAGGGTTGGGTTACACTTGTTATTAATTTGACTCATTTGTTATTAATCCTGGAACTTTAGTTCTGGGAATGAGTGGATTTGAGGGACCAAAACTCTGGAGAGAAGGGTATCATAGAAAACATTTTGGACAAAGTTTTCTCTTGAGGCATTTGCCAATTCCTAAGAGGCTGAGAAACCAGACATTTAAGACACTAAAAAAGCTAAGAAATTCATGCAACCTCAGGATACTTGAGAGATTGAGAGAAAAAAAACAAGAATTTCAAGGCTTGTTATGGAGGAAGGATCTAGGAAACCACACAGACATTTAGCTGAGACCCCTGAATGGCTCCTCCTAGAAATGAGAGCAAATGGGAAGGATGCCAGCTCTCAAAAAGTCTGAAACACAACCTCAGGCCATCTTAATTCCTGATTAAATCAAGGTCATCTTCCCAAGGTTGTCTGTCTGAAGGAAATTAAATTCTCTCTGGAGAAATATAAATTACCTGAAGCCTCCATATTTTAAAATATACAATAAAACTAAACGTGACAGAAAAATGATCATATGGCTGAAAATCAAGAAAAAGAAAAGAGAAAAGGAACAGAGCCACAATGTAATAAAACTCCAGATGTGCAATGTAAATCCAGAGTTTGGAGTTATCAGAGAGCTACTCTTAAGAAAATATAGTTTACATGTTCAATAAACTGAAGAAAAATTTCAGTGGAGAATTGGAATCTATAAAGAGTAAAATAAAAAATTAAAACTGAAATAATCCCAGTAGATGGGTGCAACAGAACTAAGTAATAGTGAATTAAAATATGCAGTAGAAAATATGTAGATTGAATTACAAAGAGAAAGAAATGTGTGAAGGAAAAAAACAGGGCATGCCAAAATGTCTAAATAGGTATAACTGAAGTCTCAGGAGGAAAGGAGAGAGAGCAAGAAAAAAAGTACAGAACTGTTTTGAGTTAGTTGTAGGGTAAGAACTTCACAACATCTAATGAAAGACCTCAAGATCAAATTCAAGAAGTTCTGCAAACCCTAAGTATTATAAATAAAAAGAAATCTATGCTTGAGCCCATTATAATAAAACTGCTGTAATCAAAGTCAAAGTGAAAATGTCAAAAACAACCAGAGGATAAAGAAGGCTCATTAGCTTTCCAAGGAGCAAGAATAAGATTGATACAAACAACAAAAGGTAAAAATCGGACCAAGTTCTGAAAGAAAATACTTGCTAGCCCGGAACTCAGTATTTCACAAATGTTGGTAAAATACTTTCAGATGAACAAAAAAGTGATTACCAGTAGTCCCACAGTAAAATAAAGAATGAAAGTATAAAAAGAGACATGTCATCATGATTCAAGTCTTTATTCAATGGGAGATTATAAAGACATAAATTTGTCTGCACTTAATAAAATCAATACCACAAGCTTAAATATATACATACAGCAAAATGATACATAGAGAGGATATTGATATGTGTAAAAGGATATTGAATCCAAAATCAAAGGTTAGAGATTTTAGCTTCTCTTTAATAGTAGCTGATAAGAAAAAAAGCTATGTAAATATAAAAAACTTATGTATTATGTATTGCATAATACAGTGAACAAATGTCATCACTACACCCAAAACCTCCAGAGTATATTACTTTTAAAATGTATGTGGAATTTTTACCAAAATAGATCATATCATGGCCTTAAAGCCACCTCTACAAATTTCAAATATTTGAAACCATACAGTGGAATCCATCTAGAAATAAAAACTCCAAATACTTGAATATAAAACAAAGCAAAGCTAAATAACCCATAGACCAAAGAACAAACCACAATAGAAATCGGAAGACATTTTGAGTCAAATAATGATGAAAATATAACATATCAAAACTTGTGGGATGCAACTAAATCTATGCTGAGAGGAAAACTTATAGCTTAAATTGATATACTATAAAATAAGAAGACTGAAAATACATTGTCTAAGCACATATCACAAGAAGTCAGGAAAGATGATGTGAAATAAAAGAGTATTTTATTTATATTACCTGAATAAGAGCCAAATATTATTTCTTCTAAAACTTCATTTAAATTGATATTCCTCTAGCAAGACCAAACATAAAAATAAAGGATTATATTACCAGTATAAGGAATGAAAAAAGGAGTATTACTGTAGATTCTACTGATATTTAAGATGTTAATAAGAAATATAATATAAACTTTATGCCAAGGATGTCTACTGTCTCCACCTGCATTCACCATTGTATCAGAGCTCCTAACCAGTACAAAAGATAAAGAACTAAAGTGTGTGAGAACTGCAAAAGAAGAAATGCATTTGTTACTATTTCTGTACATATAAAAAATCCAAAATAATGTATAGGTAAATTATTAAACTTTATGAATTGATCAGCCAGATTGCTGGATATAAAAGGGTAATACAAATAGTCAGTTGAATTTCTGTATACTAACAAAAATTATTTGAAAGTAAAAATGTAGAAGATATCACAATAGCATGAAAAATATCAAACATGTAGGAATAAATATAACAAATATATGCAAAATCACTATACAAAAAAACAAAAAAATACTAAGAGAAGTTAAAACAAATAAAGGGAGGAATATACCATGGTATGAATTGGGAATTGGAAGAATAAATATTAAGATGTCATTTCCCCCAAATATGCCTATGGATTCTACCACTCATCAATAAATCAAAGTAATCAATCCAAATCATTAGTTGTTTTAGTTGAAATTAACAAATTAATTCTAAAACTTATATGGAAATATACAGGAGCCCAAATAGCAAATTCACTTTTGAAGATGAAACATAAGGTTGGAGTATTTGTATTACCAGAAACCCAATATGATTACAAAGCTACAATAATTAAAAATTCTTGCACTGAACAAGGCTAGATAAAGGCACCAAGGGAGCGGATTAGAGAATGAATGCAACAGAAACTCTTAACTCATGGTTGGTAGGAATGCAAAATAATACAACCATTTTAGAATACAGTTTGGTACTTTCTTACAAGGTTAAATACATTCTTACTATACAATCCACCAATCACGCACCTAGGTATTTACATAAATGGAATTAGTTGGAAACTTATGTCCCCAAAAAAGTCTGCATACAAATGTTTATCACAGCCTTATTCATAATCTTTCCAAACTAGCAGCAACCAAGATGTTCTTCAATAGGTGAATGAATAAACACACTGTGTTCTCCCTACAATGGAATACTATTCTGTGATAAAAACTAATGTACTTATCAAGCCATGCAACATGGATGAGTCTTAAATTCTATTGCTGAATAAAAGAAGTTTGAAAAGGCTGCTTATTATATGATTCCATTTATATGACATTCTATCAAAGGCAAAATTCTAGAGATGAGTTGTTAATGTTTCAGAGGTGAAGCACAGGTGAATTTATAGGATGGTGAAACTATTATATATGATACTATAATGATGAATACATGACCTTATGCACTTGTCAAAACTCACAGTACTTTACAGCAAAAATAATAAATCTTAATGTATTCCCACTTTAAAAAAATTACTTAGGAGGTCATGGTATCCCAGAATGGAATTCAGACTTTCAGAAAGAATCCAACTGTATTACAAATGAATGTAACAACCTCACTGTAAGGAATGCAGAGGAAATCTCTTGAACTAAATAACTGGGAAAGACTGGAATCTGTAAGACCAAGGTAAAAGAAACTCTACATAAGTGTTATACTGTAGTTGAGATTTTCCTCCCCAGGGATATAGCTTAGTGATGGAAAAATTATGCACATGAATGGAAGTTGGCAGGAACCAGGATTCTCACTGTTGGAGTGGAAGTTATAGATAAGTAAAGGAAGAAGTCATGATATATCCCTATACCTGCTCCATTGTTTTATGCTTCTGGGTGAAATATCATAGTAGGTCATAGGAGTATTCCTGTAAGTCATTCCAATACATGATGGTAAGCAATAATAATTTTACCAAGAAGGGACTCTGAGCACCATAAATATTTCCAGCCAAACTCACATTAACTATATTCTCAATTCAATGTTTTAAAAAAATTTTTATTCTCACTAATTTTTCCCCTTCACCTAGTTTGCTTATCTCCCCACCTCTCTTCCCTATGGAAACCATGAGTCTGTTCTCTGTGTTTATGAGTCTATTTGAGTTTTGTTTGTTCATTCACTTTGTTTTTTAGAATCCACATGTAGGTGAAATCATATGGTGTTTGTCTTTCTCTGCCTGACTTGTTTCACTTAGCATAATACCTCTAGGACCATCTGTGTCATTGCAAATGGTAGCTTTCATTCTTTTTTATGGCCAAGTAATATTCCATTGTGTATACATACCACACCTTTTTAATGTATTTTTCTATCGATGTGTCAACATTTAGGTTATTTCCAGATTTTGGCTATTATAAACAATGCTCAATAAACACAGGTGTGCATATATATTTTTTGGATTAGTGATTTCTTTTCTTTAGGTAAATTCCCAGAAGTAAATTGCTGGGTCATATGATATTTCTAGTTTTAGTTTTATGTGAAACTTCATACTGTTTTCTATAGTGGCTGCACCAAATCTGAAATCCCACCAGCAGTGTAGGAGGGTTCCCTTTTCTCCATATACTCACCAACACTTGTTATTTTTTGTCTTGTCGGTACTAGCTATTCTGACTCATGTGAGATGATAGCTCATTGTGATTCTGATTTGCATTTCCCTGATGATTAATGATACCGAGCATCTTTTTATTGTCTATTGTCCATCTGTATGTCTTCTTTAGAAAAATGTCTATTCAGCTTCTCTGCCCATTTTTTGTTCTTTTAATGTTGAGTTGTGTGAATCCTTTACATATTTTGTATATTATCCCTGTATCAGATATCATTTGAAAATACATTCTTCCATACAGTTGGTTGTCTTTTTGTTTTGTAGATGGTTCCTTTGCTGTGTAGAAGCATTTTAGTTGATGTAGGCCCACTTGTTTATTTTTGGTTTTGCCTGGGGAGACATATCCAGAAAAAAAATTGCTAATACCAATGTTTAAGAGTTACTGCATATGTTTTCTTCTAGGATGTTTATGATTTCAGGTCTTACATTTAGATATTTAATCCATATTGTGTTTATTTTTGTGTATGGTATAAGAGAGTGATCCAGTTTCATTCTTTTGCATGTTGCTATCCAGTTTTCCCAAAACCATTTATTGAAGAGACTGTCTTTTCCCCTTTGCATATTCTTTCATCCTTTGTTACATATTAATTGATCATATAAATGTGAATTTATTTCTGGGCTCTCTTTTCTGTTCCATTGGTCTGTGTATCTGTTCTTGTGCCAGTACCCTACTGTTTTGATTACTGTAACTTTGTAGTGTAGTTTGAAATCAGGGAGCATGATATCCCAAGCTTTATTCTTCTTTCCCAAGATTGCTTGGGAAATTACTGGGGAACTTTTGTGGTTCACACAAATTTTAGGATTATTTGCTCTAGTTCAATGAAAAATGCCATTGGTATTTGATAGGGATTGCATTGATCTATAGATTAACTTGGGAAGTATGGACATTTAAAAAATATTTATTCTTCCTTTCCATTCCATTTACTTGTGTTCTCTTCAGTTTCTTTCATCAGTGTCTTATGGTTTTCAGAGTGCAGGTCTTTTACCACTTAGGTTAATTTTATTCCTAGATACTTTATTCTTTTTGATGCAATTGTAAATGAGATTTATTAATTTTCTGTTGGTTCATTATTTGTATGTAGAAATGCAAAAGTATATTGTATATTGTATATTGATTTTGTTTCATGCAACGTCACTTAATTCATTTATTAATCTAGTAGCTTTTTTTTTTGGACTTGTTAGCGTTTTCTATATATAGTATCATGTCATCTGCAAATACTAACAATTTTACTTCTCGCTTACCAATTTGGATGCCTTTTATTTACTTTTCTTGCCTGACTCCTGTGGTTAGGGCTTCCCAAGTCAATATTTTTTAGGGGAGATCTCAAAAAGATATAGGCCATCTCCAATGCCAGCTGACTAGTAATTAAATGCAACTGAGATCAGGATGATCTTTAACCAATTGCAGTTAAAAAAAAAACTTTTGAATTTTACAAAAACTTTTTTCACACAAACACTTTTCTAGAGACTCTCAAGGACTTTGAAAGGCCCATAAAAATGTAGCTAAGCTTTATTAATTTCATGGTAAATTCATTTCCATTGCTACCTTTTTGGATTCTGTGTTTTGTTTTTTGACTCTTGTAATGAAATCTTTGGATGAATAAATTCTTAATTTTTATGCCACCCGAATTATCAATACTTTTTCCATTGTTAATGTTTTGTATGTCCTGTTTAAGAAACAGTTACCACTCCAAAGTCTTAAAAAGTTCTCTTATATTATCTTATAGAAGATTTATTTCTTTTAAATTTTATAAAAGATTTGTTTGTTTTATGTTTTGATCATTCTATCTGAAGCTGATTTTTCTAAATGGTGTGAAATATGGATTGAGATTCATTTTTAATACATATATTGAAAATTGTAGGTATCATTCATTGAAATGCATATGTTAAAACAAAATACATAACTATATTAAAATATATTCACAAATGTATGTATTAGAATATATTAAAATAACTTGTTAAATGTATTATGGCTATATATTTTCCTAAAACCATGGCTTTTTTAAACCATAAATCTTAATATGTCTACTTTTATTATCATTCAGTTTAAAATATGTTTTTTAATTTTCCCATCTGGTTTCTTCTTTTGCTCTTGGGATATTTAGAACAGTATTACCATATATTTGGAGTCAGCAGTCATATTTTCATTCCCCTGAAAGTAATGAGTCTTTTTTACCTGGCTGGTTTTCATTATTCTCTTTTCCTTGTTTTTCAGCAGCTTATCAGGTGTCCTGGTATGGTTTTGTTTATATTTATTCTGGTAAGATTTGTAACAATTTTTAAATCTATTGCTTGATTTCTTTAAAATATTTTAGAAACTTTTTAGCAATCAGCACTTCATATACAGCTTCTTCCTCATTTTTCTTCATCTGTTTCCAGAATGACAATTACATATATGTAAACCTTTTCACTTTTACCATATGCTTCTTATTCTCTTTGTTTCCCATCATTTTGAACATTTATGCAATTGTTATGTTTTCTTTTGACATAGCTTCCTTTTCCATAATTCTGTATTTATCTGTGTCTACTATGATGGTAATCGTATTTGTTGTGTTCATAATTTTAATTCATATATTTTGCTTCTGATTTTTATTTGATTTTTTACACTATCAGTTATCTATACTATTCTCCATCTTGTTCTTGAATTTCTAGACTATGTTAATCACAATTATTATAAATGAATTGTCTAATAACACTGTTATTAGAATATCCTGAGTGTCTATTTATGTCCTCATACATAAAACTTGGAAAGGTAATGTGAGGATCTAGATATGTTTCTCTTTTCCTCTATCTCCTTCTCTATTCTCTGCATTACCAAACTAACAAAACATAATAATTTGACATTATGTCTTGATAATTGTCTCATTCCATCAAGCAGATTCTCAAATATTTTGTAAAGTTTTTCTAGTTAATCTGGATGGCAAAATTGATTCAAATCCAGCTAATTCATCATTGCTTACAGTGGAAATAATTTGATCTGTTTTTCAAAATTGTATCTGGTTCTAAGTCCTGTGTTCTTCTTTACTGATTTAGGTTTTATATTTGTAAAGAACAATATTATTTTAATTATTATTGGTTTATAATACATTTATGTGGTAGATAGCAGAAATTGCCACAATTTTATCATTTCTGTATTCATGAATACATGAACATATTTAAGTGAGACTATCTAGATCCATGATGACCCAAAAACATAAGAAAATCATTAAAAGGAAATATTTATTTGTATTTTTGGCTCTTAAATTTCATAGTGGCTTATTTTGCAATAAAAGCTAACTTTTACAGAAATCAATACCTAGAAGTGGGTGGCTACCATAATACAAATGAAAAACTTTTAGTGTTGCCTTTGGGACTGCCTTATAGGTGGAATTTAAACAAGTTGACATAAAACCAGGTCAAGAGGTTGGAAAAGTGAACAAACCATTAGGGAATATTGGAAAAAATAATGAGGGACGGCTATAACGTGAAGCAAGGTGATATGTGTTATGAAACAGCATAAAAATAAGAAAAACTATTGTTTTTGGTAATTAGAAGATAGAAAATATACTTAATTAAATTTAGATATATATACTCTTGGTAAGGCAGAATATAAAATGTGTCAATTAGCTTATTTTATCTACATAAGTTATTGGAAAAGAGAGATGAGCTAAGAATCAAATCAGTCTGTTTGCAAGAATTTAGAGGAAAAGGAGAGTTCTTGCTGGGTTTAAAAATAAAATTGTTTCTGATTTCTTGCTTATTCAGGTCATAAAATATTGTCAGGGTGAGAAAAGACCTCTTCATAAAGACCAAATAACTGATGTTAAGACCCAATATTAGGGTCTTAGATAAGATGGTGCCTAATGATCTTCTCAGCTATACCAAAGATCTTCCAAGATTTTTCATAGTGTCCTTGTATAGTACTTTGACATACCAAAGAAGAGAGAAGTCTGTCTGAAAAAGAACTGTGTGTGTGGTCTGTTGAATGCTGTGGAGTATATATAGTCATATACATAGGAAACATACAGAACTTTTAAAATAGTTATACTTTGTAATGCACTGCAGTTTGAACCAAAAGGGATTGCAATTGTTCACGTTGCAAAAAGATCTCTGGGCCCCCAACTTTCTACAGGTAGCAGGAAAGCTAAAAGCTTATTCAACTGCAAAGAGAAGCCATTATAAATGGAAAAGGAAGACGTTTCATATTAGAACCAAGAGCTGAGAACAATGAACTTACAGGGTAAAATAGGTAATAATAGAATAGGTAGCTGCTCCAAGGGAGCAGAACTGGTCCCTTTCTACTATTTCTTCTCCTTCAGAGACCCACTGACCTCTCTGTTCTCATGATATCTCTTCCATCCCTCATCAACTCCTCACCAAGGTCTATGAGGCCTTTGGTAGGAGACCACTATCTCCCACCATGTTTTTTCCATATGACATGCTTATGAACAGACACTGTTCTACTACCTAAGGACTTGTACTGTTGCAAACCAAAACAAAGGCTTTGGCCCTAACTCACTCCCACTTTATTGTCTTACCACATTCTTTTCCCAAGACAATGAACACATCATTTATGTGCTCAAATGAATTGGGGATGAAAAAGAAAATTTCCTGGAGGAGAGAAAAAACTTATTAACATCTGAAAAATATTTTTTAATTAAAAATGACTTGTGCCAATTTTCAATTCTTATTAAGATCTTACAAAATATTCTTGCAGTTAATATATGAAGTTCATCAAATTTTTTAATGCTTTTAAATAGAGTTCCAACTGCTTAGTTGATAGTAGAGTGTTCTTAATATGATTGTGATTCAAGAACTTCTCAGATGAAGATGCCATCTGAAAACCACTTTCCAGCAACATGAATACTATTTGGAGAGTCATATTTTAAATGAGTCAACACAGATATTTTGTTTATCATCCTTGCAGATTCAGGAAGATTTTGTTTGTTTGTTTTCTTCAGAAGATTTTATATGTATTTTGCTGGGACTTAATGGAAAGATATTCATGATGTGTATTAAATCCATGATTTCTGGTTGCTTTCCTAAATGGTATCGTCCCACTTCTCCACAGTTAAGAAGTCTCAGTGGTAGTAAACTTTCCTATCAGGAAATATTTTTAAGAGTCTTGAATTTAAAACATAAATCTACTTAGTTTGGCATACAGCTGTTTGTTTTTATAGAATTATTCTTTTTTCATGAGCTAATTAGAAATGTAATTTGAATTTGCTGTTGTGATCCATGTATGCCCTAGGCCGTATTCTCACAGATTTCAGTGAGTATTTAACCTTATTAGGAGCAGTAGGACACAATTCTTATATTCTACCTCAGAGTTCTTGATTCTTTATTTGGGTCCTTAGAGTTAAGATGATATGGTGATTCCAGTACTCAGATGGACATTAAATGTGCGGAATCTTTTATTCTCCATGTCTCTCCTTAATCTTTCCCAGATACCAGATAGCAGCCTGCACTTAGATTTGAGAAAGGCTCTCTCCTGCCCGACAGACACAAAGAAACTAAAAGTTGGATTTCCTCTTTTTTCATCCCAGAAGCCTCCCTTTGGTGAGGTTCTACATGTCTAAATATGCTCCTATTAATCCCTTCTTGCTTAAATTCAACAATGCATAGAGATATTTGAGTGTTGAAACCTTCAAGAATTATAGCCTTCTGAAGTGAGGAAGCCAAATAATCTTCCTAATAAAGAAAAAATAATTTGCTATAAAAAATGGATAGGTTATTATTTTACTAGTTACTAGTATACTGTTACTCATTTGTCTAAGCTACATTCCATCAAACAATTTTACCATGGTCATACATGCTTCATATCTACAATGGCAGCTCAAATATGAGAGTTTAATTCCAGGCATACAAAATGAAAGCTTCAAATGAGAATTCTATTCAAGTCTAATTTTCCCTGAAGCATAGGACAAAATAAATAGAGTTAATCCAGGTACACAGATATGTTAAGAAAATCTGCTTACTATGGACAATCTAGGATTATTCTAGTTAACTACTGCCACATAACAAATTATCCTAAAACTTAGTATCTTAAAATGACCTTTTTATTTTGCTCACAATCTTGTGGGTCAGGGTTGGAAAGGGTTCATGTCACTTGGATTCTTTTGTGTAAATGCAGTCAAATGGTGGCTGGTACTGCAGAACAGTGAAAGCTTGACAGGCTGGACACGCAAAATAGCTTCTTTACAGACTGGTAGCTACTGTTAGTTTTTGGTTGGGCGATCAGCCTGGTTGTCGAGCTAGAATGCCTATAGATGACTTTTCCATTATGTTGGTCTCTGGATAGTTAGACATTTTATATAAATACTCAGGTTCCAAGAGTCAGTATCCCAGTTCATGAGATGGAAGCTGCAGCACCTTTTATAACTTAGCATTAGAAGTCATGCAGTATTACTTCTGCCACATTCTATTGGTTCCATTTGGGCCATATTCCTGCCTAGTTTCATGGGAAGGGTAGTTAGAATCCACTTCTTGATGGTGAAGGGGCAAGGTCAGAGAAGAGGATATGGGATGAGAATGTTGCAATCAACTTTAGGAAATATCATCTACCTCAAAGATTACATGAGACTGAAATCTTCAGGTGAGCCAAGAAGTGCCAGATAGGCCACTTTTATGCTTACCTGTTGTGCTGAATGTGTAAGTGGAGAAGGAAACTGGGATTCCAAGCAACATACACAGATGAAAAGTGAAAGCTGAATATGGAGCTAAGAGGATGGCTGAGGCTTGAATGTAGGTGTTTTCTCTTTCAGAAACTACGTGAACACCAACAGGTAAAGAAGTTCTCTTTGCCTCCCACTTGCAGTCACCCTTGAAAATCTGACCTAGAGGGCTTTAAGTCAAGTATCAAGACAAAGCAGAAAAATAACCCATTCTATGACCAGAGTCATAGAAAACTTTGATAAACATTGGTACCTATAAACTAGTGAAAAGATTGTGTCTTCCTGAATATTCTGGAAGTTAGTGAAGAGAAAGGGGTAAATCTTTCATCAAACAACCAGTGACATAGCACTGTAAGTAGAGGGAGGGAAGATAGGACTTGTGAAAAAGCCACCCAATCTGGGGTGATAGGGTTTCATTTGTGTTTTTTCTTCAGAGGCTACTAAGTAGTACTTTGACACTCTCTTTAGATTCTTAGGGAGAGGATTTTTTTTGTAGTGTATTGACTCTCCTCCACTGGGTCACTGCACAGGCCAGAATAGAAATTTCCTGAGAGGACCTTTCCTCCATCTCCAAATGGAAATGAAGAGTGAGCTTTCAAGACCATAGAAGTAGTGAAATTAATGTCTTTTTTTTTAAGTGAGACACTGTTTTAGATGGCCTACTATTTCTTTTTATCTTCAAAACAATCCTGAAATGTTTATAGTATTCTCCCTTGACAGATGATTATATGCTCATCTTTAAAGGATAAATTCTGAGTCAGGTTCTCACAGTCAGTACATGATGAGCCATAATTTTAAAAGGTGTGTCAAATGCCCAAAGCACTGGTCTCCATATTGCTCGTCAGTGCTCTTTAGGATCCTAATGAAGTTCAGAGGAAATTATTCACCATTAATATTTTTGTTCTTTTTGGTCTTCTCTAAAGTGCCATTTTGATTTTTTCCAACTCACAGAGGAAATCTCAACATGAAGAGAAACAAAGCCTGTGGCCGAAGGGATGCTGTAGACATTTCCCCTTAACATCATGCTGAGATCCAAAGCAGAGCAGTCAATCCCTGTAGTAAAAGGTGGGCAGTCTTAGGGCAGTCTGAATGAGACAGGGCTATAGTAGCACTCTGAGACTCCAGTGGAGAGAAAAGAGAAAGGCCTTGGGTTCTTTTATAAATATTACTCCTGTGTAGATGAAGCAAGTGACAGCACATGAGAAATGGGACTAACCCTGAAGCTCAGTGGATAGTAATTTCAGGCGTGAAATGGCAGAGATGTAGAAAGAGGGTATTCCAGGGTTCTCTGCATCTCTACTCATATATAGATTTTTGGCAATCAGAAAATTAAATTTCAGAAAATGAAATTTGGTTTAGTACTTCCAATTATTGTATTCATTCATTCACTAATTTGTTCATATATCCGAAAATGTGTATTGAGCTTCTACCATGTGTCAGGCAATGAGGATGTATTGATACATGAAGAAGGTGTGATCTCTCTCTTCATGGAAAACCATGAAAAAATCTAATTGGAAAAACATACAATACACAATAAAGAACAATTGCTGCAAATTTACCAATTCTGTTAAGCACTATGGGATAAATTCATCCAGTGTGATGATGGAGATTAATTAACACGACCTACTCCAGAAGGGTCAGCAGCAAACATTGTGCTATGAGGCGGAGAACTGAATGATATGAGGGGCCATGAGAATAGTGATCTCCGCAGAGATACAAGGTCTATGGGGATGAAAATCCAGAATAGGGAAAGTGTGTGTTGCCTTTCAAGAACTAAAAGAAAGTGCTTGGGTGGGATTATGGAGCACAACGAAGGATGTGGCAAGGGTGGGCTGGAGGCAGTCATTCAGAACTGCAGCATTCCGTGCCTGTAGGTTGTGTGCAATGTTTTTATTTTATTCTCAGAGCAGCAGATAGATGTTGCAAGTTCCTTGAAAAAAGAGTACCATAATCTGATTTACATTTAAATAGCCGTTTATGGTTAAGATGGGTGTTTGATCCTCAGCATTTTTCTGACGGCTTAAATAATAATGAAATGTACTGGAGCTCTTTCCCAGAGAGCCAATAATGGAATATCACCAATTTCCTTTTATTTCTTCTATGTTCATCTGATTCCCTGATAAATCAGGTAACAGGAGAAGGAATCCTTGGCAATCAGTCAGTTCAAGTTCTAATGCATGGCTCTGCTGCACCCAGAGCTAGCCCAGCCAACTGGCATGATGGATTCTCCTCAAAGCAAAAGGTAGTGAGCTGAGCCAGTGGCTCTCCAAATAAAGAGCATGTAAGTTATATAAAGAATTAATACATCATCATTGCTACCCTCCTCCCTCTTCCTCCTCCTCCTCTTCTTCCTTCTTCAGTAGTATGTTCCCTGTCCCAAACAAATGAGAGTAACAACAATGCTCCTTATTTGGAGAGTTTATTCTGTTAAATTCTTTAATCAATTTCAAAAACTGGACATTTTGAGAGGAGATATTAGGCTAAAGGTGGAACCTGAGAACAGAGTTTACCACTGGTACAGAGAGTCACCTTGCACCTACCAGCCAGACTAAGTCCCAAAATCTGTGGGAGGTTTGTGGGTTCCGTGGGCAAGAACATTCACCTCTCATAAAACCCTGGCTGCCTGGGGCACCATTCTCCAAGCCCCCTTGCCCCAGGGAAGTCAATATCAGGACTCAGAAGAGTACCACTTTAGCATATGTACTTATGAAGTCCAAGATCAGTGTGCATGAGAGGGACCTGGTGAGAGGGATCTATGTGAAGTAGAGATTAGGGTTTATTCTAAGTTAAAGTTCAGTTCAGTTTCGAGTGAGGGCCTGGGTAGTGGTCAAGTTGTGGGCAAAGTTCAGGAATACTGTAGATTCTAGGCTTAGCTGTTTATGGTTTGCTGAGAAGTCCCTCTTTGGACACGTCCACGATGTGTTTCAAAGGTAAGAGGTTCATCTGGTCTGGAATCTTCAAGGATGTGGGTCCAGTGACTTCTGACAATAGAATAGCACTGGTGTTTCCCACACTGACCTTGGGATGAGAGCCAGGCCTGCTTTTGCTTACCTCAGTGTTTCAAAGTGTCAGGTCAAAATGTCTCAGATGACAAGAGTGATGACAGTCTTTCTTTTGTTTTTTCCTGTAGTGGTGAGGGAGAAAAAAGTGATAATCCAGGTCTGTTCAGCAATTACCTGATGGGCAAATTCCAGCTGGTACTTTTTGCCATAAGATGCAATAGCTCCCACTGCTCTGTGTGTCTAGAGTGAAGCCTGGAAAGGGGAAGAGCACGGTGCTGACATGTCATTGTGAAACCCCAATTCCCCAGCAGAGACTTCCTGCTCAGGAGGAGGCAGCAAGTTATTTACTGGCAGGACATGATGTTATATGGGACAGCCAATGAAACAAATCAACCAGGCCACTACATTTCCTTCTCAAAGTGGCCCATCCAGGAATGGCCACTGCTTAAAGTAGGATAATGAGACTGAAGTCCAGAGAAGCCCCCTGTAATTCTAAGAGCCACAAGAAAGAGATCCCTAACAATCAAAGTCTTCACCAGGGTAGTAAAAAGAGAATCTGATCTGCAATGCCTACCTAGTTCCTGGGTGCGAGGATGTGTTCTTTTAAACTCTGAATACATATAAATTCTGAATATATGTAGACATGCATATATATAACAATAACAATATTATACACAGCAGTAATAGCAGTGTAACTCCATTCTGGGTCCCAGACCTGATTCACTGTGTGTAAGTATGTGGGAGGGGGTCTTCCACACATAACACCAAGCAATCCTCAAACACCAGCAGGGTATTGGAGAACTCAACTCAATTGTGATGCTATCTGCCCAGACTCACCACCAGATTCCCCAGGGTAAGAGTTCTGTCTTACAAGGCTGCCCTCCACTCCCTACTCCAGACACTGGTCACAAGCTTCAAGCAGTTACCTGCACTTCTGACATACTGGTTACAGATTGGAGGTTCCTAGAACCTCCCCCTTAGGTTCAATTAATCTGCTAGAGCGGCTCACAGAATTCAGGAAAACACTAAATATTTTCCAATTTAATAAGGGATACAACTTAACAGCTAGATGAAGAGAGACATAGGGCAAGGTCCCAAATAAAGGAGCTTCTATCCTCGTGGAGCTTGGGGTCTGGCTCAGTGGCACGTAGAGGTGTTCTGGTTCCCCAAGAAGCTCTCCTCGATTGAGAAGCAGGATCCAGCAGAGTGGAGAGCGAAAAGCTCTTCCCCTGGGTTACTGTGAGGGCTTCATCGCATAGTCCTGATTGACTAAATTATCGGCCACTGGCTGATTCAGCCTCCAGCCCCTGCCCTTGGGTGGGGGTCCAAAAGTCTCCCCTTAACATGACAAAACACCCATTTCACCTTTAAGACTCTGCAGTGTTTTCAGGAACTGTGGATGAAGTTGTAATATCCCTGGGAAATACCTATTTGGTCATATGAATAATAAATATGTATTTTTCATGACTCATTATATCACACATGGGGCAATAATGGCATAGCACAGAGGGGCAGGATTGAGACTGAATCCTTACCAGCGCCCAATATGCTTTTCATCCCACCTGATGGGAGGAAGCTAAGATATTAAATAGAGCAAATTTCTAAGTATCTTCAACTAGCAGTTGTGTCACTAAACAATAGTGTTTAAGGTCACAGTCTCAGATGACCACAGAGATGGGATGAGAATAATATAATAGGAGGGTGAAGGGTTGCAGGGCTTCAGTTAACTGAAGAACAATATGTTTGTTTGAAGTCTAACAATTAGCTATTCAGTTCTGGCAAACTGTTGCCCTGTTAAAATCTGGGGCTGCGTATTACTGGATCTTTTAAGGTTGAAGAATAGCCATGAATTCAGAATTTAAATTGCATTATCTTGTTTTTTAAAATTATTAGTTAACTTTCTTGAAAACATTGTGTGAACAAATCTAACACATCTGTAGTGCTACCCCTGTCCTGGGGGCTGTCATTTGTAACCTGGAGCTTTGCAAAGTCGATGGTTAAATATGGTGGTTCTCCTGCTCACTCTAATGCAATCGAATTCTCTGTGGGACTGTAAGTATGCTGGTAAGAATAGCAACAAAGTGAGTTTTATGCATAGCAAATGCGCTTATGAGTAGATGAACCGGCTGTAAGCTCCTTAGATACTAGAATAATGTGACAAATTCTCATCCTTGGAGATGGCTCTATGTGACTATGGTGTTTTATCCGTGGGGCTTCAGGGACCAGCCCATCTATCTTGCAGGAACCGAGCAGCCACAGGATCTTTGTGTCTGAATTTACAGCCGTGTATGATGAGCACATCTAGTATGTTCTTTGTACTCTTGGCCAAATCTGATCAAATCCCCATGTCCGTCAGCCCAGGCTGTATTACAATTGACAGATGATCCAGCTTTAAAAACAGCCTGGAAAGGACCAAGCAGACACTCCATGCAGGTACATCGGCACAGGGGACA
Organism: Smutsia gigantea; assembly: GCA_032199065.1. Classification (NCBI taxonomy): domain Eukaryota; kingdom Metazoa; phylum Chordata; class Mammalia; order Pholidota; family Manidae; genus Smutsia; species Smutsia gigantea. Next base: position 321,391 of record JAVSCE010006133.1, read on the forward strand.
AAGGTTAGGCAGACATCCCCCCTCGCCTCAGATGTGAGTTTCATTCTCTGTAGGTCCAGAAAACAGTTGTTGATTTTGCCAATTCACTGCAGCCTTGGGAAAATGCCTCTAAATAATTCATGGGCAGTTCAGCCCTTCTCAGAGCCTCCATAGGAAGCTCTAGTTCTTCCTTGTCTCATTAATTCACAAAATGTACTTTGTTTCACTTGATGGAAAATTCCTTTGTTGGGAAAGGAGACGCCTCATTGTAGTATTGAGAATAGAATGGGAAGCGGTGCCCCGGCATCTGTCTGTGGCTGGGCAGACCTGGGGGAACGGCTGGCAGAGAGCGTGGCCTGCAGCAGCCCAGCCCCCCCTCCCCCCCCCACCGCTGTGAGGTCCTCTGTAGCCCAACAGAAGCTGAGGGGTGGGGAAATCCTCCTAAGACACTAACCCCTGAAATCCCTAAGACTGTGAATTGGAGCTGTGGAAATCTCCAGTCTAAACCGTAATAGTCTGCTTTGACGCAGAGGTCCAGGAAAGGATGCGCACATACGCAGAGCCAGAGCCCATGATTTGGAGTGCTGCCTGCAGGAATCTGTACTCGGGACAGTGTTTGGTGGAGAATCCCTTAGTCATGGAATCGCAGGTGCAGACGAGAGCTATGGCCGCCATCGCCGTCTGGCATTAAGTCTAGTTATCACCCTCTCTAGTGCAGGTCAGAGGTTGTTGGAAGTATTCCCCATTCTCCTCTGAATGCCCAACAGAGCCCTGGGGCCTGGGCTGAGAGCACAGTTGGCTCTCTTCTTTCCTCAGGTTTTCTCAGAATGAGCAAGGGCTAGCAGCAGGTCTAGGACTTACAGCCCAATGTATGTTGAGTGTGTGTGAGTGATTCACGATTCCACGATTCACATCATGGAAAAGTAACGTGGCCATATTATACCTGTAGAGGATTGCTGAGGTCCTGGAGAAGCCCCTCTCCCTATCCCTTTTGGACTGGAGAAATGGAGGATTATCCTGGAGGAATTCCCACCCACCATGAGCACACTCATTCCAGAGAGCACATAGTCACCGAGGCAGGAACACAATATCCCAGACACGCCCATGGGCCAGTGTATATCTCTGCCCCTTTACCTTTATCAGCCAAATATAGGTTACCTTATGCTGCATAACAGCCCCCATGTCTCTTTGGCTTACAACAAAAAACATTTATTTCTCCCTCATATCCCATGTCTTTAATGGATGGAGTGTGGCAATGTCCTACATTTTCTTTGTTCCAGGACCAAAAATGAAGGATCTCTTCATTTTATTGAAATGAGCTCTTGAGGACTCTTCATTGGGGAAGAGAGTAATGGGGAACAACATTATGGCTCCTGAAGTTTCAGCTTATGAGTGGGATCGGTTGCTTATACTCATATTTGGTCAGCCAAACCAAGTCACCAGGCCGTCCAGCTTGGAATCACTGGGAAAGGAAAATGCAATACTCCTGCATAAAGTAATAGTGACTACTTGGGAAGGATAATGCACTACTTCACACCCTTATTCATTATAGGGCATATCCTGCCTTGGGATAAGGAAGCATAAGTCTCAGAAAAATAATCTACTTATTAATTTAATTATTAATTGAATTGACTATGTCAGGTATTTCTAGGCATAAGGGATATGATAAAGCAGGACAAATTCTATTCTTAGGGAGCTTATATTCTAGGGGAGATTCAGAAAACAAAGACACATGTAAGTATATAGTATTTTTGTGATGAGTGCAATGGAAAATAATACAACAAAGTAAGGGGGAAAGGAAGTTTCAGAATATGTGCATGTGCACTTGTGATGGTTTATTTAGGGCTGGGATGCTGCTGGCTGGCTTTAAGTGGAGAATAGCACGATCCTACAGACATTTGGAAAGCCCACTCTGGCTGCAGTGTGACAGAGGGAGAAGCAGGAGGATGAGATGAAGGCTTTCATGGTAATGCAGGTGAGAGCTGGTGGTGGTTTGGACCAGGATGGTGGTGGTGGTAAGAGGGTGTGAGATGTGGTCAGATTCTGAGTATATACACTGAAAATAGATAATGGAGTTCTTGATGGATTAGATGTGGAGAATATGAGGAAGAGAATTTGAAGATGAGTTGAGTATTTTGTTTTGAGAACCTAGAGCAGATGAATTGCCTTTATTGAGATGATGAGCTAGGAGGGGAGAGGTTCGGGGGTGAGAGGAAGAGGGCTATCAGCTTCTGCCCTGTAATGTGTGAGACTCCCGTTGCATATCTGCGTGGAGATGTCATATAGGTGCCATAAATGTGGTTCTGGAGATCAGGGAGATGTTCAGTCCAGAGATTTAAATGTTGGAGCCATCATTTGTTTGATATTTGAAGCCAGGAGGCCTAATGAGACTATTCAGGAGTGGTGTGTGCAGAAAAATGGCCTGAGGTCAGAACCTTGGAGAAGGAGAAACTAGTGAAGAAAATGAAAGGAATGCCTGGTGAGGCAGGACTGAAACCAAGAGAGTGGTGCTCTGGAAGTGAGACAACGAGAGTGTTCCAAGAAAGAGGGACTGACCGTCTGTGCCCCGTGTGGCCAGAGGGAACCGAGCATGGCCACTGCATTAAGCCAAAGGTGGCAGAGAAAAGCTGCTTCAGAGAGGATTTCTAGTAGGAAAAGGGGACAAGGTCCCTGCCTTCCTGTACCTTCTCAGCTATAGTCACTGAAGATTCCCATCTTTTAGACTGAAGACACCTAAGCTGCTAGTGGCCCAGAATTGCTGGCCACTCTTTGGCTGAGATTCCAGACCGTCGAGTATGAGGCCTTTTGGATGTTGGGTCTCAGGCACTCACTAATCCACTGGGCAACGTTTGTTTAATCACAGGTAAACCACATAAAACTGGCCCAAATACAGGGAGTTGCATTCAGAAGTAAAACTGGTATGATACACAGGGAGCATTGAGATGCAATTGAATTCTTTATTGAGGACACTTTAAGAAGCATTAAATGGGGATTACTTGCTAACCCAGATCCCTTCCTTGGGCTCTCTCTACCCTTTCATTTATAAGGTGCTGAAGCTGCCTCTCAATCTCTCCTCTCACATCTGCAAACTCCCATAAGTCCTTGGTAAACATGACCTAGGCTGGCTCTTCACTCTCTCCTCTTCCTGCCTCTTTGGGTCTATTGTCTGTTCTATTTATTTATTTTCCTATCATGCAGAGGAGTCTGCCCTTTCTGGTGTAGATTAATTTAGTCTTTCTGGAGGTCTTCAATTTTGTTCTCTACCATTACCCAGATCAATAAAGTACAGCTCAGAAAGGTGGCCAGGCAAACAGGCATCTCCTCAAAAGGGAAGGGAAGTAGGGAAGTGGTGTGCAGTGATCCATTACAGCATGCCTGTTTGTTCTGTAGCTCAGCTCTCTACCTGGCCCAGGAGCCACCCAGGAGCCCACACACCCTTCCCTGGGTCCTCAGGTCTGCCTCGGTCCATAAAAGGGTCTGTAGTCAAAAGCATAGGCCCTCCTCCTAAGTCCTGCCCACTGCTAAGGAATCAGCTGCTGCTTCTCTTTTAGCCCATTTCTTCTCCCTTCCAGGACATGTGGGTTGATTTTCCCCTTTGAGGACTTGCTGGAAGCAAAAGTAACAATCCCAACTACCTGTCACTTAAACAAGAGGCAATTTATTAGATTTATCAGAAAAGTACACAGTGCAAGAGAGATAAAAACACAAGGTTAACTCCAGGTTGGGTGGTCTCATCTCCTGTCCAGTCAGGCCTTCCCGAGTAATCATTTTTCTGGCCCTGTGACAGCAGTCTTGCAAAGCCCAGCATCTGACCCCTGGAGGGCATCCAGGAAAAGGAACCCCAGGCTCCCGAGGCATCAGAGCTGCAGCCCTGGGTGGCTTCCTGGTTCTGTGTGCCTAAGCTGGCGTTAGAGCTCTAGTGGCTGAGAGCCGGGACTGGAACGGTCGCTGCCTTCTCCACCTGTGCTGTGTATGCTTGCTCAGGGGTGGGGAGACTGGCTACCACTGCTCCTTCTAGTAGCTCCAATGGCTGCAGAGGTGAAGTCAGCTCTCAGCGGGACTTAAGGACGTCGGGGTCAGGTCTGCAGCAGGTGATTCCTTCCTATTGCTTTAGTCCCCACTTTAGTCCCCTATGGGAGCACAGGGATAGTGAAATTGACAGCTCCATACAAGTAGCAATCAAAGCTTATTTAGTATCTCCTTAAACACACAATCTTATATCACGTTGGACTGAAAACAGCCATTTCCATGGTTACAGAGACCCATTTTCTAGGAAAAAAATACAAGGTGTTTCAAAGTAAGTGGTCAGAAGAGAAAAGGAAGTTTGTGCATTGGTGTATGATGTATGTGTATGTGTGTGTTCTGCTTTTATGTGCCCTGATCCTTCCCAGTATCTGATTCTAAAGCAAAATTGTGCCCCGTCCTTATGAAACAGCAAGCTCTATGACGACTGACGTCATTGATTATTATGCTCCCTTTGGTACCCTGAGAGGGGGTCTGGCGAGTTAGGTATGTTGAATTGATGACAGCAGAGAGAATCATCAGGGTCCCTGCAGCTCCTTCTGTGTGAATGAACACTTGCACATTCCCTGGTTCTGCTTCACCCATATCAGATACCCACAGATCATCAATACCAGAACCGAATCTCACTTTTCCATACCTCCTGGGGATGCTGGGATTTGGACCAACTCCCAAACACACAAAGGACAGGCTGAAAGCAACCCTTAGCTCATGACCCAAATATGTCCACCCTCATCTCTCTTCTCCCTTAGCAATAGCTTGAACAAGACACATAAAAATGGTAAAACTAAAAAAGTGTCAATTTTACAAAGTGTCCTAAAGATCTCAGCATTCAAGTTAAAGAATGACTATTCTGGATCTTGAGCCTTGCCTTCCTATGATAACCTTTGACCAGACTCCTAGAGCTGGTCCTCGCTTTCTTTCTTGGTATAACGTGGACTGGGATGGGGCAATGATCAGGGCATGAGAGGGCAAGGTATTCTCCAGGAACAGGTAGCAGAAAGTCAATGTCGTTGGGAAGTGGGATGGGTAGCAAGAAGTGGTCGCCAAGGAAGCATGGAGAAACTTGCCCAGCAGTTCCAAAGCATGTCCCTGAGGGGTGCAACCAAACACTGAGGGCTGTATACGACAGTATCAGGAATATAAAGACCACGATGTTTAGCAAGGCGTTCACTGGTCACTGTGGTCTGTTTTATGGAGCATTGTTCACCTGCTTTGCCCTAATGCTGTTCTCATTACTTTAAACAGACATATAGTATCCCACTGTGTGCGTATACTTTGATTCATTATATTCATTCCTTATTAGTAGACTGTTATTCTTTATTGTTGTTACAAATAGTGCCATAATAGGTATATAGTATTACAACTTGTGTTTTTACTACTTAGAATAGGTTCCTAAAATTTGAAGTATCAGGTCATCAGTGAAGGCATTTTTAATTTTGGTAGATATTGCAAAGTCAGAACCTGGAAATTTAAATTCTTACCAACCAGTAAATGACAAATGTTCATTACACTTACCAACAGTTGGCATAATTTTGTCATAGTTTTACTTATCTGTTATGCTACAATCAATACCTAATTACTTTGTGTTTATTTATAAAGTATACTATTATTCATAATTTATTAATTCTTGTATACCTTTCTTTTTATGGAACTTTAAATAATTTTTTTGACCTTTTCTTATCGAATTGGTATTGAATTTTTTATTTGCAGGAATATTTTGCAGATTATGGATAAGGAATTTATCCTATTTTGTTACATGTGTTGCAAAATTTTGCTAAGGCAGACCACTTTTAATTTGCATGTGATAGTTTTTCTAACAATTCACACAGTGCTTGGCCCAGAGTGGACACTCAAAAAATATGGATAAAAGGAACGAAATGATGCACTACATCGTAGAGGTTGTAAGTTCAAAGACCCTTGATTAACTTTCAGCCATTTGGCATTGACTTATTGACTAATATCATGTCCTTGTCCTCTGAGTTCCAAGAATATGTCTTGTTCCATCCTCAGATGAACAGAACTCCTCCTTGATAAAACTCCAATGTTTTCCTGTGTGCCTCTCAGATCATCCATGGACTTCTTACTGATGTGAGCATGATTTCTCTCTAGCCTATTGATAGAAAATGACCATTGTCCAAGGAGTGATCTTCAGTGATGAAATGCAGAGTGACTTGCATATGTCAACTTTGTTCTGTTAGTAATGATTTAATCATTAAGATATTCAGTGTTATTTCTTTAGGGCTTATCTTATCATCTTTAGCCTCCTCCAATTATTTATATGTTGGCTTCTTCAGGTGAGACACCCACTTCACACAAAGGCAAGATTTTTCAAAAATTGATTGAACCTCAACAAAATACAATAATCACAATTGATAAATGATAACTCTAATATGTTAACCACCCAAACCACTAAGACAGACCACAAAACAAGCAAATGACAAGCTGCATCTCCTTCAGTGGAAGAGCTCAGTCTTTAAAGGTAATCTTAGCCTTTCTCTACATTCCTAGGAAAAGCCTGAATTATCATCTTCTGTCCAAAGACATGGAATATCTTGGCATTGACAGCAAGAGAGATGTGGCTTCTACCTGACACCTGGAATCTAACAGCACACCTACGCTATAGTATTTCAGGCACTGAGCTGGATATTGAATGTGATCGTGCTAGCCCCCACTCCAGGGGACTCATAGTAGTTGGGCTCACGCATCATTCCTCCCAACCCCAAATAATTTGTAGAACACTCCATAAGGGTGCCTGAGAAAGGAGGCAAAGCATGAATAAATTTCTAGGGATACATACCTTTATAGTAGGAGGCTTTTAAATTGCAAAGTGTGTACATAGCCAATAAATATATAAGAAGTTCATGTATCTAATAAGCCCATCGGTAGGAAGGGAGCATGATCTTATGACAGTCTGGATCTCTCTCCATGGGGGTTAATGAAAACAGGATTTCCAAAACAATTTCTTGACTATATCATTGGTTTCCTTGGCTGGAATGAGTCCTCCATTGACAGAGTGAACAACTGGCATGAAAGTACCATGCCACTTCCAAGAGTGAGTTCTTGGGATACCGCAGAGGTCCTTGCAATGTTAATTTCTTAGAGGTGACAGTGGAAATAAGCAGGCAAGGACAGGATGTGGATACTGTCCTTACTACTCTTAGACTGAGGACAATAGCTCCTTACCCTACTACCATGTGGTCTCTCGGGGGCTATCCTACCTGTCTGCCTACTGTTTGGCCTTATTCTTGGGACCAACTCTCTTTGTGACCTGGATTAGGGAAAAACAGAGAACCAGAAACCCTAGAATTACAGCCTGACTTCTCAACAAGGATAGGAGATGTGTAACATGCACAGTGAGAAAATCCATGACTGGAAGCTCACCCAGCATCAGTTCAGTGAGCAGAAGTGGATGTCAGGGTCTTTGGGGAAACTGCCTGGCTGAAGGTCAAAACTGAAGTAATATTTTCTAGCTATTTCCATGATCTCTATACTTTTTCTAAACCTATCCCTGCTTTAGTTTATTTTTACCTAAAAACTGAAGGCAAAGAGTATTAAAAATGTTGGTTTTCTATTTGAACCCAGGTGTGATATGATATGAAATCTTTTACCATAAACAAACAACCACACCAATTAAACATCCATTGTAAAAGTTGGTTTCCAGGGTAGCCAGCCACCAAAGCCAAATAAGAATCCTTTCTAAACAGCCCAACAGGTTAAGAGCATGGCTCAGGATTCAGGCTGGGCAGGGGCACACAGTGGAAGTGATACTGAGATGATTACAGGTCTTAAGAAAGCAGAATACTCATTGGAAGGCATTCAGGAAGCAAATGAAGCAGAAGAATAGACCCACATGAACTGTGGGAGAATCTAGTTGGGGAGAGTATTGTCATACATCTTGGAAGCTGGCCAGGACACATGGTTACTTTCTTGCTCTGACTTCTAATCTTGCTACATCTAATTTGCCTTTCATCTTACTGACACTGGGAAGACAATTTTTAAGCTGATACTAAGGTATAGAGAGAGGCAGTGGGAAAATCTGCAGTCACAGCATATTTATAAATTAGGGAAGACCAATGTATTATGCAAAATGGTTCTGTTCTTTCCAAACCAAAGATGATGAGTGATAACAGAAGGCTTCTCTGTGGTTCTGTGTGGGGAGAGAAAAGAGAATCATTTAGGACAGCTGGCAGGGAGGTATACAAACCCTATCCCCAAGCTCCTGACACTTATTTTCTTGATTATCCACCTTCTCCTTAAGGGAAATCCAGGCTTGGCCAATTGGAACCTGGAATTAGATGGAAAATTACATATCATTTATCTTCACTTTCTTTCAAGGACCAGAATCAAGGACCAGAAATAAAATATTAAATTTATGTTGTTTGGAGATAATAGAGATTAATCCAGATAGGCAGATTTAAACATGGCTGTCAGACAAAGGGGTAGGGATAGCATGAAAGTGATATTCTTGGGAAAATACTGGAAACCTAGTAGGGAAAAGGGGGATATTAGAGAACCAAGAATGTTAACAGTAAGGGCAACAGATTTAGGATAGCAAATAAAAGATGGTCACAGAATTCCATTGTCTAAGGGACCATGTACCTGGTTGATTCGTGACTGCATGAGTTTCTAAGAGTTTAGCAGACTGACCCAAAGGGCTGGGCCAGAGAGCTCCTTCCTTCCCACTGTTAAAGGAGCAGGTCTGCCTTGACCCATGATGCTAAATGGAAGTTTTGGCATATTTTCTAGGAAAAAGTTCAGGAGTCGGGGGGGGGGCTCCAACAATTACACAGAAAACCCAAGTTTACAGAAGAGAAGGCTCTAACCAGTCTCTGACAACTTCCAACTTCCCAATAATTCATATTTAAAAATATGAGTTGTGTGTTTGTCTCTCTGCAGGTTCATGTGGCTTGGCTGCTGACCCTGCCTTACTGGACCCTGAGAATCCGTAATCTCTAGTGTTCTCATGGCCCAACACAGACAGTTTCCTTTGGATGTTAGCTCAGTGAGGGGAAAACAAGCACAACAATTCCAAAGGCTGGGATGATATGAGGCTTAGAAGGATTTGTTATTCATCTTAAGGAAAGTGTTCTATCTTGGAGGACACCAGTGCATCCCCAATCACATGTGCCTCCAGCCATTCCGCCACCTGGATTCTCAGACCCCGTTATGTAGGCAAGTCCAGGTGAAGGGCTCTGGGGTTCTTTGAGTATTCTAGATGTTTATGCCATGCTTCCTCTTGGCTGTGACATTCAAGATCTTTACTCTGGCAGGGGCTGTCTCAGGTGGAGGCCTTGGGCTCCTTTCAACCTTTTAGAATTCTTATTCTTGATTGTGATGCTAAACACAAGTCCTTTCCCTTTGACCTATTGTGTTCACCTACAGTGTATTCAGACAGGCTTGGGGGTAAGGCTAAGACCCTCTTCAGAGACTTCAGCTTTTTCGTGTGAACCTAGACAGACATCTGGAACAGAGCAGCCTGTCCCAGGTGGAAATTTACGGCTTTTCCAGGTTGATTTATGGCATTTGAAAACGCCATGAATCTCTCCTCGATCTCTCCTCTATCCAGTTACCATTCAAGTTGCCATCTTCATTCTCTCCTTTCTAGAAGAGTCGGCTGCTCTGACTGGTCTGTCCTTTCATTCCTATGCCTTGATAACCCACTGCAGGTCCCATCACCTCGCAGAAGACCGCTCTCCTCCTCCCACCCCATGCCAGGCATCTAAGACTTGGCTGCAGTGCCTGGCACAGTGGGCTGCTCACTCCCTGACACCCTCTCATGCTGAGCTTTTCTTGTCATGCTCTCCGGGCTTTTCCTCTGTGGTCTCCACTGGCGTCTCTTCCCCCACTTACCCCAAAGATGTCTGTGCTCCCCAGGTTTCCTTCCGGTCAGTCCCTGGGCTGAGGATAAGCAGAAATTGTTGGCTAAGTATCTGTACTCTGACACCAAACTACTTGGGTGGGATTTTCCAGCCTGGCCACTTCCATTCTTGGACATCATTTTTTAAACTCTTTGTGAATCAGTTTCCTGTGTATAGTGGAAACAACTAGGGTACCTAACTTATAGGATTGTTGTAAGAATTAAATCAGCAAATACAGTTAACCCTGGAACTGCATGGGTCCACTTATATGTGGATTTTTTTCAATAAATATATTAGAAATTTGGGGGGGGATTCTGATAATTTGAAAAGATAATTTTCTTTTATTTACCTTATTTTATCATAAGACTGTGGTATATAATACACACAACTTGCAAACTCTGTATTAATTGACTATTATGTTATTAGTAAGGCTTCCAGTCACCAGGAGGCTAATAGTGGTTATGTTTGGGGGGAATCAAAAGTTATACTTGGATTTTCAAGTGCACGAGTCGTGGGGGCCCTAATTCCATGTTTTTTACAGGGTCAACTCTATGTATAAGAGGTCACACTATGAGCACCTGATATATGTGTCCTCTTTTCATTATTAGTCTCTCATCCTCTCTAAGAGCTTTAACTACCAACTCTAAACTCTTGAGTCTCAAATCTATTTCAGTAATTCAAAACTCACCTTTAAGTTCCAGAACTGTATTTCCATTTTCTACATTTCTGATATACCAGAGGAACATACAAATTAGCATGTCCAAAGCTAAACTCATTAGCTACTTCCTAAAACCAACTCTTTTTCCTGCATTTCTTATCTGGGTTAATGACTGCCATCCACTGGGTTGTCATAATTAGAATTCTTAAAGTCCTTATCTATTACCCCTCTCTCACCTTCCACAGTCAATTTTGAATCAAGCCCTGACTATTCATCTTTCAAAAATACTTCTTAAATCTTTGTATAACTCTTCCTTAGCGTCAAAGCTTCAGTTCAGTCCCTTATCATCTCTCACTTGGACCATTGCAATAATTTTCTTCCTCCAAATTTACTTCTTTCTTCCAACCTTTTTTTAAACAGTGATATTTAAAAATGTTTCAAAGTATTTTGAACAATCATTTTTCACTCCCATCCTGAAAAAATTAGCAGATGAAACAATAGCAACAACAAAATTACCATATGGAGTCCCCAATACCTGCGGGAAGTGGTGTCAGGTGTGCAGCCTTCCATCGTCCTAGCTCTGCGAATTGCCCTAACTTTTCAGACTCGCATTTATCACTCTTCACCTGAATCTCTTCCCATCTAAGTCAATTATCAAGCTAAATCTCTGGTACTGAAAGAGAATTTGTGATTTCACAAAGAAGTCACACCCTTTCACCTCTCTTTGTCATTATTTTCCCCTTTTTTCTCTATTTGACAAAAGTCTTACTCAGGTTTAAGGTCCAGAACAAATATGCCTTTTTCAGGGCTGCTGATCCCACCCTTTCCAAATTCGATCCCCCAGTGCCCAAGGCAGGTACGCTACTCCCTCTTCTGAGCTCGTCTACTCTTTGTGTAGATCTGGAGACTGACCCGTAACGAGACAGTGATAGTAGTTATTTCTGTTTCTCTCTTTTAGCTGTGGGGTTTTAGTGATGTCTAATCCCCTACATCTGAAATGGCTCCTGGCACAGATTTAGCCCTAAGTGAGCATCTATTGATTGAATTTTTCTGAGAATCTTTCTTCCTCTTTTGAACTTCTCTGCCAGAACAGCCAAACCTGGTGCCTCTTCCTGTTCCATGTAGGCATTTGCTTGGTTTCTGCCGAGTGTTAGTGTGCTGGCAATGGGTCCTTTCAGCCTCTTGGTATTGTCACCATGATGGGCACTTGTCTGCGAGCATGCAAATTTGTCTGCGACTCATTTGAATAAAAAAAATAAAACTATGTTGGTTAGTAGAAACTTTCCTAACGGCACTCACTTAAAATCCCTATTTTCACAATGCTATGCATTTTATGGAATATGCACAATGCTACATTTGTTAGAATGAAGGCTTGCATCCTTTTAGGAATATTTTGATCCATTTTGTCTACTTTTGAATATTTTAAGTATTTTTAGATACAGGAATCTTCCATCTATGAATTTTACATTATGTCATATGCAATTCATCAAATGCATCTCTTCTGGCCTACATTTTGCTTTTTGGGGTCTATTTTAGGAGACCTTGTACACTCTGTGGACCTGTGAAGCAAATCAGCTGATAACCAATGGGCCATTCTAGTGGAGCATTATACTTTGACACCAAGACTGAAAATCATTTAGCTCCATTTCTCTATTTTATTCAACAACTTTCTTCACAAAGTAATGCTTGATTAGAAAACAACTTTGAAATCTGGTTACTGCTTTCACTATCAACATAGTGTATAGTCATCAAGTAAATGTTGGAAAACATGAAAGAAAAGAATAAGAAAAATAAAGCTTTATTTGCTATCATGCAAAAAAATCCATAACATTAAAATGCATTTTCTTCCAGTCTTCTACGATCATTGTTGCAATTTGTATTCAATATTTTATCATTTAATATTTATTATATTGTTTAATATTATTTTTATTTTACATGGAGATTTTATTCATTTAATATTATATTGATAGAAACACTTATAAAATACGTGATATATGTATTTCCCCATGAGGTTCACCGTGTAGTATAGTTCATTCACATTCACTGCTGAGCAGTATTCCACCTTTTAAATATACTGGAATGCTGGTTATTTAGTCTGTTATTAGTTGATATTATATTGCTCTAAGAGAGAAGTTTATTTTAGGAATACCTACATTTAGTATATGAATATTATCTAATTATGTTATATATTATGTATAGATATCTAATAAGTATATATTCTTTAATATGTATGTATCTAATATTATCAATATATCTAAATATCATCAATATGTATGTATATATAATGAGAAGAATTAGAGGAGAGACATTTGCAAATGGAGAGTCAGAGTATGGGTTTTTACAGCTTTGTCAGTTGACATAAGATTATTTTCTAAATAATATAACATTCCACAAATATATAAATATACTGGTTGCTCTACAGCTTTTTCAACACTTTTCTGAGGGCTAACTCTGATTTAATTATTATTTCATATAATTGATATATTTTGTGTAGTTGACGTATAAGAAACTGCCCATAAAGTGTATAATTTTAGTATACACTTTGTATATTTTTGTATAATAGACATATAATGAATTGCATGTAAGTATATAATTTGATAAGTTTCAGATGTATATACCCATGAAGTTATCAAAACTATTAAGATAATAAACATTTACCATTTACCTCCCGACCCCAAATTTTTTCTCATGCCCTTTGGTAATCACTGTCTGATACCCTTCCTCCCCATCCCCAGGCAACAATTGATTGAGTTTCTGTCATAGATTACTGTGCATTTTTTAGAGCAGTTTATATATAAATAGAGTCATAAAGTATATAATCTTTATGTCAAGCTTTTACTCAGAATAATTATTTATAAACTGCTACTGTATGTAAAACAGTCCATTCCTTTCTACTGCTGAGTAGTATACCATTGTATGGATGTATAACAATTTGCTTGTAAATTGATCTGTCAATGTACATTTGGAGTATTTCTAGTTTTGGTTATTTCAAATAAAGTTGTATGAACATTCAGATACAAATTCTTGCATATTTATACATTTTCATTTGTCTTGGGTAAATACCTAGGATGGGATGACTGAATTATGACTTGATATTTGTTAAACTTTTTAGGAAACTGCAAAAATGTTTTCAAAGTGTTCCACTTTACATTGTCACTAGCTATGTGTAGGAGTTCAAGTTGCTCCGTATCCTTGCCAACACTTGGCATGATCAGTCTTTACCCATTGTAATAAGTGTGAAGTGGTATCTTATTGTAGTTTTAATTTGAAATTCCTAGAGACTAATAATGTTGAACTATTCTCATGTGCTTACTTGCCATCGTACATTTTTTTCTGAAATGTTTTTGCCCATTTTCTTTTTGGGCTCTTTGTTTTTATTACTGAATTTTGAGACTTCTTTATATAATCTGGATATAAGTCATTTTCTCCCAATCTGTGTTTGTTATTCATTCTGTTACCAAATATTGAAGAGCAGAAGTCCTTACTTTGGAAGACAACTGATTATCGTGATTTTTTTTTTAATTATGAATCATGTTTATGGTGTTTGTATTAGTTTCCTAGGGCTGCTATAAACTAGGTGGCTTAATATAACAGAATTATTGTCTCACAGTTCTGGATACCTGAAGTCTGAAGCTGACATGTCAGCAAGGTTTTTCCTTTGGCAAGTGGGGAGGGAAGACCTGTTGCAGGCCTCTCTCCCAGCTTCTGGTGCTTTGCCGAAATCTTTGGCATTCCTCGGCTTGTTGCTACCTCACTCCAATCTGCTTTCACCCCGCATTCTCCCTTCCTGTTTTCTCCAAATCTTCCCTCTTTGCATGTCTGTCCATGTGTCCACGTTTCTACTTTTTATAAAGACAGCAGTCACATTGTAGTAGGGCCTACCCTAAACAATTTCATTTTAACTGAAGTAACACTATAAAGACTCTCTTTCTAAATAAATCACATTTTGAGGTACTGGGGATTGGGACTTCAACATAGTTTTTTGGGTTAGGGACACAATTATATCCTCAATAGTGTATCTGAAATACTTTGGCCTAAATTAACTTTACAAATATTAGTTACAGTGCTTTCTTTCTAGAAGTTTTACAGTTCTGTGTTTTAAATTTTAGGTTTACTATCCATTTGATTTTTGTATGTGGTGGGAAGTATGGACTAAAGTTCTTTCATTATTTCTTTTTTTTTTTGGCATTGATTTGCTATCTTCCACCAGTTGTTTCTCCACCATTTTTTGTAAAGACCATTTATATCTCCACTGGATTGCCTTTGCATTGTTATAAAAATCTGTTGTCCATATTTGTGTGGATCTATTTCTGGGTTCTTTATTTTGTCTATCATTACATCAATATCACACATCTTGACTATTGTAGCTGTCCTTTCAAGCAGATTCTCACTCTCAGTATCTTTCATTTCCTCTAGAACTCCAGCAGATCTTACGTTAGATCTTGTATGCTTATTAAATTTTCTCTTCAATTTTTGGTGTCTTTGTTACCATTCTTCATTTTTATAAATTCACTTAATCATATCCTTTAATTATTTGACTCTTCAGCTTTGTTGAACTGAGATATTGCAGTTCTAAATATTAATTACTAATTTATTCCACTTCTAAAAAACTGTTTTAGAACTTTGTTCCACTTCTAAAATTTCAATATGCTAATTTGAAAAACCTATTTTGGTTATATTCTATATTTTTTTATAAATTGAAGTCTAGTTGATATACAATATTATATTTGTTTCAGGTATATGGTACAGTGATTCACTTTTATGATACATTATGATAGGCTCACCATGGTAAGTATGTTTACTGACTGTCACCATACATAGATTTCACAACATTATTGACTATATTTCCTATGCTGTACTTTTCATCCCTGAGACTTGTTTATTTTATAATTGGAAGTTTGTCCCTCTTTATCCCTTTCATTCATTTTACACATATTTTCTTATTCTTTAATCCTAGTTCCATTTATTTCTTTCTAGTTTGTATTCTTAAATGATAATTCCAATTGGACCTTTTGCAGATCTGATTTGGCTTTGTTGTTTATTCTGCCCTTCACTCATGGAACCTTTTTTCTCACCATGTGTCTTTTGTTTTAATCTTGACCCAAGAAATCTCATTCCTTAAAACTTTATATGTTGAAATTCTTTAACATTTATATTGAATTTTCTTTGCCATTTCTTCTATCAAAGTTGAGATTTTTTTGTTTGTTCATTTTTTTTCCAATCAATATCACTGATAAATGTAAAAAGAATTTTTGCTATATTGACCAGAACTTCTAGTAGTTTTCAGTAATTGGGTTCATCAGGTCATCTAATTCCTAGACTACCCAAAATACAAAATGTAGGCCTTTGTTTTTTTATGTAGCAGTTTGCCTAATGACTCATGTGCCAAGAATGCAGTTATATAATTAATACCTTACTGAATAAGCACGTTAGACCTCTCTTTATATTTAATGCTATCTTATGCTCATCACTGATGTTACTAGATACACTATAAATATCAACTTTGAGATTTGCATATGATAGAAACATCAATAATTTAATTTTTCCAAATTATTATTGACACTTTCAGTTTTTATTTTACATTTGAGATTTATTTTAGAGTAATCAAAGTTGTCTTTTTTTTGTCATCTCTTCTATTGAATTCTAACTTCAAACATCCTCCCTGTAGAAGCTGAATAAATATACAAATCTATTTTTTAGAGACCTATTGCTGTTTTTAAAATATTTAACTGCTCAGCCATCAGGAATTCCTTTTTGTGTATTATGTGAATCTCTGAGCCAAAGCCTATTTACAGCCCTCCTCAGGAAGGAGCCATACTGATCCAGCCCACCTCTCTCTTCCTGGCACCCTGATTATTCATTCTCCTCAAGGCTCAACAGAGAGTAAGACAAATGTGCTCTGAGATGATTGTTATTCTTCTCATTATAAGGAAAACATTGCCCCTTCTTGTACATTAACCTTACTTCCTCTAAACATCTACACTTCTGATTATTATGTTGAAATTTTCTTTTGCTTGAAATGTTTAAAAATAGGCTAGGCAGAAAAAAAGAATGCACCTAAAGGAATATAAAGATGAAGACTCTCAGTAGCTATTTGAAAATCAGCCTATCAAATAAGAAATAAGTTTGATGCACAGGCATTTCAAATGAATGTCTCATTTAACAAATTATTATTAGAATTTAGCAGAACTGGCGAAGGCAACGTGACCTGGAGCCTGAATTATCAGCTACTCCCAGGGTCTACAAATATTCTTTGACTTCTCCTTCAGGAAGTAGTTTTGCTAAACCTGATCTCCACAGATTCCTGTAAAAATTCCTGTGGCCTACAAGGACTTTGTTCTCTATAGTAGGAGACTGGTCCTACATGGCACCTTGATGCTACATCTATGAGCAGAGGCTCTGGCAGCCATTTCTGAGAATGTTATTTCAATATTTGATGCATAAAGCATTTTTGAAGACAACTTGCCTAACAGATTCTTATTAATAATAATGAAAACTCTCCATATATTGATAATAGTTTTATGGGAAGTTTCCAGATCTCCTAAATCAAGGGGGTTAAATTATTTCATGGGAAATTGCTAAGTGTTCATCATTTTGAATGATGCCTAATTTTATTATATGATTTTCTTTATTCACTAAAATAAGAAT
Organism: Smutsia gigantea; assembly: GCA_032199065.1. Lineage (NCBI taxonomy): Eukaryota > Metazoa > Chordata > Mammalia > Pholidota > Manidae > Smutsia > Smutsia gigantea. The sequence continues at coordinate 338,557 of JAVSCE010006133.1, forward strand.
TAGGAATTGCTCATTTAGTTTGATTCAGTCCATGCCTCTCCAGCTACATAAGCTGATGTAAAGCCTCTGGGTTATTAACCTTGAGGTCAATGGCTCCAGCCTGACAATTGTGAGGACAGGGCCTCTGGTTGGGGGAGATCCTTTCTGATGAATACTGACTGGATTCTGTCGTCCCCTTTGGGTACATCTTTCCTTCCTGTCTTTTGTGACTTGGCCCATTGGTGGCTGGGCCATTGTGCTGAGGTTTTGTTATTATAGGTCTCTAAGGTACATTAGCAAACTCTCCTTTGCCTATACAGAGGTTTTATTTTTAAATTTATCTCTACTCATGCTTGAAGAGGTTTTTCTCCCCCTGAATATCTTTCTTCTCTGTCTGCTGTCTGTGCCCAGTACTCCTGTCTTGGTTCAGGCATTATTACAAGAACTTCTTTCGCTGCACCTTGTTTACCAGTCTCACTCCATGACCTGTTTACTACACCGGGTAACAGTGGTTGAGCCTCTCTAAGACCTAAACACCACTGTGGCCTTCTGGGGAAACTCTATGCTCACACAGTCTAAGGTTTCTTATGATCTGGACTTGCCTACCTCACCAGCCTCTTCACAAACCACATTCCAGCTAGTGAGACCAAACTGCCTCTGTTCCTCTGGTGTCCTTGTGCTTTTGTGAAAGGAGCCCCACCGGAGCCCCTTCCCAGTTGCCCTTAGTTACTGGGCCTTAACCAAACATTGCACCTTTTGGGAACCCTCCTATTTCGCCCACGGCCCCATTTGTTCTGGTTAGTGACTGTGTGTGCCTTAGTTATGCATCCCCCACATTGCAGTTGTCTTTCATTTTCTTGTGGTCATGCCCTGGCATGGCAGTAGCAGCAAGCAAAGGCAGATTTGGAGCCAGATAGGCTACATTCTCATCCTTATTGTGCGACTTACTAGCCATGCCATCAAATGATACACTCTCAGCCTCTGCCTCATGTTCCTCATCAGTACAACAGGGGTACTAAAGGTTTGCAACTCACAGGGGTGACGTGCTGATTAATTCAAAAACAAAAAATGCTGGGAGAGTCCTGGAACACAGAAAACACCCAATAATTGCCTTTTGTTAATAACAGCAATGTCATTGAATGAACTGAGTACACATTTCTAACTGCAGCAATATCAATGACTAGCTTGTGACGGAACAACCTCGATGTGACAGAGAATATAAGTTTATCTACTTAATTTTCCCAGCAAAATATATGTGAGGCAAGTGCTATTATTATTCCCATCTACATATGAGTAGATGAGACCTACAGGGAGGTTAATAAAAATGTTCCAAGTCATAAAGTAAATACATGGCAAAGTGGGATATGATTCTAAGCAGTCTAACTCTAGAGCTTTCACTCTTAATCACTATTCCAAACCCTCCTCCCAAACACTATGTTGTTTCCCCAATGTATATTTTTTGAATGAATGAATTTTTTTAAATGACAGGTATGTTTCCTCTCTATTGATTGTATAGATCTAGATACATATAGTATGAAAAATTATAGGAATGTCCTGACTCAAAAGATCACTGCAACTTTGCCATTTCTGAAATTCCCCACATTGGGCATGGATAATTCATAGTCACATAATTATGGCTTGGGTATACCATAGATAAAAAGATGTGTGTTCTAAGTAAAGTTCCTGGGAAGAGCCATACACCCTGAGACAATGGACCCAAGTGGTGAGGGAGAGTCAGGGGAAGGCATCATGTAGGAAAGCCAGACCTAGAGAGAAGGCAGATCTTTCTCATTCTGCTTCTGCCAAATATCAGCTGGCTTATTCAATGTCTATCCCTATCTATTTAATGTTTTTTGCATTTCTGGCATGTTCCGGGAACTGCTACTTCTTTCTGAACTTCAACAGCCTCTTAAATAAAATGGTCATGGTAGTTCCTACCTTAAAAGATGTTTGAGAAGATCCAGTGGGAAATATGGAGGCAACCCAGGGACCTTCCATGTTTGGTTTACTCACCCTTTTACCAGGCTGTCCCTAGCTGGGGGCCAGAATGAGCTCAGTCATACAAAAGGAGTCAGAAAAGTTCTCATGCACCCCAGAAGGAGAAAGGAGTGGGGGGTCAAATGGAGGTCCAGGGTGAATTTTGGGACAAATCAGTGGAACCAAGGACAGATATGTAAGTCAGGACAGTAAGCCAAGGATTTGAGACTGGGCGATAAAGGGAAAGCATGTTGAGAGCAAGTTAAAGAATGGGGCAGGATGTATTCCTGAATGTTACATTGGTCACTTGCTAGTGTTTAAAGTTTATCTGTATGTCTGGCTAGAGTCTGAAAATGAATACAGTTAGACGGAAGAGCCTTTCCTCATTCCTGGTACTTTGTGGAAAGTTTCTCCAAGAATGTTCCTGCTGCTGCACCTTTTTCTCCTGTCCGTCAAGATGGAATGAATTACTTGCATAGAAGACAGCAACCCCTGGTCCACATTTCTCAGTCGATGGTCTATCTCGATAGATAATCTATCAAAGATCTGAGCATGGGGTTTGGTTTTTGTGCTTCCTTCTTCCCCAGGAGCAGTGGGAAACAGCCACCTGTGTAAGTAAGTCTGCTTTACAGACATACCTCAGATATGCTGCCCACAAGTAGAGACTGAGGTTTTGCAGCCTCAGCGCTATTGACATTCTGGGCCAGATGATTCTTTGTGTGTGGGGTGGGGTATGGTTTGGGAGCGCACCGTAGTGTATTTAGCAGCATCCCTGGCCTCCACCCACTAGATACCTATAGTATCCTCACAGTTGTGCTAATCAAAAATGTTTCCAGATGTTGCAAAATTGCATCCTCTCCTTGAGAACTGCTGCTCTAGACAAACGTGGGGAGTTGGCAGAGCACTTGGACCTGATGCCAAATCGTGTCCTCTAAATGAGCTTCAGCAACAACAAAGCTGGTATTTTAGGCTCCATTTCTACGCTTGCTGTTAGTACTTTACAACTTACCCAGAATTGAGGTGGGTTCTCTCCAGAGAACTCAGGGAATTGCTCAGGGAGGGTGAGGAGTCCCGGTTCGAGTGGACCTCAGTCACATGAGCACTTCACCCTAGGATATTTATTCTCTCACCATCAGTGTTTGGGCAGTTGTAAAAGAGAAGGTCTGGTGGCCTGCCACTGACCTTACGTCTGTGGCTGAAATTCAAGGGGAGGCTCCACTGGGTCTCCTGGATATGCAGCTCTCAGATGGACCTTGGCCAAGATTACATGGCATCAAATCTCAGATGAGCCATGTGGCCTTAAAAGCTGGGTCAAAGGCAGGCACTGACCCCTTAGCAGATTGGCAGCCTCATCTCAGCAGCCAACTGGCAGATAGACCAGTTGGCTCTGGTTCCAGCTACATTTATTGAAAAGGCAGAGGTAAGGTACTTTTTGAGGCTGGGGAGTTCTCTGCAGGGTTTCTGCAGGCAGTCAAAAGCCAAGACTGGGTCTGCAAAGTTTGGATTGGGCATTCCAGAGGCTGTTTGCCAAACTTGGGACTTGTTCCTGGCTGAGCATCAACTGAGAGGCCCTGTGCTCCAGACAAGCCCAATCCACAGAGCAGAAAGGCTTCGTTTTCAGCTCTGCAGAGGCAGCAGCCTTTAGGCTAATTAATAAATCATCAACGCATTTGTGGTGTGAAAAATGAAATATTTATGTTCGCCAGAGTAATATTTCTGTCTTGCAGCCCCATGCTCTGTTGATGCCTGATGGAGGATGAAGTAAATACCAGCTGGTGTAGAATGAGTGGAATATAATTACTCTCCACAAAGTTAAGTGAATATTAAAGCACAGAAGTCACAGGCGTTGGCACTCCTCCCTCCCCAACCCCACTGCCCAGTAAGTGGTGTCCTGACGGATGTTGGCTTCACTACAGCTTCCCACAGGGATCTCAGTAAAGGGCTTGGTGGAAGCAGCGGGACACAGGCTGCTGAGAAAGGCAGGAAAGTGACCACCTTCCAGGAACATAGGGAGGAGATGTCCCTGATGCTTGAGAGACAGTGTGATATTGTGAAAAGCATGTGGCTGTACAGCTAGAGGGAACAAGTTCTATGTCCCACCTCTGAAATTTACAAGCTGTGTGATCTTGGCCAAGGTCCTTCACTTCTCTGTGTCTCAGTTCACCTATCTAGAAAAAAATGTGATGAAAGAGCTGTGCTTCAGAAATTAGCACACACAATTTTGCATGGTGACATGGGGCTAGAGATGAAATGTGAGGAGAGTGGGTAAATAAGCCACAAATCTGAAGGTGACCGCAGTGGAAATGCAATGGAAGGCACAGTTGTGAAAGGCAGGATTGGCAGATGGTCTCAGGACTTGCAGGGTCAAATGGGACTCAGTTGTGAGCCCAAGAGCAGAGAAAACAAGGTGCCGGTGAAAGGGCGGGGGTAGTCTAAAGGAGAACGTGCTTAATGAGGTGGGGGCAGAGGTGTGGGATGTGTTTGGGCGTGGAAGTGAAGTGGACAGTCTAAGAGGAGTAAGTAATCAGTAGGATTTCTCCATCCTTGGAAAAGTGTGTGTGCACGCGCTTGCATACCAGGGTTTCTGGCCCCCTTGGTAATTCCTTATACCACATAAACACTATCTCCACTCAGCACAGCTTCCACAGGCAAAGACTGCATGGTTCTCTGTGTTCCTCTCTGTGCCTCATTTCCCACACTGAGTGCCTCATAGCCCATCCAGGTATTGCATGTCAACCTGTTTATGTTTCTGTGGGACTCCCCCTCATAAGAGTCATTCCTTTAACTTCACTTTGAAGGGCCACCCTCACTGCTGTGTGGAATCGCTGGGTTGTCATCCTTGCCCAGAGCCCCAGGGCAGCAGGTGCATGATGCTCAATGAGTGTGGATGTGGAAAGAAGGTATCCCTATCCTCTGTGGGATCCCACAGGATCCCAAAGTCCCTGCCCTTAAAGAACAGACCCTACATGACATCCGTGAACCAATTAATGAACCAAGTGTGTGCACTTAAATGTTTTAATATTTACTAGGTTGTAAGTATTCAAAGAAGAAGAAAATCCACTTTACTTAGCACCTAGTGTTTGTAATCACTGTTCTATGAATATTACATGAGTTATCTATCTAATCCTTACAGCCAGCTTGGAAGATAAGCATTTTACATTTGGGAATGCAGCCTCAAAGAAACGAATTTGCCTTCCATCAGAAAGCATGGAAGTGATGAGAGCAAGATCTAAAACCAAGTCCATTGTCTTCCAGTTCTATTTTAATTTCATCTCTCCTATACTTATCTCTTTCTTCTTCCCCTTCTTTCTATTCCTTTCTCTCCCTTTCTACCTTCCCTTTTCCTCCTTTTCAAAATGAGTTACAAGTGTGGTAATATTGTTAGCTGTCTACCATTGATTGTAATATGGTTGGTAATATGCCTTCTTACAAAATAGATTCCCTGTAGGTGACTATGGCCATGTGACATAGTTCTGACCAATGACATATAAATGGAGAATATGAGCTCAGCTTACCTGGTGTGTGGCTATCCTTCCCTTTCCTGGAAGGAAGACTTGAAGCTCAGTGCAAAGCAGCCATGCCATGAGCACTAGGTGATGGGCACCTAAGGCCACCTGACATCCAATATAGGACCTTTGTTGTGGAAGACAGTAAGCCTGCCAACCCAGCCTGAGTGCTTGCCTTTGGACTTGCTCAAATCACTATTTTTAAGACTCTGTTACTTACAGTGGAATGCAATTTCTACCTTCCTTTAGTGAGATTCATTAAAACGTTTTTTAAAAAGCTCCCAAATTCCCATTCTCCATCAAGAAACCACTGGGAACTGGGGTTTAATATACATCTTCTTATATTCATTCTCTACTTGCTCCATTTATATACTCACATATATCTTTTTAGAACGTTAATGAGGTGCTGTATGTATTGTTTGTGACATACTCTTTCTACCTGTGTAAAATTATGATCTGGAGCCCTGCTATTTAAAACATTCAGATATTTACTAGGCACTTTCCTTTGTATGTTGTGGAACAGTGGTTTTTAAAGGAGGATAATTTTGACCTGGCCACACAGGCTGTCCTTTGGCAATGTCTGGAAGGATGTTGTCCCTTGGCGATGATGTCTGGAAGCATGTTTGGTTATCACTACTGTGGAGAAGGAGAGACCAGGAAGGATGGAGGCCAGAAATGCTGCTAAACATTGTACAGGGCACAGGACAGCTTCCAAGAACAAATAGTTATCCAGCCCAAAATGTCAAGATTCAGATTGAAATGTCAATGCTGAGGTTGAGAGACATTGCTATGGAGTATTCCATAACATAGCTGTACCTTAATTTGTCTAAATGGCCCCTATTCATCAACACAAAGATTTTTTTCTAACAATGCTGAAAAGACCACCAATGCCCATATATACTTGAGATTATATATTGATATTTTTAATAATAAGTTTTATGCATGGCATTGCTTGGACTAAGAATTTGCACAGTTAATTTTTAGGTGCTCTGCCAAAACACCTACCAGAAAAGGTTTCCTTAATTTATACACCCATCAAAAGTGCAGTAGATACTGCCTATATAGGTCTCTGAACTTTCACCAGCATTAGATATCATCAGTCTTTTTAATCTTCGTGAACCAATGGAATTGTTGTTTAATTTGTATTCTCTGATATGAATAATGTTGAGCATCATTTTATCTGTTAATTAGCACCTAATTTCCTTTTGTGTGAAATGTTTCATCCATATTCTTCACCCATTTTCTTTTCTGATTATTGTCTTTTTCTCTTATTGACTTTAGGGGCTCTCCCTATATGTTGAATATTAGTGGGGTTTTTTTGTGTGTGTTGCATATGTTTGACCCATGTTCTGTCTACATTTTCCTGCTGCCTAACCATTTTAGGAAAGAGAAAATAAATGAAGGTTGTAGGAGTTAGGAAACATTTTATTCATCATTAATTGAACCTGACTTATCTGGGTTCCTCCTTTGGGTCATGTAGGTAGGGCAGGAAACAAAGTGGGGCAGAACCCATCCTTGCCCACAGGTGGTTCAGTCTAGATGTGGATGTCAAATCATGCACATATTGCCTTTACTTTATAGTTCCTATGGGAATCAGGTGCCTCATAATAGCATCTCTCCTTCATGCATAGTTAGCTGAATCTATTGAACATTAAGACAAATAATTAGCAGAAGGGATCTCAAAATAGCTTTTCCCTTACCTATAATAATGGCACTGCAGAGGGAGACAAACATTTGCAGATCTTGGCCCCACTACTAAGCCCAAGGATTAGATGGACACACCTGCCCATTCATTGTGAGGATGGCCACAGGGCAGGGAGCAGTGGAGAGCCTGTACATTGTCCCGGCAGGGCCCTCTCCTAAGAGGAAGAGGGAGGCTCTCTGTTTTTTCTTTTCATTTTTCATTTTTACCAAAAGATGAACTATTCCATACACCATGGGGAAAAGGTAAGCAAGGGGACAGAGAGCTGCCAAGAGTGGTGTGTTAATGACGACCTTCCACCTGGAAGGAGGATAGGGAATAAGTGCCACCCACCTTTCTTATGAAATACTTCCCTAAGACCTTTAAAATGCCCATCCTTCACTTCCACCACCATTTTGTTTCCAAATGATTCATTTGACAATTTGTCACCTTATTCATGTCACCTCTGTTATTCAGTGTATTACGTATTCTGTCTTCCTCCCCTTTGCACCAGTCATTGAGGTCAATGTGACAGCAGCTCGCTTCACGTTCAAAGTTCTCCTTCCACCTGTGGCTTTCCCTACTACCCTGTCCTCTTCCTTCATCCTTCCAGGTGACATTGTTCATACCCAAAGGTAATTAGGATTCCTAAGTAGGCTCTTTTGACTTGTTCAAAATTTACTGTGCTTCCTTAAATCAATGTTCATTCTCCACTCCATTTTGTAAGAGACCCTTTCTTTATGCTTATTCACCACTTGTTCTGGCTATTTTTTTGGTTGTTGTAATGCTCTCTCCTTTACCCACTCCCTGCTCCCTCTCACTATACAAAATGTTGGCATTCTCCAGGGTACCACCCACAGCTCTTCTTTCATTCTCTCCTCCCAGTAAATGCATGATTTTAGCTGCCAACTATATAATAGCGATTTCAAAATTTATGTATGCTAACCTAAGCTGCACATGCACACACACACACACACATGCACATACACCTGTGTTTCTAGTGCATATTTATACCTTGCTGTCACACTATTTCAAACTCAACATGACCAAATCCTATTTTTCCTTCTATATTTGTCTCAGTTAATATCATTACCATATGTTCAATTAAATATGTAAGCATCATCTGCAATGTAACTCTTACCTATTTAATAAATTATAGGTTCTATCATTATTTAATTATAATACTTTTCAAGGCTCCATATTACCCAAAAGATAAAAAACACAATTATTGGAATTCTAAGCACGTCTCTTTACTTTATAGACCTATGATGGTTAATTTTATGTCAACTTGGCTGGCCATGATACCCAGATATTTAGTGAAACATTATTCTGGACATTTCTGTGAAGATGTTTTTTGGATAAGATTAACATTTAAATTGATACTTTGTGTAAAGCAGATTATCCTCCATAATCTGGATGGGCATCATCTAATAAATTGAAGGCCTGAATAGAACAGAGACTGACCTCCCCTTAGGGAAAAAGGAATTCTGCCAGCAGACAGTCTTCAGACTTGAATGACAGCATGGGCCCCTCTCTGGCTGTCCAAACTGCCAAACTACCCTGCAGATTTTGGATTTACCAAGTCTCCACAATTGCATTAGCCAATTCCTTATAAATCTCTCTGTCTTGCTCTCTCTCTCTCTCTCTCTGTTGGTTCTGTTTCTCTGGAGAGTCCTAACTAATACAGGACCTAATCCTCTATCTTTAACTGAGATCATTGACCTTTCTGAGTATTTTTTTTTTTTAGAAAAGGAAAAATCAATCAGATAAACAAACAGAAAGAGCTAAACAAAACACCTACAAGTAGAATAACAATTCCAAACAATCACCAACATGGTCCAACCATGTTGAAGCCCCCATTGCTCCAGATACACGACACATTCTTTAATGCCTTTGTGCCAGAATGTATGCTGGTGTCTCAACTTGGAATACCCTTGATTTTTCTTTGCCTGACTTATCTCAGCTGCTCCAGGTAGAGTTAGATATGATTCTCCCTGTACCCCCGTAACACTTTGTCCCTTTGTTCATCTGGGCTTTGGACACTGTCAAATGTTTACATCTGCTGTCCTTATTGAGACTGAGAGCCGTAGCACCAAGTGATTCCTCAGTCAGTCTTTGTGGAATAGAATATCTTTAACCAACAACTAACTTCTCCTATTAAAGTCTGTATATAGTAAATACAATCAATTCATTGAGAAGAAATCAAGCCTGCCCTCTTCCTGCTAAGTCCCTGACTTTCAAGGATAACCTACCTCACTGATTCCTTCCAGTTTGGGTGTTGTCCTTAGCCTCCAGCAGGAAGTCCAGAAGACAAAGACGGCTGTCCCCTGGGGATCCCAGATCATACAGCCCATTGACACCCTTCAAGGATTCATGACCCACAATACCACCAACTAGTGTTGAACATAGGCAGGAGGCCATTTCAGAGGAGGCTGAGTAGGAAGTTAGAGATCACATTAAGACCATCCCTGACTTTCTGTATACCTTGGAGAAGTGGCCAACTCCCTTAGTAGACTGGGGGCTCCTTGAGGGCAAGGGTTATATATCTCTTCCCTTCTCATAACTATTCTGGGCAAAAATAAATAGATGAATAAATATGTGTTTCTTAGAAGCTGTTGGTAAATACTGCTGTGAGTTAATTGATATGGCAGGAAGTATCTCAGTCTGGGAGGCTGGCTTATTAAAATAAAGTAAACATATATGAAGAGTTTTGAGGGAAGCTAGGAAGGACCTTGTTCCTTCCTAAAAGCTGTGTCTGTTGCATTATAAGTTATTACCTCATCAGACATCATGGTGATTATCATGAGATATATTAATTTAAATTTTTATGTTAGTCTTATTAGGTGATATTGGGCAATTATTTTGCCTTTCTACTCTTGCTTATTCATCTGTAAATTAGGTCTCAAATCCCTCTTCACAACAGTGTTGTGAATTAAAATATGTGAAAGTGCCCATCATCAGAAGTCCCTCAATAAAATGGTTATTTAATCCTAGTCTTTGCCACTGTCTTTATTATAGGCAATCACAGCTCTTTTTTTCCCCACTCTCTGTGCTGTAACCTTGCCAAAACACTCAGAGTATATTAACCTTGCAGTAATAAAGAAAAATAGCAAGCTAATTCGAGAAACTTCCAATAGAAAAAATGTCTACTAAAATTTGAAAATGGTATAAAAACTATATGACCACAATAGTCTCTTTTTATTTTGCTTGGGAACCAGAGATGAACATCCTTTTTCTGGTTCTTGACTTTCACTGTTTGCTTCCAGAAAGGGCAATATAAGTGCTGGTTATTAGAGCTGGTCAATAAATTTCAGAAGTGAAGCAAATCTCACTGAACTGACTGACAGCTACAAATTAATTTTGCTTTCTTTAAACAACTAACCAACTAATGTTCATGCAGCTGACAAGCCCCACTGTGTGTGTGCTCTTGGCCCAGCACAGTGTGGTCTAAATGTCATTAGCTAATGCAAATTATTTTGCCTTCACTCAGCTTCTTAATGGGGAAGACCATGCAGTTCATTAACAGACACCTGGGTGACAGAAGACACTGGTTAGAATTCTGCCTGTTGAGAAATACGTGGCTGGGGTAGGAGACATTTATAGCAGGAATGGCCCCACATTCGCAAGGGGCACACTCAGTTCTATTGTGATTTCTTATCCCATTCATTCAGCAGCATTTGACCAAATGCTGTGTTAGTAAGTTCTTGGAGTGAAAACAAAAATGCTATTCAATCATTTTTTATAAAGACGTCACAGGCTAAGAGCAAAAGAGACACCAATAAGGACCATATGCTGCAACTATAGCTGAAAAAGGCAATAGGAACATAAAGGAGGGAGTGATTATTTTATGGGCAAAAGTTGGGTTTGGTGGCCAGCAGACCATATGAAATGCTTCTCCCAAATGTCACTTATCTGTCAGTATTTGTTTTCTTTTTAAGTGAGGTGTAATATACATACAGTAATGTTCACACATCTTCATTGTAGAGCTCAATTAATTTTCACATATGTGTGGACCCATGTAATTACCACCCAGATCAAGATATTGGATGGTGCATTTCCATTCCCCAAGAAGGCTTCTTTGTGCCCCTAGTCAATCCTCTCTAACTTCAAGAAGTAACTATTTTATCAATATGGATTTGTTTTGACTATTTTTGAATTTCATATAAATGTATTCATCTGATATGTTCTCTTTTGTAACTATATTCCTCAGCTCAACACATATCTGTGAGCTCCATCCACACACAATGTGTACCGGCAGCCTTCTTATCTCCATGAGGTCTTTTGTTATGGACATTGGTATTTGAAGGATGGCTACAAGTTGTTCTCAGATGGACAGCTGGGAGGAGGCATGGCATACATTTAAGCATGGTATATTTGAGGGTAGCTGTAGTTATATTACAGGGATTTGGGGTGTCATATAGGAGATTGCACCAAAAAAAAAAAAGATTGGAGCTATACTTGGAAGAATACAGAATTTACTGCAAGGTGTTTGAACTCTGTTTTTGTAGATCAGCTCCCAACATTCTCAGAGGTAAACAGGCGGTGTGTTGTGGTGTGGTGTAAGCATTGGGCCCATTATTTGGATGTAAACACGTTGAGCATGGAAGCAAGGAGTCTCCGGCATCAGGGAACTGGAGGGTGGGCCATCATAGTAACCCATGGGGCTTGACCTGGGGTCATGGGAAAGAGATAAGCGGAATAATCAGAGTGAAATCAGTATGTTCGAAGGTGGGCAAGAGGGAGAGGAAGGAATCAAAAAAATATATTGGGTTTCCTGGCTTGAAAACCTGAGTTGTAACATGTAAGGCAGAAGCAGTTGAGGAAATAAATTAGCTCCCATTTTTTATGTTCATTCGAAATCGGGATGTGGCAGTGAGTAAAAGCATCCAGCTTGCGCTGAGACACCTTCCATCCCGCCACCCTTCACCCCAGCTATACCTTCCCTGACCCGTGCTCACCACAGCAGCTCAGCGCTAAAGAGGAGACGGATCAGAACGTCCCGAGGAATTATGCACATTTAATTTACATCTGCATCTGAATCCCCATGCCAGCTTTTCTGTCATTTTGCCATTTCAAAGAATACCATACCAGGGCTTTTTATTCCAGCCTGTGGTGGTGCCCTTTCTGAGAGAATAAATCCCAAATAGTGTTCAAGAGCCAGTGACATTTGCCGGGTTTGAAAAGGCCTTATTTTGAAGAATGATTATTGATTCCTTTTCACATTTTAGATCATTCCTTTGATGCCGCCTTTTACTGGCCCTGGTGAGCAACCTTCAGCTGCGCTTGTGGCTCTTTGACGCAGCAGTTCACCTGAAAAGCACACTGGTGTTCTTCCAAGTGGCGCTCACCTTGAGCCTGGCCACGGGAAACGTCACTGTTTCTCTGAATATTTCATCACACAGAGGAACTTCTCCAAGCCTCAGTAGGGTTGTTGAAAATGTGTAGATATGCTTATAAACGGAAGCAGGTAATGATGGAGCATGTGTAGGAAGGAATGAGAGGAACCAGTGCACTTCGTTGGAATGAGTGATAGCCGCTTGGGGACCACAGTAGTGCTATGGGCTTGCATCTCCGGAGAGACGTCAGGTTGGAAGAGGGGGCAGCAGAAGGGAGGAGCACCAGGAGAAAATGATCAGTAATCCACTGAAATTGCTTGCACGATATCGACTCCCAAGGAATAAAAATTGACAAGAAACATTGAGTATGGATGGTGTCCCTACAACAGAAAAGTCCCTAGTTTCTAGATTTTAGAATCAGAAAGCTACTAACCCATGTATCTTAGGAATTTTGACATTGCCCTTGAATGTTAGAAGTGAAACCTCGCATCCCAAGGCAGGTTGCTTTATGAGACTAACAGAGGTGGTAAAAAGAAAGAATGATGCTTTAAGTTGTGGTATATACTCTGCATATTTGATTTGAACTGTGTTGTTTATTCTCTTGATATCATGTCACCTTTAGGGCATTGGTCAGGAGATGGACAGGACACTACAGGTCAGTGAACTTCAAGGACTAGGAAAGAACTTTGGTCAAATACTGATTTAATTGTTGCATGAAAGGGTAGGGCTAACATCCAATATAACAGAATATATATAAATACAAATTGTATATTGTCAGTTGCATCAACAGGACTGTTACATCTAAGAAAGAGTTTATTCGTAGTCTTACTGAGGATCATGACTCGAGAGCAGCCCCTCACTGGGCTCAGATAAATGGCTCTAAAGCCCCTTTGTTTGGAGACATCTTAGGCACTTTTCTACAGCAGGGGATACATGCAGACAAGAGGTTACACTTCTCAAGACATCAAGCAGTATGGCATGGGTACATCTAGTTAATACCCTGAAAGATCATGCTATACACTTTGCAATGCTATCTATATGTGTGAGAGGAGACAAGGATAAAGTTCTCATCAAGTGGATGACCTCATCTTCCTTTGGGGATGGAAAGGGCATATGTGACATTATCTTATCAGTGGTGATCAGAACATACCTGACTGACTACATTTCTGGGGGAGGTTGAAACTACAATTTGGTTAGGTAGTAAGCCCTGGTTTGGTGACTTGGCTGAGCAGAGGTGACCCCATGTTGGGCCTGGTCCTTCTTTTTAACCATACATATATATATGTTAAAACTTCATAGAGTTGAGTGCTTATCATTTGGAAGGTAAAGTCTTAAATTGCAAATATAGTATTTAGCATAATGCATAGCACAACATAATTATTTCCCACCTTTTCCTTTAGACCAGTTCTCTGTGGGTATGGATGCTTCTGTTTCAGACCTGAGGATCCAAACCTGCACTCTTAAAGAGGCTGCTATGGAATGTTTAAGTAGAAAATCTATGAAACCAACTTTGCACTGAGTGGTTGAAATATGTCCACAAAGGACGGACAGCCCTATGGCACTCCATCTTCCGCCCCCTGGATACACCCTCTCCTCATACCAGCACCATCAGAAATGTCGCATCTCCCTTAAGAGACTCATTTACCCAGTTAAGAACCTGCAGTGTAGTGTGCCGCCTCCACGTCGCTGAGAGACCTGGGTAAGACACTGTGGTTCAAGGACACAGTCTGTAATTTAGGATGCTTCTGTCAGATCACATGATATGTTTTTTCCCCTTTAAAAAGCTATCTCTTTCCATTGCTGTTTAACACAGGAACAAAATACTTCTATTTACACTTTTGTATCAGCTTTTATACTACCTTTTCATGGACGCTTATGTGTTACGATTTATAGTTAATACACTAGTTCTCAAGTGTTAATGTACCTTACAAGCACATGGGAAATTGGATTGAAGTGCAGTCATCCAAGCCAAGCTTCAAACTTACTCAAACAAACTCTTTGGATAATTTTTTTAAATGACAGTAATAAATCTGATTCTGACAACCACTATAAGCTTTAAAGTTTATCCTAACGTCAGTCTTGAGACCAAATGCATTCTGTGACTGGACTAGAATCTGGTTCTCCACATTCTTGCTATTTCTGAGAGTTGTTAAAGCTGTTGTCTGCCTGCAGCATGAGTGGTCAGATCATTTGCTTCATATGTATTGGGGTTTTAGAGGTATGGCTTTCTGGCCTGCTTCTCAGTAAAAGGGTTAACTAATGCACATATCGTGCCTTCCATGCACTGGGGAAGAAATAATGAGCTTGCACATGGTGATGATGACTCTATGGTCCCCAGTGTCCATGATAGGGGCATGAAGTCAGGAACCAAATGTCAGAAACTAGGAAGTATCTCAAACTAGTAATTGGTAATATTTCATAAATAGTTATCAGAATTCCAAAGCATGTCAAACGCAAAAACCCCAGAGAAATCACTTCAGCAAGTAGAACAGCCTGCCTGGGGAAAATCCCCAATCATTAGTTAGACACAGAGCTGCCCGTTCATGGGACCTATATTCCCACTCACCCTGTGCAGATGTTTCTACTTCTTGAATGACTTGAAGATCTCGACGACTTCCTGAAAAATATATGACTTTCTTTCCTTTTAAAGAATACATTAGTGGGTGCAATGTTAACTGTTGTAATAAATGTTCATAAAATTTCAGTGCCTTAAGACAATAGAAATATATTTCTTGCCTGTGAAATAGTGCAATATGGGTATTCCTGGTCAACAAGTGGTTTTTCTCCGGACAGTGATTATGGAATCCACACTCCTTCCACCTTGTGTTTTCACCATCCCCATGGGCTTCAGGTTCCTTGGGAAACAGCTGGCTGAAGTGGAAACAGAGGCTGAAGATAGTGTGCCCACTTACTCTGCCCCCCAAGGGGGACTTCCTCTCATTTAGCTTTGGGGAGGTTATCTTTATCTGGTTACATGACCTCACCTAGATTCAACAGGTCAGGGAGTCGGCAACTAAGTGGGAACACACTTTCCAGTATCAACTCCATGTTAAAGCTGTTTTTTTTCTTTATTTCCTTGATAGGTAGTTCCAAATCTTGAGACTAGCCTCAATGTGAAATGTCCTTTCATATGCATATAATGCATTTGTTCCCAATAACGATGGAAAGATGGCCAAATTTATTTGTCCTAAACTATCTTTGTCTGAGTGAATGCTGTCTTGTTTTAGTAGCCATTTAGTCATGGTCTTCTCTCAGCTACAATGCCTGAAATTTTATTATAAAATGAATTCACTTACTACTAATTGTTGAGTCCATTAACATTTAATTTTTGATTTTCTTTTTCCTACAATTTTCTCAAGAATTTGTACTCTAAAGGGACCAGTGCTTCTGGTACCATATAATTTTGAACACGGTAAAATCAGAAATGAAAGGTTTTAAACAGATTTTTTAAATGTTTTTGTTTTGTAAATGTAAAGGACAAACCATATCTGAAATGGATACAGAGACCGGGTTCTAAGGACTAGATATCCCTGTGCCTTGCCAGACTGTATAGACTGCCAGATAATGCTGCCCATGTTATAGTGAGATGTGGAGTTGATGTGTATGCTCAGACCGGGCACTGCTGGAACACTCTCTGGCCTGATGCTGGCTAGTGAATAGATGCTGTGAAGGTGGTGAGTATAAGATCCTGCTGAGAGCGCTTAGAAAGAGAGACACCATCCATTGTTTTTAACAATGTAATTGAGGATCAGAGTTTGGCTCCATTTGGGAAGCCAGCAGCTCTCCTGGGAGAAGCTGCATGATGCTACAACTTGAATGACAGCTTGTCTCTCAGTCTGTTTGCAGAGGCAGCAGATGGTCCTTCTAAACCATAGCAGGTTCGGCTATCCTCTCCATCAGCTTTGAGAAAGAACTGAGCTGTCATTGATGTTGACTCTGCCATGACATCAGCTGTCTGGTGTTAGTGACACGTGCAAGGTGTATATCACGGACACGTCCAAATTCCTATTCCACTTCACTCTTAATAGTAGGACTTCTGAAGCACTGACAAATTTTTTAGTTCTTACTATGTGCCAGGTGTTATAATAGTATTTGTTAACACAAACCAATCTAATTTGTATCTCATAATAACTTTATGAGAGGGTAATATATTATGTCCATATTACTGAAGAGAAAACACTAAGGCTCAGAGATACTTAGTTTCTTGCTCAGAGCCACAGGACAATTAAATAGGCTGAACGTTACTGAGGGCTCTGGTTTGTTTTTTTAAATAACTTTATAAACACAATCATCCACAGTGCACTAACTTGGGGCCAGGCCTTTATATAGGACTAGCCTGTTTTATTCTTTCTTATAGAAGTTTAGGGAGAATAAACTGCTCAGAATGTCATCAATAGTTATAAAATTAACTGAGGCAGATTTTCCAGAATAGTGAGTTAAGAAATGTGTGGTATTATACTTTATAAATAATATGTATTTGATCATTTAAATGACCAAATATATATTTCTCATAAATGTTTGTTCTTTGGCCACAGTTCCTGGCTCTCAACTCCCAAAACCCTTGGAATTTCCTAAGTGATGAAGGTGTTTTTTATTGTTAATGAGGTGAGTTTTGTAAGGCACCTAAGGATGGGGGCTGGTCACCAGAACAAACCTTGTGATTAGAAGGTTATAAGTTTTAGTCCCCCTCATTACAACCTTTGGGGAAGGGAGAGGTTCTGGACGTTGAGTTCAATCACCAATGGCCAGTGATTTAATCTATCATGATTATGTAATGAAACTTCAATAAAAACCAAAAGGATGGGTTCAGAGAGCTTCCAGGTTGGTGAGCACGTGGAGATTGAGGAGAGTGGTGCACCCAAAGAGGGCGTGAGAGCTCCACACCCCTTCCTTCCCACATGCCATACTCTCCGAACCTCTTCCACCTGGCTGGCTGTTCTTGAGTTACAGTCTTTTACAATAAACTGGTAGTCTAGTAAAGTAACATGTTTCTCTGTGAGCTGCTCCAGCAATGCCCCCCAAGGAGAGGGGGTCATAGGAACCTCTGATTTATAGCCAGTAGGTCAGAAGCACAGGCAACAGCCTGCATCTGAAGCAAGGGGAGGGGGCAGCCTTGTAGGACTGAGCCCTCAACCTATGGAGGCTGATACTGTCTCTGGGCAGGTGGTGTCAGAACTGAGTGAATTCTCTAACACCCAGCTGGTGTTCGGAGAATGTCTTGGTGGGGGTGGGGGTGGGGGTGGGGGAGAACCCCTCCCCCACCACACCATTGGAAACTGGATGCTCAGAATACCCAAAAGAAAATATAATTTGTAGAGTATTAAATATACTGGATATATGAGCTATGCCATTTTAGATGATCAAATTGTAAATAATTAGAATACAATTAAATACTTAAAAAATTAAAACAAGAGTTTACTATAAATATAGTTTAATTTTCCCTGAGGCTTCCAGTTAATTATAGCATCTTACTACAGAGTATATAGCATTCTCCCATTCAGCTTCTTCTAACTTCCCACCAAAACAAAACTGATGGCATGATAAAACAAAACATATTGAAAAAGTAAAAAACCTACCTAAAATTCAAGACACTAATTTCTGGAAATCCTGAAATCTGGAAACACTCCAGATAATAACTGTCTATTGAACACTTACTAGGTACTGGGTTAAGCATTTCATATGTTAAACGTTTTGTATGCTTTAACATCCTTCCAACAATCCTTTCAATGTCAGCAAGGACTTTTAATTTTTCAATTTTAAATGATAAAATTAAGTGTTAATAATTTAAATAACTTGTCCAAGATCACAAAGCAGGTAAGGTGTAAAACTAAACTGTATAGCCTGTGCCTTTAGCCGCAATGCCTCCTGGCTTCTCCCATTGACAGATCCAACATGTCAGTGAAACTCCCATCAACAGAGGCAACAAGGTTGCTTTGTTTTTATTTTTGTTTGTTGTCCAGTTTACTAATCTTGTCTATTCCCTGCAGGTATTATTGTCACTGATCCCCAGATAAAGCTAACTTATTTTCCTGAGCATAAGAATTGTGCATGCACAAACAAGGACAATCGCTACCCTGCCTTCCCCTTTCCTTTTCTTCATCCCGCATTTCTGTAAAGAGCTGGTCACCCTCTGCTCTGCAGGGCTGCATCCCAAATGTGGCCTGCAATCCTCCCAGCTGAGGTTCAAGCCTTTTCCACCAAGTGTCCTCATTTCATAAATAAGATTCTCCTGTGCTGAGCCAGGATGCTGGGTAAATCCCACCTGTTCGTGTAGCTCTTGGTCACCTTTCCCACAGCAGCATGTAACTGGGTAAGGCTGGGGACTGATCTGTCTCCTCCAGCAGGTGAGGCAAGCTGGAGGAGCCCGGGGATGTTTCAGGTATCAGGAGAAAGCTCAGCATGACAGACAGAATATGAAGCTTCCTATTTAGGGGTATTCATGCCACAGCTGTGTTCATGTTAGGTATGCAAACAATCCTGCGTGGCAGGCCAGTTCAGGAAGAGAACTGCAGTGCTGTCCCTGAGCACACTGCATTGTGTCACATCTGAGGTTCTGTAACAGCTGCGCTGGTTCCTGACCTGGTCAGTCGCACCTGGGGTGTAAGTCAGGTGAGTACAAGACCCATCATAATATAGTGTCATCTCTGTCATATTAGGGACATTCAGAGATGCAGAATTAGGATGAAAGAGAAAAGTATTAACTCTCTATGGATACCTATGGGAAACCTCCATAAAGGAAAGTGTTATGGGCAAGAAGGTTTTTCACAGTCAGACTGATGGAGAAGGAGGGAGAGAAAAGTTTTATAGACATGCAAAAAAATAACTTCCTCAGGGAACTGAACAAACATGGGGTTGTTAATATAAATGAATCTGTTGGTGTAGATATTGTGAGAGATTCTGTGGTGAGCATTCCTTGTAGGCACTGCATATGTTTTCTGCATTGGAAAGAGATGTGATTTATTAAGAGCGTGTAGGAGTTCCTGAATCACCAAATGTAAGGTGTGCAGTCCTTTCCCCAGTAACAGCTCAGGGACTATTGTTTTACCAGTCTCAGACAGTAGAAAACCAGGAATTATAAAGTCAAGAGATTATTAGCCTATGACCATGATCATTCTGTAACAAGAAAAAATAATGAACTTGGTAGCATTCTTGTCAAATCCTCACATATTTCTACTTACTTCAGTTAATAGTGCTCTTGCCCCCTTGGATATGGTCATCTCAGTCTTGCTCACACCTCATTCGATCCTCTGCATTCTGACTTCTTGCCCTTATTTCACATAAACCGCTCTTGCCAAGGTTACTTATGACAGCCTCATTGCTAAATCTGGGGACACCTGGCAACCCTTAAGGCATTGAGGGCTCTGCAGGCTTTGCCATGGTTAACACTTGTCACACTTTGAAATGGTCCTGGACTTTTTCATCCTTTGCCTTTTATGGCACTCTACTTCCGGGCTTCTCTCTGTGGTGGGCACCTGCCTCTTTGTTCTTATAGTTCCCTTTGCCCTGAGAATAGTTCCTCCTTCTCCAAACCCCACTGACACCACTGCAGTGGGAGCAGTGACCTTACAGTCCCACCGTAGCCCACCACATGGGCTGGTCCAGCGCAGGAGTCTGACCCAAGGGGGACCAATGACTGTCTTTCATGTTGAAGAAAGTACAGGCCACTGAGGGAGGCAGTTTTGGGGGTGGTTTTGCTCAAGAGTCTCTCATTGGATATCTGAATCCACAGATAAAAACTGCAGGAATCAGCGGCAAGTTTTTTAGCATATGCACTACAGAAGGGGTCCTCAGAAAGACAGTGAAGCATAGACAAGGAGCCAGGCATTGGTTTCTTATTTCCAGAGACCGAAAAGGAAGAATGTGGAAGTTTTGAGGCAAATAGCAGCACGGGCAATGGGAGAAGCCTGGTGTCACTGCAGCCACGTTATCTGAGGATTTGGGGGAGTCCCCTGAAAGTGAGTCACGCCACTCTCTGCAGAAAAGGTGGAATAAACCTTATGCAAGTGGGAACAGATGTGTCCCCTACAGGGGCCTCACTCAGAGATGTTTGCAGCTTTTGTAGAAATTCCAAAACATTATTATAGATGAACAGATTGGAGTTCATACACATTCTGTACAACATACACAGCCATGTAGATATAGTTGGAAGAGAGGTAAAACTGACACTGATTTTCATGCTGGCTGTGGTCTCCCACACGACAGAAATTGGTCAAGACCTTTATTTTCCTTTATCATTGTTTTCTTTTCCTTTCCCCCTCCTTCTCCTCCTCCTCCTCCCCTTCCTCTTTATCATTCTCCTCCTCCTCCCTCTCGACAGAACAATTTTTATGAACTCCCATCTAGAGATTAACACATAAACAGATCTTCTCTAGTAAAAACGGGAGTTGAAGCAGAGGCCTAACTCCCTTTTCTGGCAAGTTCATGGTCTTGGTTAGTGTAAAACCACATGGACTGCTTTCTAATCAATTGATCAAGTGCTAATCAATCAATATTATCTCTTGTATTCTGATTACCAAAATAATACATCATATAAAATTCAAATATATAAATATCTAACACTGTATAACCAAACCTCTTGTTCTTTAGCAATCAATAGGTAAGAAATGATACAGCATTCCATTTGCAATTTGCATCTTTTTAATTATCAGTATGAGAGAACATAGCTTAATGTATTTCTGGACATGTATATATTTTATCTTTAAATTGTCCATTTTTTTCATTTATCTATTTTTCTCTTGATTTGTTTGTCTTTTATCTTGGTACAAAGGGGCACATTGTAGAGTGTAGACATCAATGCTTTGTGCATTACATATGTTGCAAATCATTTACCTCAAGCTTATTTATGGAATATTTCAAACTCAAACAGGGAGAGATCACTGTGAAAGAATAGAAATATCACTGTTTTTGTCAGAGGGAGGTCTGGATTTGAATCTTGACTCATCAGCTCACTGTCTGACATTTTGGAAGTTGTCTAAATCTCTGAGAGCTTTCATTTCTCTTAGATAAAGGTCAGTATTATCTGACTAATAAGTTTTTGAAAGACTTAAATGAGCTAACACACCTTTAAGTGGCCCATTGTGATTGCATGCTTTTCCATAGGGCACGGTGTGTTTCTCAGCCTGAAACATATAACCATTGTCTCTCACATGAGCAAAATATTCTATATTTAAAACAGGGATGATCCATAATACTAAACCTCAGGTCATTGTTTTTAATCTTGTCTTTTTCCATAAGTGATAGCATTGAGACAGACAGAGTGGCCTGCTTAGCTTTTCCCTTTTGTGCCATGACAATAAGAATTGCCTTCTATGTGAAATGACCCATTCATTTAATGAACTCTATTCTTCAGTCTAAAATGTGCTTTGTACTAGCCATTTGTCTATTTGTTACCAAATCCATTCCTCTTACTTCCCTTGCTCTGTATTTCAGAGGACTACATTTTCCAGGCTTCCTTGCCTGCTGGCTTTGTTTACTAAATCTTCTGTAATGAAACAAAAACAAAAACAAAACATTTTATTAAAAATGTATACAGTCAAATTTGTCAATCATTTACTTTGTAGCTGGTAATTTTTTAACTATTGATTAGGAAAGATCATTCCTTATGTAAGAATATAAAAATGGTCTCTGGTATGTTTTATTGTGTATTTTACAGCATTAAAAAAGGAAAGTTATTTAATATATTGAGAATCTATCTCTGTGTGTATGGCATGAGGCATTTATACTTTGCTCCCAAATTAATAGTGAATTGTCCCAATACCATTTCTTGAATAACTGAATGATGTATTCCTTCCTCACCAATATGAAAATTCACCTTCTGCATATATTAAATTGGCGTATATACATAAGCTATCTTGCTCTGCTCCTATGACATATTCACCTATTTTTATACTTTTTTAAATTTTAATGTTAGAAAAAATTCAGAATCTCTTTTTTTGAGACTCTGAAGCATGTTAAAGTATACAAAAAGACTTGTTCCATCATCAAGTTCTACCACCAAATCTTTGACACTACCATTACTGCAGTATTAATACTCTAGTTTAGATATGATATAACTTTATAATAACGCCTGTATCTGCTACAATATGTGTGCCCTCATCCACGTCAGATGTGTGCAGAGAGAAGAATGAAAATCTTTCCAAGGAGCTTTCCCACAGACAAGGAGATGGTTTTCACAAAGCCTGCCCAGCCAGATTTCTGTAGTCCTATGAACAAGTGACTTATGATTTCACAATGACTGTGTATTATGGGTACCCTATGCCTTCTCCACCACTGTGTATTAGAGAAAGCAGATAGCACTATTTTTATTCATAGTTGACTGGCCTGTGGAGATGGAGAAGAATGAGAATCATCTGGAAATAAAGAGCTTTGAACCAGATTCAAGGACTAGATAGGCATTTGGGTTATCTCCTTGTATAAGTGGAAGGATAAAATGAGTATTTGATGATGAGAAGGGTACAGTGTATCAGCTAAAATGCTATGTATTCATCAATGCCCTTTTCCTGGATTCAAAGCTACATTGCATTTCCCATCTTTCTTTGCTGTTTGTTATGACCAATGGATTGCTTTCTAACCAAAACAATGTGAGCAGAAATGATAGATGACACTCAATAATAAATATTCTCTTGGATCTTCTGTCAATAAGAAATTAACTTTTATGAGGTTTGAGCCATTCAGCGTTTTAGGGTTTCTAATGGTAATAACACCTAGCTATGATTTTCTTTTTCTTTTTCCTGATTAAGATTTGTTATACTTCTAGGATTTGAAGAGCAAAGTATTTGATTAATTCTAGAATTAACTCCTGATATTTTGTCTCTCCCTCAATCTCTCTGTTCTTTCTGGACCCCAGTTGCACATATGTTGGTCATTTTCAGTCTGTTCACAACTGTCTCTCAACTTGTCTTTCATATGTTAAATTTCTGTGAAATTACCCCTTGGGTAATTTCTTGAGATCAATCTTTTATTTCACCATTTCTCTATCCAGTTATCTATTCTGCTTTTTAACTTATTCACTGAGTTTTTTAATTTAAATGAGTGTAATTTTTAATTCCCATAGTTTGATTTGGCTTATTTCTCAAATATTCATGTTTTTTATAGCATCATCTTTTGCATATTTTAGATTCCCTTTTAGTTCTTTAAGCAAGCATTTCTTTAAACATGTTCTATATCTAATAATTCCTCTGTGTAAACTCCTTGGAGATTTAATTCTTTTGCTTGTTGTTTCAGTTTACTTTAGCTCACAATGGCTTCTCTGTACATGAACTCACTTTCACCAAGTATTTTTCTGTAACGAAGTTGAGAAGGATGGCTTCTCTTTTCTCCTGAAATGTTGTCAAGGACCTGGAACCACTTTAGGTTCTTATCTAGAATTTGTACTTTCTGGGACATTTAAATACATTTAACGCCCTTGTTTGTATATTAACAAGACTGCAGTTTTGAGTTCTGGGAAGGGATTATTTTCTTAGCACCATGATCAAGGCAATCGCAATTTCTTGTTATCTGTCTTTGAAAACAGTACCTTTCTCTGAAAGTGTAACCCTCTGGGGGATTTACATAGTGGATTCAGTCTAATTCCACCTATATTCACTTAAGATATTTACTCCTGAAGACCTTGAAGTTGTTAAGAGTCAAACCTGGGTTTATTATATCTGGAAAATGTCCCTAGGACAGCCAGGTTCTCAATTGCATTTTATAATCCTGATTACTAGTTTCCTCCTAGACATTAGGCTAGGAAGATTTCTCTAACATTTTTGAGAATTCAGCTAAGCAAGTGAAAGAATCTTTGTTGCATTTTAGTTGATATTTCAAGATGCTTTTAAATGAGAATTTTCATAAACTACAATCAACATTTTTAGATTCTGGACATGTTTTCTCTTCGTGAAGTTTTATTTCAGTGAGTTATAATGGATTCTTAGGTTGGTCCTTTTGCTGTTTTTCTCATGGATTGGACTTTTGGACTTTTCTACTTCACACTTCTGTTCCACTGGTTGTTACATTAACTTGTAAGAAAATGCATTTAAACTTAAAACTTCCTATCAATGTCAAAACTGGATTGCTAACCATAACCCACCCTTTACTCCCATAGAACAACACAAAAATTCTAGTATAATTTGAATTCTCCTGTTCCAATGGGGCCCTTATTTTGGGGGAGGAGAGTACTTAACAGCTGGAGTAAGCTCCATAACTTTATTACCTATAACTATTTAGTTAATTAATTTTGTCATTAAATATCTTCCACACTCTAAGATTAATTATTCTCAGTCTGAAGGAGTGTGTTACAAATATATTCTGTGGAAAAGGAAGCATAAGCAACTGTACTTTCTTTCCATTGATGTCTAAAAAGCCCATTTCTTTCCCCTCCTAGCTGGATCAAAGTTTCAACAGGGATAGGGAATTTTAGTTTAAAAATCCTTCATTCCTGTTTGTTATTTTCTAGACTCCAGTTGGGTGTCAGTCTGAATCTTAAAAGGATATTGGCTATTATACATCTAACCTCCATGAGTTCTGCTCTGTGTCTCTATATAATTCTCATTGCTTTGACTTTTTAAACAGTACATTGGGATAATTTTTCAGCTTTATCTTCCTGATCACCAAAATAATTTTTATCTGTAGCAATTCTGCTATCCAACCTTTGTATTGTTGTGATTTTTAATCTTAGTAATCCTGTTTTTAACTTAAAGAGCAGTACTTCTATTTTTCAGAGCGTCCTTTAACCTCTATGAAAATATACACCCAAAACACCCAAAATGTTCTCTTTGATTCTGCTGGTGTTAGTTTTCCTGTTTATTAATTTTGAATCTCCCTTTCATGGTGTTAAGTTTTTTTAATTATTTCTTCTTCCAATGTTGATATTTTTTCTTGCTTATTTCCATGTATTAATGAGCTTATAAACTCAGCTGTAATCATCACTCATGGGTGTTTCCTTGACACACGTGACCGTTGTTGTCATTGTCACAGCCATGAGTGCTGAGGCCAGCTGTGTCCAGTGGCCTTGTCTAAAGCAGACAGGCTTTACCTCAGAGGTGCAGAAGGAGCCTACTTTGGATAATGTGAGTGGCCCTGTCCCCCACAGCAAACAGCCCAAAGTCACCCCCTTATAGGCCCCTTGGGAGAATTTTCATGGTCCGTGAAAAGCAGTCCTACAGGCTTTATGCAGTTGGAAAACATAAGACAGCAAGCCTGAGAGCAGGGGGTTGCAAAGACTATGTTATGATGTTTTAGTTAATTAATTACACAGTAAGGAAGCCCCACGTCATTCCAACTCCTTATTTTTGCTCTCAGTGATTTTGTTTTTGAGGGATTCTTTCAAGTAAACTTAATTTTTCAGAGATTCCCTCTCCTGTTTTATAGGTTTCAAGGTTCCTCAGTAATATTAGGCTTGGGAATCAATATTATTCCATTAGCCTAATATCTTCCAGAAATACTCTGTATCTCTTTGCTTTAGAAGGCATTCTTCTTAATTTCTTATCATTACCACTTGGTTTTCTTATTCCCATATATAAGAGTAGTCCATTTCATAAGGCTTTGGGGGAAAGAACTGGAAAATATTCATGCTTAGTGAGTCATTTAAATGAGAACTCAATTCCTTTTTTCTGTTAATTTTTTAAAATTCATAAAGTTCACTGTCACCAGACCTCTTTAATAAGATTTTCCGTGTGTGGCCTCGATCAGCTCAATGGATTATTTTTTTCTCTATTTGGTGCTTATGCATTTGTTCTATAGCCTTTTTCTTGAAAGTGTGTGCCATTCTAGAGAAATACTTTGTCTTCATAGATTCTATCCTTGAAATTATACTCATCTTCTTACTCTTTTTGGCTGAGCTTTGTTTGATATTTTACAAACCAGATTTTTAACCCACTATTTGTTTTCTACAGTTTCTAACCTCATATTCCCAACCTTCATTGACTTTACACTTTGTGATAATCTTTCATCTCAAAACAGTATTCTCTGATTGTTCATTTTCTTCTTTTCACACGTTTATTTTAAACTCAGGTATTGATAAGTACATGAAGTGAAATATTTCTTGAAGCTTTTTTAGAAAAAACATTTCATTGTATTTCTAATGTTTTTCAAATTTTAATTACATTTTGGTTTGTTTTTCTGTTCACTTTCTTTAAAGAAGGAGTTCCATGTTTGTCTAATGATGGGAATGAAGATGGGCATGGTTAGAGACCCGCAGGGCAATGTTTAGGTTACTAGGGCTAGGTGAGTGAGAGGAGCATGTTCATATTTGCTGATTTTTCTTTTGTCCATGGATGTATAGTGGCCCCAGCACATAAGAGAGTGACGAAGGAGTAACTATATCTGCACATTCTGCTGAAGGCCTTCTCTGGTGTTTCTCCTCTTTCTCTGCCTATTTTGTTGTAGTTGTTACTGTTATTGGGGGTGGTGGTGGCGATAGCTTAAAGATAGCTGGATTAGCATAACTGTTTTGTAAAAAGATAGATCCTCCCTCTTCTAGGAGCCACTTGGAGCAAGACTTCCTTCTCTTGGTGCAATGTCCATGAGAAGAGGTCTGCTTGGTGATTACCACTGTGAGGCTGCTGCTCACCTGTGCCAGTTGTGTTATGGCCAAAGGTTTCCTGCAGACCCTGCTTCTTGAAACTTGGAATTGATGTCAGGAATTTGCTGGAGGCCTCTACCCACTCCCAAGCAGAGGCAGCTCTATAAGGGTCAGTTGCCCCTATTTTACCCTGGGTTTTTATAATCCAGTTCACAAAATCTTCAAATTTTTGTTTTGCCTTTGGGAACCATGTTTCCTTAGTATTGAGGGGTAACACACGTTCCTCCCAGTTTTATATTTCATTATTTATTTTAGTGGGCTTTTAGAGGGGCAAGTTAAATGTGTGGTTCTAAATTGCCATTTGATCTGAAGGCCCTACTGATTTTACAGCCTTTTCAGTTCTGCTCTTTTTTATACTCTAGCATGAATATTAATTCTGTAGCTTAGTTGTTTGGATGCCTTGTAAAGCCTTCTCTGATAATCTACCTCCTTGTAAATCTTACTGTCTTCATTCCTTATCTCTCTCTGTTGAATTTCCAAATCTGTTTCTCATTAGCTTATGGTTTTCTACTCTTGTTTCACTGTGGATATGTCTTCTGCTATTTTATTGATGATGCCAATATGTTTCTGATATTTTATTTTCAGCCCGTTGATGAAAATTTCCTTATCATCCCCAGAGCTTTGCTACACCCCTATCTCTGGGCTGTGCTCTTGTTTAACTTCATGGTATTTGACTATGTGCCCTTCGTTGTGTTTTCTCTCTCTTGGACTCGCTGTTAGAGTTGCCATATAATTTATCATGCACAATGAGAGAATTTTGAAAGAGAAAGAGGGTACCTGTATGATAAAATTATATAATTTAAAACATCTATGTATTAATGGACAAATTGGCATTATTATATTGGATACCTAGTATAAAATAATTCTGATGCAAAAATTATAAACATAATATTAGTGAATCAAATTCAATGATACATGAAAAGAGTATTTTGGTTTTTTCCCCATTTTGTTTTATTTTTAAGCTAATTCAGAGTTCATAGCTATTATTTTAAGGTGTCTCAGTTTATTAGGAGTTCACTCCTCCTTACTGGCTGCCAGCCCCAGAGTGTTTAAACTGTCTTAGCACAAGGGTACAAAATCTGTACAATCTTCATGCCGTAAATGACTGGCTGAGACTGCATTTCTTGCTAATCTCAGGAGGTGGGGTTGATCCAACAACAAAAAAAATCGAAGAACTAAAGAGGTTGCTCATAAAGTGAATTATACAGACTAAAAGGCAGGATTTCAAAATAATTGGCTGATAACTGATTTCTTGACTCATGGTCACCTTACACAGTGACTCCTGATACAAATCTAAGCTATAAAAGGTTGAGAGAATAGAGATGAAAATAAGATTTCATGGTGAAACTTCTTTGGCAAGAACTGATGTGGTACCTGAATTACAATCGCCCGTTGACTGTTATGAGTCTGAACTGCACGGGTCCACTAGTATGCGGAATTTTCTCAATGAATATATTGGAAAAGGTTTTGGAGATTTGTGACAATTTGAAAGAACACTTTTCTCTAGCTTAATTTATTGTAAGAATGCAGTATATAATACAAATAGCATACAAAATATATGTTAATTGATTATATGGTATCACTAAGGCTTCTGGTCAACAGGAAGCTATTAGTAGTTAATTTTGGGGGAGTCAAATGATATATGGAGACTTTCAACCATGAAGGGGGTCAGTTGCTCAAGGACCAACTGCATTTGGTTCCCTCCTAGGGGAAGAGATGGTTGGGGAAGCTACTTCCTTCACAGCAAGGCTAGAGAGGGGAATTTCAGAGACCTCACAGAGGACTTGAGATGTGAGAAGACTGGAAAAGGGATTGAATCCTGTCAAAGTAGATGAGGGCAGAACACTTAAGCTGGCAAACTGCTCTGCTCGTAGCAAAGAAAGCAAGTTGCTACTGCTCTGGGAAGCAGCTTAAATCCCCTCTATTGGCAGTTCAAAGAGGAATCAGCATTTTCTCAGAATGTTGTTTGTATTTTGCAGGAGAGAGCCAACCTGGAGCTCTTCTGTGGCCTTCCCAAGGACACAGGTGACTGCTAATAACAAGAGTGAATGTAGACCTGCAAAGTTAGGGGATGGTACCGTTAAAGGAGTGGAGGGAACTGCATGTGGCATGCCCTAGCAGAAGAGTCTCTACATTGCTGCAAAGTACCAGTGAGTCACTATCATGGTCTGCCAGGGCCAAAGACCTCAAAGAAATTATGTGGAAGCACCGGCTTCAGAAGGAACTTCCCTATCATGTTTTCTTCTCCTGTCTTCCTGAAATGATTGATAAAAAGAAAAGACTCATGGCCTCTTCTTCTAAAGCAAGTAGCTACATAAAATTTTTAGTGATTATTATATTTTTTGTAACTTGACATTCTAATTTCTGAATTGAAGCTATGTTTGCAAAGTAAAGGAACAGGAGAAATTATTGTTATCTAAGAATAAAGCAGTCAACCATGGAGCCTAACCAATATTGGGATATGAGAGTGAAAGAAAGGTCTTTTTTTAAGTTTTATACTACAGCTTGTGCTTGTGCAATGTGCTGACACTATAAACATTCATCAAGAGGAGAGGTGAGCAATCAATTTTGTCTGAGGATCTTAGCAGCAGAAAGGATGTGACATTTAAAACTGGTCTTAACCAAGTTGAATAATAAAGAAAGCAATATGAACAAAACATGGAGTTTTGAAGTTGCACAGAGTGTTATAGTCAATGAGAATTATGATACACTGTTCACCTTGAACAACATGGGTTTGAACTGCACAGGTCCAATTATAGGCAGATTTTTAAAAATAAATATATTAGAAAAATTTTTGGAGATTTGTGACAATTTGAAAAACATTATCTTTTCTCTAGCTTATTTTATTGTTAGAATGCAGTATATAATAATATAACATACAAAATATGTGTCAATCAACTGTCTATGCTATCAGTAAGGCTTCTGCTCAACACTAGGCAATCAGTAATTAAGTATACACATTTTTTCAGCTGTGTTGGGGGTTGGTGCCCCTAATCCCAGCATTATTGAAGAGTCAGCTGTATACAGATGGTAGGGTTTGGAGGAAGAGAAAGATGAATTTGCAAAAGTTGCCTGAAACCAGTATATTAAAAATACTGTATGCCATGTGAATTTACAACAAATAATGAGGTAGTAGGGAGATATCAAATTCCTAGTATCAGGGAGTTTTATGAAAATATTTGTGATCTGGGAGAAAGATAATCTTGTTGGTACACTGGAGGAGATGTGGGAGGGACAAAGACAGAGGCAGAGGCATGTCTGGGAACTGTAGAGGCAGTGTGGTGGAGATGTTACTCATCTGGATCAGGGAAGAAGCAGCTGAGATGGATTTGCTGGGCTTGGGAATGAGCAGAAGGTTAGCATAACCAAGGAATAGCTTAGAGAAGCACTCAGATTATCTGGTTTGAGGCCTTCAGCTGGCTTACGAGATAGTTTACACAAAACTAGTCAAAGGAGGAACCTCAGGTTTGATGAGAGCAGGCAGGATGATGATGACTTTGAAGACCTTAGTGTCAACTTACCTGTAAGATACCCCAATACAGATGTTCAGTAGGTAATTAGAGATTTCATAGGTTCAGGAGCTAACAGTTGGGAAAAGATTGGTATTTCTAAGTTTAGTTGTAGATAGGACATTGAAAATCATTTTAGAGAAAGTGAAAGGAAGAAAACTTGATAAACAAGAAAAAGAGCTGTCAGAGGTATGAGAAGGAGGGAGAGAATGACATCACAGGAAACAAGCAAGGAAAGAGGTGTTCAGAAATGGTGGGGTTTACACCAGAGTCAACCTTTGCATATAAACCAAACAGGCTGAGAACTGAAAAGGGTCCGCAGCATTTGATCATTAGTTAGTCATGTGCCTTTTTCCTGAACTGTCTCAGGGAGGGGGGGCTCAGGAGTCACGATGCCATGGAGAGTGGATGAAAGGCAACCAATTAAAAGCAGTGAATACTGCGTCGGCTGCCTAAAACATCACGGTGGAAGAGAAGGAGAGAGCTGGAAAGCTGTATGGTTATAGACGTGCCAGTTTAAAATAGAAAAACTGAAAAAAATGTGAGATGCCAGAGATAATATGACTATGAACTGCTAGGGAAGAAAGATTAAAAATTAATTCAGTGGTGCTCTGTGACTTCTGCAATGATGGAGAGCAGCGGTAGTGCCTCTAATATGTTCTTACAAAATATATTTCCTTGTCTTTGTCCCCTTTGACCAACTTTAATTAATTTAGATCTAGAGATAATACTTGACAATTGTGTAAGAAGAAGTGGATAGATAAAGTAAAATGCAAATAGTCTTTCTGCAGATGATCTGATATAAAGCAGTAAATGCTTTCTCTTAGACCCCTGCTATTGTACTTCTAAATTCTTTTGCATTTTTCTTAAGGACGGAGAGGGTATTGGCTCGACTGGTCACAGAGCACTTAAGACCTGGGTTTGTTTTGTTTTGGAATTTTTGTTTTTGTTATTTTATTTTTTGTCCTTTGTGGTTATTCTATTTAGCACTTGGTTGTCTACTGATTTTAGAGTGGGTTTGAGACCAAACATATCTGAACTCAAACACCAGTTTATTTCTCCTTAGGTGTTTGAGTTTGACTGACTATTAACCTCTGAGACTCAGTTTCCTCAGCTGTAATATGGATATAACATGACTTCCCCTTTCTGAGGATTAGTGATGATTATGTTAGGCAACTCTACATGGACTGCATACAGTAGATGCCTAGCAGATGGTAGATGGCATCATTAAATATGACCCGGATTTCCCAAAGAGTGGTCTACAGTGGACGTGTCTGAGGACATTTCCTGGGGGAACAGTGCTTCCCCTCTTGGAAAGTCACGTGCTCACTATTATATTAGAGGTTTGGGGGAGCTGAGTGATGGAGGCATCAGACTGACAGGGTAGGGAAGGTTTCAAAACCTGTATACTATACTCAGGTGTGGGAAAAAGAGAAAGCTTTCTAAATGATTAATTTCATTCTTTGTCTCTTGTCTTATTCCTAATTCCCTGTATCCTCCAGGATTGTGTGTATGTGTGTTTGTATGTGTGTGTAGTGAGTGGTGGTGACAAATCTTGTCATCTAAATTTCTAATTTTCAATTCAGCTAAATGTTGTTTGATAAACGAGTAGATATTTAATCAATTCAAGGTTCAGATTCTTTACCAGGTTGTTTTTTTTAATTTTTGCTAAAGATTTCCTTCGGTCCTCGGGGAGGTGAGGAAGGGACTGACCCTTCACATAAAGGTTCTTGTGCCATCCTCTGTATCCATAAGATTCATGGCATCAAGGTTATATCCATTACCTTGCCTGGACACTTGGCATCCAGCTGGCACCAGCCACTCAAATTCATGGCTGGTGAACCTCATGACCTATTTTAATATCCTAGTCCCCTGGCAGCTCCATTGCTAATTTAGCCTCATGACGGCTCCTGTTGGCCTTTCAAAATCCCTGTGTTTAGACCAAAGCATCTATATACTAGACATTCACTACCATAGAAACTCCTTCTCCTGCTCATGACCCTGATGAAAGCCCATGGGTCTGACTTCTTAGCCACCTTCTCCTTGCATCCTGGAAGCAGAAAGAACTTTGGACTTCTTCCATTCCTTCTGAGAGCAGACAGCAAGCAGGGGTGTTGTCTCTCGTTATTCCTCTTCCCAAACATACAACATGGCTGCTCCCATGTCATTTCCAGGGCCTGTGGTGGGCAATGTCCTCTCTGAGACTTTCAACCTCCTCGGGTTTCTACCACTCCTTCTTCTCCTAGAGTTCTAGCAATCGAGATTCTTATATCTGATCTCTTGAGGAATTTCATTATCCCCCTTTCATTCCTACCTCCCAGAACCAGAAGAACTTCTATCTTCCCTTCACTTTGATGGAAGATGAGAACATCTTTATCTTCCCTCCAGTAAGATTCCATGTTCTTAAATGGCAACTAATTTTTCTCTAAAGCAATAAAAAGCTTTGTTCAATTGGTGGATAGTCATGGGGTGTCATGATTTAAGAAACAGGATGTTTCACAATTTTAATTTGATTTTTACATTGACTTAATTCAATTTTCCCCAAATCTATTTATTTTTGTCACCCCCATCCCATGTATGTATCAGCTATTAAGCTACTGATTATTGTCTATCAGCTCCATATTTCTGCTTTGCTGACTGCTCCTTGTTAGGATCTTCAGATGAGGACACTGCTGGGAGAAGCAAGGCTGGAGGATGGAAAGGCAGGCATACTCCTTCATGTTTGCTTCCTTCTGCCTTCTGTCTGCATCTTTTCCCTGTGCCACCCCAGCAACACGTCTTGCCCTGGCAGAGACAATTTCTTCCTGTAGTAGCAGCTGAAGCAGGTGTGCAGTTTTTCCTACACTTGCAGAGCCAACCTCATTACATCCTTCTGAGACAACAGCCCAGACCAGCCAGCCTCCTCCTTAAAGGGTTGGACCCAGGCCCATGGATACTCTCCTCAGAGCTCAGACACCAGCCCTGGGTATCTGAATTTCAGCCCTCAGACCTCTGCCTCCAAGCTTCTAAATTGGAATAATTTCAACTGCTTCCCTTTGTTCCCCAGTTCTAGGGTGGGAGCTATTTCTAGGGTGGGAGCATTTGTTACTTCCATGATATCTAGTTAACTTTACACCTGGCTTACAATTCTGCATATTAAATATTCTCTGTTAAAATCACCAGTATGATTTCTCTCTCCTGCCTGGACGCAAACAGATAAAGCACCCCCAAACGAGCACGGTGTGAAAATCACACTGGACTGCACCCACCCAACCATTTGTTGGTGGGGCGATGAGGGTGGTGATGGGAGGGACTGGGGTCTTTGAGGTCTGTGTGAACATACTTGTTCTCACAGGGCAACCCCAGCCCAGGGAAAGGTGGGGACAGAGAGCCACTGGGACTCAAATATATAGGAAAGAAAAGTTGGTCTT
This sequence comes from Smutsia gigantea, assembly GCA_032199065.1. Taxonomy (NCBI): domain Eukaryota; kingdom Metazoa; phylum Chordata; class Mammalia; order Pholidota; family Manidae; genus Smutsia; species Smutsia gigantea. The sequence goes on from JAVSCE010006133.1 coordinate 372,515, forward strand.
GAGATGAAAACAATTTAGCATATCCCCATCAGACCCTCCACCAAACCAAATACTCATTGGCATTTGGGGATTAGGAATTTGGAAGTGTCTGAAAGGCAGCCTTTAAGACCAAGAAGTATAACTGTGGTACCAACACAGATGAATTTGAAAATGTATTTTATGATTTGTGTGTGCTCTCCTTCTGTGTCCAGAATGCTTTGTTTCAATTCAGCAGAAGCAAACCTTAAAAAGTGTCTTTCGTAATCTTGGCACTAAGCTGAAGGCATATAACATAGTCCCCGCTCTCAAGGAACTCACAGTCTTGCACTCAAAGTGTGGTCCACAAACCAACAGCATCAGTAACATCTGGAAGCTTGTTAGAAACACAGAATTTCATGCTCCACTCAGATCTACCAAACAGACTCTCCATTTTAACTAGATGCTCTGGTGCTGTTTATGAACATGGAGGTTTGCCAAGCACTGTGGGAGAGGGTGAAAAAAGCAGTACCTCACACAAAACTCCTCTCTCTACCCTCTTTTTCCAGTCCCTGCCACTCTCCCATTTGTTTCTGGCTTCCTAAACTCCCTCAGAAATAACCCTTACTAAACAGCATTTCTAAAAGTTAGAGAAGGCGACACAGGACATTGTGGAAATTACAGTTTCCCCAGGTTAAATATATTAGATTGGGTGGGGCATCAACAACTGTAAGGGGAACACAAAAATAGTGTTTTAGGTGCCACAAGTCATTCAAAAAGGAAAAGAAAGCAATGATCATAGACCACCACATATTCTCCATGGCCAGATTTGTTTTCTCTCCTGGGAGAATTAAGGGGTGGCAGCATGATAACAATTGTGTTTCAGGCTAGTAGAGTCGCCTGCTAACAGAATGTGGCCCAGAGGATGGGTACCCTCTCTTGAGTTGTATCTCAAAGAGGGTTGTTCTATTAAGATCCAAATGGACATATGACCTTCTAGGGCTGTCCACATATCTGATCCATTGGTGAAGAGTTGTCATTGAAGGTGGCTCCCTATTGACAGGCTGATAATGTCCCCACAAAGAGATTTGGAGATTTGGGACTTGGTTTTTGTAAAGAAAATAGGTTAAAATTCCAGCTTCTATTTTGGGATGAGGCAGGAGGCAGTGGGGTCATTTACAAAATTTTGACTCTCTTATGCTTCCATGAAGTTGGAGACCTGGCTTGACCTCTTACTTGGGAGTCCTCCAGACCTGGAAGGCCTGGCAGGTGGGGAGTGATAAAGCAGTCACAGAGTATATCCTGTGCAATCTTTTTCTGAGAATGTTCAGAGGCAACAAGCTACAAATAAAGAGCTGAGGGAATCTGTATTTCTGCCAAATATTTCACGTCTCATATGTAACATTGTGGCCTATGAGAAGATTCTGCAGCATAACAGATGTGGAAGCCTTAGAGAAAACACATATTTTTGACAGTTACTATGAAAATAGAGCAGATTAAAAAAAATATCTGATCTGTGCTCTCAATAAGATAAAGAAGAACCACAAAACAGGAAAACGACATGTAAGGAAAGAACAGGAGAGATCAAAAGGTACAATTCTGAGATAAAATAGCATACACTAAAAATATTAAGGTTGGTCACACACACACACACAAAAAGCTGTGTCTGGTTTAAAATTGACATTGGGGTGAAAAGGAATAAGTGACAGTGCAGACAAATGGGATTAGTGTTGAAGGAAATGTTTGAGAAATTATTCGGGAAATCAGAAAAAATGGGCCAAAGATGAGAGTGGGTTGACGCAGATTTATAGGGCTGGAGCAGGAGTGACACAGACAAAAGAGAGAGAAATATTTTGAGAAAGAGAGAGAAAAATAGGTAAATAATGGGCAGCCACTTATATTTGCTATAATGACCTGAAAATGAATGTGGTATCTGCAATGTCATTATGCCTTCCTCATCAACGGTATTGGTACACAAACTCACCAAAACTCAGATTACCTCTTGAAAGAACTGAAGAACCAAATTTGGAAGAAAATTAGCCCAAGGTGAGACAAGAAGAATCAGAAGGCCAGTAGGCTGCTTCTTGCAGTTTATCTTGAGGTGTCCTTCCAATACAGATGAGGAGGGGGGCCTCAGGGGTGCAGGTGCCTTTTCATTTTCTCTGCTGGGGGTTCCTCTTCTTGCTTTTCCCTTTTCTTCTTTCCTGGTAAAACGAATGGGACATAGGCTTTGGAATGAGACAGTGTAGTCAGTTTAGCTACTTAATAACTTTTAAACCTTACATAAATTGTGAAAGGACCCTAGTTTTCTCTTCTGTAAAATGGAAACAAGAATACTTAGCCTGCCGGATTTTGTGGATATTAAATGAAATAATGCATGTAAAGTGCTCGGCAGTTGTAGGAGCTCTGGAAATAGCAGGTCTCTTTTCTCTCATAGCTCACCTCTGTGGGTCTCCTACCCCACAAACACTACTCCCCTTCCACTCCCCCACCCTACTCCCAACTCCCACCTTCCCATATTTGGTTTACTCAGGTCTTACCAGTTTAATCACTTTACACCAGAGATGGTCAGAGTGTGAGTTCTCTAGATTCAGGTGGCTTCCGGGGAATAGAGTCTGTCTGATTATAGTTTGCTCACATCATTTACCATAATTCAAGGGCGCCTTTCTGGGAATTTGGTATTCAAATGTTGCCCAGGAGCCGACCAGTGATAACGGTCATTCCTCCCTCGGGGGTGCGGAGCTTGATTCTTTCATTCTTTCTAAGACTGGCAGTGCATGTGTCACCATCTTCCAGACAACCCTGGAAATAGGACCCTGGCTGGATTTCTCAGTGGAATGTCTCAGCCTCCACTCTCTATGGTGGGCAGCGTATCACCCTCATCCGTTGGAAGCATGAACCCCTCATGATGTTCACCAGTGCAAGGACCAGGCGACCCACCATTACATAAAGGTTGTAAGAGGTTTTCCCATGATACTGACCAGCCTGAGAAATAGGGAGCCGGAGGGTGAACCTAGGCAAAGAATAACAATAGCACATTTCCATAAGTCAAAGAAAATAATCTTGGCCTTTAATTATTCAACTCAAGGATTGATTGAGCACCTATTAAGTGCTAAGACATGGAAAGATAGACAAAGGAAACACAATTCTGGTTTTGAAGAGTTCTCTTTCTAGTGGGAGAGACACGCATAAACAATTAAGTGCAGATCAGTTCACATTTTTGTGTGTGTGGTGGTAGACACGTGAGGAGCCCCATGGGGGCAGGTGGTGGGGAGCAGCATTCAGAGCAGGTGGGTGGGGGATGATGGTGATCCAGAAATATTTCCTGATGAGGGTGACTGCACACAATTAGGTAAATTAATATTTTGCCAAATTTATGTTAAGATCATGCTGAGTGGCTCCGCTGCACTTAGTGACATGTTCTGAGAGGTGTGCCTCAGACCCCATGCTAAAGATCAGGGACTTCTCACCCCTGTTAAAACACCCACCCAGGAACCATCTGACCTTTCAGGGCCCTGATAACTTTCTCATACAATGTCTTATTCAACCAGAGATACAGACTTCAATTTCAATTACGTTTTATGAGAAAGTATAGGATCCAATTTAGGAGAAATGTTGCAAGCGTTTTCAAAGAATCCCAAATACATCATCCTTCTTCTAACTCCCACGCTGAGGTCACTAGTAGAATGCCCAGTGTGGGCGGGATCTATAAATCATTCAGGGAAAAGCAGCATCGGGCCATTTGGGAGACATTAGCATCCCAGGAGCAGCTCATCTGTCACAGGGGGTCCATCTTATTAAATGGCCATAAAAATATATAGTGGAACTCAAAGAGGAGCAAGAGCTACCCATGTGGTCTTTCTGCCCCCACTTTCATGCCACTGTCCACCGAGTTCCATTTTTAGTCTTTTATAGGAAATGTTGCTATATGAATTTTCGATGGGGTGTTGGTGTGGCATAGCTCACCAATGAGTGAAATGTTTTGTAGTTAATTCCAATAAAGGACACATTTTAGCGCCTTCAGCAGTGACATGGTCAATTACATTTGAATTAAAACTGTAGAGTAAAATCTGCAAAGGAGCAGACTTTGGTTAATGCACAGTTTGGCATTCTGTGCTTCAGAACACTTACACACAAACACACTAAAGAGGCCAAAATGGTTCCCTTAGTAACTATTTGAAGACTTTAGAGCCACACTTGGATAGAGAGAAGTTGCTTGATCTTCAGTATTGAATGTTAGATAACCAGTTTCCATATTGCCATCCAAGCTGGCTCAGGCAGGAAAAAAGCTGTCTCTTGTGTTGAGGAATGCAAGCAGTTCTGTCCTTGCTCCTCAGTCCTGGAAGCTAAAAAAATGAACATGGCTTCTTAAGGTTTGAAATAGGAATACCTCCAATTCTGGACTAAAAAAGCCCAATGCATATGATAGCTTCTAAGTGTGATGGTAAGGTACCAAAATTGAAATTTGAAGAGGAAGAGAATCACTACTGTATACAGGTGAATGTGTTAAATGTACTTAGATGTACAAAAGGTAATTAGCATGTAAATTGAATTCTGAAGGGGAGAACACAAATAACCATGCCACTAAGGACCTATCTACACTGGATTTTTGGTGCCAGAGTCTGACCCGCAAATCTCTCTAACAAGGGGATAATGAGCTGTGAAAGCCCAAAGGAGCTCTAGGGTAGCAACCCTTATAAGGGAAGATAGGTGCATTTCCATGCGCAAAATCAGTCCTGGAATGGGGATGTGGCAGTAGTCATTGATATCAGCAGCCATAATTTCCCTTAGAAAGAAAATGTTTTCTTGGAAATGACACTAACTGAGGCTTTTGATCTTTTGAGGTTGTGATACAGTGAGTACCTAGGAATGACTTACACGTCAGGGAACAAGAGCAGACCTGGCAAGACACAAAGATGGTGGCATCATAAAACATACCACCTGCATCTACCCATAGAGCGAGACATTTGACTTTAAACACCAGAGCAAGGATTAATTCTAAAATCAGGCAAAAGGAAATCAAAGCCCTGCTCCCACCTTCTGAACTCACACTTAAGACTCTCTTGCTCCGGATGGTTTGAAGCTCTGGTTATTTAATTCAAGAGTGTGTCTGCCTCACAGTAGAGAAATAAAATGACTCATTCTAAAGTACAGTCCTCTCCAAGATTGAGACTCTGTTGCCTTGGCTGTGGAGTTTTCATTGTCCTCCAAAACCCCAGCACACAAACTAAGGCCTGACCCCTTCTTTTTAAGGTCTAGCTGAGAATGGCTGGTGGCAGGACAGACCCCAACTAGAAGTATAACAGATGCGCCCAGAGCCATCAGGGAAGGGGGCCAGGAGGAGAGGAGCTGAGTCAGCCTGTTAGAGGATACAGGTGATCAGAACAAAGGTAAAGAAGGAGAGTCAGGAATTTGAAATAGATCCATGCCAGAATTTTATCTTAAAGCTAGAAGAATATAGTTTCTTTAATCCAGCAGAATTTTGTTGAAATACAACATATGTATAAAAATGGTCTGGGGTGGTGATAGAATTGCTTGGTATATGAGAATATCCATCCACAGAGCAAGAAGACAGAAATAAGTTTGCCCAAGGGCCTGTCCCAGCTATATTTAACTGGAAATTGCTTCCTATGTGCCTTCTTTTGATCGTGATGCTCTAGAGGAAGCTGAACCATTGCATGCATATTGATTGAGTGCCAGTTGGTTCCCTTGGCCTTCTAAGACCCCCATGTTCCAGCTCTCTGGCTCCTGCTGGCCACTCAGAATTACTCTGTTACTCCTCATAATTAATTGTAAAGAGAAGTTTGGATACAGTGAGAATGAATCATAAGGGATATAACCTGGTCTGTAGGGGTCAGATAAAGCCTGTCTGGGGAAGTGACACTTAATATGAGTTCTGATGAGAAGGGATTTGACGAGGAGAAGAGCAGTGGATGGAGGCAGTTTTCTAGTCAGAAGGTCTGTGCAAAGGTCCTGAGGCACAAAACTGGCACGGCAGCTAGTTCTGTGTGTCCTGGCTCAACCTCTCTCCAATAGGTCCTGCCTACACAGCCCTGCTTGGAGACAGCTGCCCAAGGGGAGAAAGGAAGGTAATGAAAGTATGTGCCCAACCTGTTTGGGAAGGAAGGGGCTGGAGAATGGGGGAAAAAACTAGTGTCCAGAGAAATCTAGTTTCCCATTTCTCATCACTTTGGCCAATGTTTCTGAATTGGAAATTAAAGAGAATATTTGGCGGTTCTGACAATTCACAACATTCTAGCTGACCTCCAGTTACAGCTAGAAAGAATGGCAAACCTCAGTGTCAAACGAAGTTGTTCTAAGGAAAAGTTTTTATATAGAGAGTTTCATTTTCTTAGTATTGAATGATATGGAGCTCACTATATATTTACTCAGCTGTGCACAGCAATTACCAAGCAGCTAAATGGTCAAGAATTTCCATAACATAAAATACATGCACCTGATATTTATGTTTTAAAGCCTCCCCTTTCAAACCATCATATTTTAACCCTCGGCACAGGGATTCCCTGCTGATACCACAGTTTGAATAATGGATGGGATCAGCCACTATATTTTGTTACCATCAGGATCACATTATCAACCTGTAATTTCTCCATATTAGAAAATAGTGCTTGATTTCTGAATAACGAATAGTTGGACTATGGCTTTGCCCCCCTGCCACCTAATGCTAGTGCCATTTCCATGCCCCCATGTGGAGGCAAGCAGAGATCTCATGCCTCTAGTCACATGCAAACAGGACCTTGGGGCCTCCAAGACATAGTCACACCAGTCCTAAGGAACAGTACTGCCCAGAAGCCCTGCTTCCCTCCAGCTCTCGCCCTTGAGAACTTCGGGCCTAGGGGGATTTTGGCTCCTCTCAGACTGGAAGCATTCTGCACCAGGACTGGTACCTTTCCTGAGTGATAGGGATACTGTCCTCTATAGGTTTCAGGACACAATGGGTTGTTCATAGAAACATATTTACAGGAGCATGGTTCAAACAAACTCTGTTCAGAAAAGTCCTGTCCAGATACCGCAGTTCACTTTGAGAACCTTCAACTATATACGTCCTGAGGCTCCATTTCCAAGGGAAAAGTACTGACAATCTGTGGTCTCAGACCCCCAAAAGCAACTGCATGTGGGCGAGGGTTCTACCACCTGCACAACGAATCAGTAAAGAGGGGCACAGCTAAGAAGGGGGGGGTGAGAATTCGCAGCCCTTCACGTCCAGGGAGACCAAAATCACAACAAAAGACCAATGGTGTGAAAAAGCTGGGGTCCATTTACTGACACAGCCATTTTCTGTGGGAGTGGAGTGAAGGGTAATTCCAAGGGAGGAGGGTGTGAGCTTAGCACTCACAGTCTAGACATGCAGAGGGAAGTTGTGTTCAAGAATCCCCTTTGGAGATGCAGCATGGATGATGAAAAACAGGAGCTTGGCTGGAAAGGTGGTCAGCTTTCCCAGGAAAGGAGAATGGTATGTCACAAACTTCCCAGTTTCAAAGAGCCACAGGGACAGAGAAGCCTGGGCTGCTACTCCAAAGGTGGAGGGCTCTGCATCCTTGAGCTGCAAACCCCGGAGGCCTGATGGGCTTGTTTGCTTGGGCTTGGGAAGGGGTGGTACTGCCTGTGGCCACCTGCCTAATCATGGTGCCCAGCTAGGGAAGAGCTTGCGCTGGAACTGGCCACAAGACAGGGCAAAGAATCTCCAATGACACTTTTTAATGGATGAGGCCTCTGTGTTCAATACAGAGTGTTCATATACTTGCCTTGGCTGTCCCAGCCAGGAACAGAGAATGTGGCTTATGCCAGCCCTTGAGATACTAACTTTTCCTAGGCTGGAAAGGATGTAGGCACCATCAAATACATACTACCTGTACACAGGCAGGCCAGATTCTGCTTTCCAATGCCTTTATTGTCAGGCTTTAGTTTTGCTCTTGAAATACTCCTCAAAAAACTCTCTGCTCCCTTCTTTTGTAAGGAATAAAATCTTTCAGAAAATTACCAGCAGGGGTAAGAGTTGAGATAAAATCCAAGACCTATAACTAACTGTATGACCTTGGCCTGGTCATATGTCTCCTGCTATGGAAAAGAGGCGATATCAACTTGAAGTTTGAAATGTTGGGATGAGATATAAATGGCATGTTATATACTAAAAGTGGCATTTTCCTTAACCCAGTAGATCCCAAACTTCTGTTTGACTACAGACCTCTCTTATCTACTCCTATTTATATCCCCAGAAATACTTAGGGAAATCCCAGCTGTTCCTCATCTGCTGATCTCCATCTCCCAGCCTTCCCCCTTCTTGCATGGATAAGATGCAGACCCTCAGGCTAGGACATTACAATTCCTTTGCATCAAGCTAGCCAACCTCTGTTGGATGTCAAGACATTGTGAGCTCCCACTGGGAAGGGGTCTCCTGGTAACTCTTTTGCAAGGTGGCCTGACAGGGCTTTGAGAATCTGAGAATCTTTGTCAAAGCAACTATGCCCCACTGTTACCTTCCTACATTTTTTATTTAGTAGGGTACATGTTTGGGTTTTGGCAATGGATACTTTTCTTCCTAGGGCAAAGATGTGTTGAGGATGTTATTCAAGGACCCATCCCTATGTCTTACGGATCTTCCATTACATTCCATTAAGGTCACATGAAGATTTGATGTGACCTTTGTCCGTGTTGTTGAATGACTGGGGAGGTGTGGAGAAGGGACCCCGATGACTGAGCCCCCCAAGTGCTCCAGAGGAGGGTGCAGCAGGGCCATAAGACTCTGAGCCGGCGCTGTACAGAGGCAGCTTAACTGCTTCATGATGGAGCAACAGCCCTATTTACAGATGAGCAAACAGGCCCAAAGAGGTTATTCAACTGGCCTGTGTTCATGCAGTTATTAAATGGTACTGGATACATGAGGTTTGTTTTTCCTACTGCAGAATGACGTCCCATCGCTCTGCCTCTTAAGAAAACCTGAAGGTTTAGTGCTGGCCTCTCATGATTTGCTCTGTCTCGTGCTGTCTGTAGGTTGCACACAAAAACTCAGCGTGTTTTGTCAAGTTGACAATTGATGCTACAAAGGTCCTGAGGACCAAGAATCCTGGAGGACGAACTTTCACCTCTTGACCTGGTGTCCCGGGAGATGCCTGAGTGACTGATCACCCCACTGGGCCCTGAGAAGGCCTGGTTCAGAGATCAAAGCGGGAGGTCCCTGAGGAGGCCTCGGGTCCAGAGTGTGCCCTTCACAGAAGACATGAAGACAATACCCTGACATAAAAGGAACAGTATAATTAAATACAACTAAAAGATTAAATTAAAATTGTCACAAAAACCAGATTTTATGTTCAGGCTTCATTCTAATCTCCGACAGGGTTTTAGGATTGCTTTGGCTCATAATATTCAGGAAAAATAGGGCTACAGCTTATTTCTCATTCTGTAACTTAAGAGTCTTTTTTTTTTTTAATTCTCACACTAGATACAATATCAGGTTATTTTAATTAGTTTTTCTATAAAAACACATTTGCAAGTATAGTCTGGCTTAAGTCCTAATGGAATCATACTTTGTAAATGCTCAGTTAAAGATTTAGGTGAATAGGATCGTCCCATCAGTGAGTGCTCTGAAAATCTGTTCATGGAAATTAGGTTTTTGATGCTGCTTCATTTCCCAGGTGGTGTGTTATCATCTCTTTAGCTACATATTCCAATGGGTTATTGCTGCAGACCTAGCCTCAATGTAAGAACATTTGGGAAAAGCTGTATCATACTGTGAACAGACGCAAGGACAGCTTACTTGCCATTTGGGGAAGGTGCCAGGATAGCGAAGGGGCAGCCTCATCGTGCCCGTGTGACCTTACGGAAGCACGATCCCCACCTGCATGGGCCGGCTGCCCCTACCTAGGCCATGAGTGATTTAGAGACCACATAGGACTGAGGCTTGGAAGCAACAAATTACTGGGGTGGAAGGGGCTGGCAGAGGCCCTGAAATTGTCAGTGTGTGACTGTGTCTGTGCCAGGTTGTCATTATTCACTCGGGGCTGCACAGGGATCACATTAATACACTGACAGCTGACTCTGTAGGAGAATGACTGGGTAGAAAGTCATTCTCTCCTGGAAATGATTCAATACCCAATTGGCAGGGGCAGGGGGCAGAAGCCAGACCCCCAAACCCTTCTCTATCTCTCTTTCTCTGATGCCCCCCTCAGTCAGCTCACTGATAATTAGCAAGGGTTCGAAGGCTATTTCTTTTCAGTAAATCCATTCAAGTAAGAACTCTGACATACTGCACCATATCAGGGCTGGCCACTGAGGATTCTACATATAGAAGTTGTCTGTAGGCCTGTTGGGAGAAGCAGCCACTGGCGCTTTGGAGTTCTGCTTCGGGTCAGTAAGACTCAGATGTAAGTGCCCCACCTTAGCAGGAGAAGGAAGATGCTGAGACTCAGGGCAGCCAGAAGGGTTGACTTTGGTTGTGGTGTTGGAAGCACAGATGTTTTCTTCAGGCCAACCATATAGAGAATGTGCCTTGAGTCTTTTGAAAGAAGAGGTAGGATGGAAAAGCAGGCTAGCAACACCAATTGCTGTTAGAGCAAAAATGAAGAGAGAAGGGCCACATCATTCAGATACTGACAAAAACAAGGATAGAGCTTTTTTTCCTCTTGGCTAGAAAAATCTAAGCTGAAAAGTGGGGTGATGAGGCCCCAGAAGGGAAAGAAGGGGAACTACCGACAAAGCAGGCAGCCTTTGGAGAACTCAAGGGGCCCCGCTTTGCTGCTACAGAGTGATGAGAAGGCCAGAGTGGGGCTATATACTGGCAGCCACCAGCAGAGCTGTGCTGGCCATCAGAGGGATTCACAGGTCCTTCCCCGGGGGTGAGTGCGCCGAGGGGAACGTGGTGGAGAGGCAAGGTGGAAGTCACTGCAGTTTCTCTACTGGCAACCCTACACCAGAGACAACTATAGTAAAGCCATGGAGAGACAGCTAGGGCTGGAGTCACACCACCTGGTTCAAATGTTGGCCCTGCCACTCACTTCCACCCATTAGGCTGGAGAAGTTCACTGCCTGAGGCAGACATGGAGATGTGCCCCTCAGCTTCCCCTTCAAAAATGGATTCTCTCCTCCTTGGCTTTCAAGCGGAGGTCATGTTACTGTTGAGGCAGCCCTGCCAGCGCCTAAGTATAGTGGTGGTGCAGGGCCCAGGCATTTCTTCAAAAGGGGGCCAAGTCTAACGGGCAGCCTGCTCTGCTCCTTGTCAAGTCCACCTGTCCTGATGGCTCCCCCTGGCCAGTCCTGCTTCTACCCTGGTTCTCTCACAGGTGTTACTCCACGATGAACGTCTTCTACCCCTAATTCCATCTCACCATCCGCTTCCTAGAGAACCCAGCCCCATGCCTCAGTTTCCTAATCTGTAAATCAGGCATAGTAAACTTGAAAACTAGTTTATTGCTGTTATGAAGATGAAGGAGATAATCATATATAACCCAGCAACATCCTACCATGTTGTCAGTAGAGTGAAGGCTAGAAAGGTCCAAATTATGTCATTTTTTCTAATTAAAAAGCGCCATTCTGCCTCACTGCAATTTCAGCATTTGGCTGCTTGGACATGTTCTAGAATCCAAGTATTCGGCCCCAGGAACTGAGCCTGGTATTGTGTTTGGAAGATCTCTCCTTCTTGAAGTTGCCCTCACAAAGAGCCTTCATTCTGGCCATCAGTCATATAAAACTTAGCCACATTAACCAGCTAGAGGAGGCCTCACTTGTCTGGGCAGAGGGAACCCAGAATTCCAGAGTGAAGATCTGGATGTTCTGGAGAGGTGAGGTTTACACCCTGAGCTTCTGGAACACAAGCCAGGAGCTCCAGCGAGGGCTGAGAAGCACCAAGAGATGCTCCTTACACTGGTATTAAACAGGGGATCGCTATCGGTCCTAAGGGGAAACGGGTCCCAGGGACTGCAGGATACTATGAATAGAGAGGGTTAGAGCTTCATGACCGCTCTAGTTCTTGATGTAGGAAATAGTAATTGCCATTGACCATTTTTGCTGTCCACAAGAACCCCCAGAGCTTGCAACAATCTCGGAGGGATGCTGGGAGAAACCTCTTCTCCCAGATTCTACCAGCCCAGCACAGTGGCCAGAGTGATGGCCATGCAGAAAGCAGCCTGGCACCCTGATGACAACCTCTTGGGACTGTCTGAGCTACAGGTCTGTGTCCCAGGCTATCCGGCACGGCGGGGATGGCTGGAACTCAAGCATTTCTTTCCTCCTCTCACTCTCTTTTCCATTTCCTACTGCTCTCCTTTACTTTCCCTTTTCTTCCCTAAAAAAACTGCCCTTCATTTTGGTATTGAAGAGACTTTAGGAATCTCTTGCTAGGTCCCAGGGTTACATAGAAAAGTGAGACATAGTAGGTAAAGGTCAACAAGTGTATTGTCTGAGAAACATTAGACAAAAAATAAGGTAGCCCAATTTGGGGCAATTAGGAAAGGATTCACAGAATATGTAATTTATAGACTGGGTGTTGAAGACGGACCAGGAGCCTTCCAGGCAGAGCAAATTGGAGGTGATGGTGACAGTAGGGATGTGGAGATAAATTCACTCCGAAAGAAGATGAGAAGCACATACAGAAGCACAGGGCTCTGCAATATTGCAACTTCAGTGCAGTCTTCCCAGGGCAGGAGTGCATGCCACGAGCCAGCATCCCCATGAAGCCACACCCCAGGGGCACAGATTGCTGAATTACTAGGCCTGAAAGTTTGTTGAACTGTTTTTAACAGGGCAGGATTAGAGCTGAGAGCCTGTTCGATCCTTCCTGGCCTCCAAAAGCCTGTGTTTGTGTCTTGGTTTATGCTGGATTTAGGAGTATAACCTCTCCAGAGAGAATGAGATCCTCTGACTCAAGTGGCTTCCCTATCCTTGTTGGTTCTGTAAGCAAGTATATGTATTTGAACCCATAAACAACCACTGGTTTGGGTATAATGCAAGGCAACAATGGAAAATGGCCAAATGGGCCAAAATGATGGAATGCTGAAAAACTTCAAACATGAAGGACTTAAAAGTGGGGTAGGCCATTTCCTTTAAAAATACACGATTTCTGTCATTGGTGACATTTTGGGGAACTTGTGTTCTGAAGTATGTCTTTGGCAGTGGCTTGGGCCACTCATGGCCAAATCATTCTCTCCCCTTCATTGCCATGAGCTTGGGCCCTCACCAATCACACCCCACCTGCCACCATGCTCCTTCCTCTTTCACCAAGTTTCCAGCCCTTTCACATTTAACAAAGGTCTGAATTGGTATAGGCTTTTAACTGAGCATATTTAGTGGGTTGATGGTTATAATTGGATGTTGTATTCTTAATTCATGGTTAACTCAAGACCACCCCCCACACAGCATTTTTCCTCTTGTAGTGGCATCCTTGTACATCTGTTTTGCCACAGTTCTTGCCGCTGTACACACCACACTGTCTCCAGCTCACCAGTGTTACCACGACCCTGAGTCCTTCTTGCAGTGCAGGGAGACTTCATATACTCTGTTGGAAGCTGTCCTTTGGGAGTAAAGTCTCTGGGACTCCATCACTCCCTCTAGATTATTGCAGAAATAGTTCAAAGTTTCTGCCCCAGATTGACATAGACCCACTGATAACCACTCAATGAGATAATCTTTTCAGGGTGTCAAATATTTGCTTGAATGTTGCTGCTGTAATTCCCAACATTTGTTATATCAAGCTCTGTCAGAACTCTTCCCCAAAGCCTATTTGGGAAGAAGGAAAGCATTCCCCATCCATATCCACACACATAATTAGTGCAAGCCCCTCCTCTTGTTCTGTGTGCCTCTCTGCACAACACACGCACACACACACACACACACACACACACACACACACACACACACACACACACACACAGTCTTCCCCCTTCCTCTGTGTTACTCAGTACCTCCCTGCCTCTGGAGGAAAAAAAATAAAAAAAAATAAAAGGCATTGCCATCCAGACTAACATATCTGTCTCAACACATCACATGGGAAGCAAGTGTATAATAGCCTTCTGGGTTTAGAGAGAGTGAGTCTTACAGATTCTGAGCTCAGATGCTCAGTCAGCACAGGTGGTGGGGTCACTGTAATTTTTAAGGAAAGTCGACCCAAGAAGGCTACTGGGCAATTCCAGGTAGGAGTGAAAGAGGAAATCTCAGACAAGCATCCAAAATAGTGTGTGACCTTGGGAAACTTACTTAACCTTTTCCCGCATGGATTTATACAAAGGGGTGATAATCACATTATCTGCATCATAGGCCTGTTGGGAGAATGAAATGAAAAAAGAAAATGCACCAAGCCCTTGCACAGTGCTTGGAAAACACAAGTGCCCCCTAAATGTTAGACATTATTATATTTGTTTCCTAGCTTGAAAAAAAACCTCAGTTCACAGTCACAGGTAAAATAGAATTCACACCTGTTGTTCATAATTTATGCTGAAGATTTGCTGTTCTTTTGACCATTCTGTAATATTCCCAAGTGTAGTTATGTTTCTCCCTCTGGCCGTTGGGGTTTTAGGGTGGGATGGTAAGGCGGAATCATTCACTTGGTTTCCTATTTTCCTAAAACAGTATGAATGGCCCAAAGATTATGTTCAGTCTAATGTATCATGCAATCTGTTCAGTGTTTTACTTTTTCACAAAATGAAATGTTAATGCTTGAAAGATCATTTACATATGGCCTACTAGTTATTTAAGAAAACAGCAATTAACATGTTGAGATAATTAACAGTGTGCACGCGATTAACAATGCTTTTTAGATGCTAGACATTAATGGAGTAGATGCCAAATAAATGTAATCCCACACTTCAGTTAGGATTTCTTTGTTAATTATATTCATTTACAAATTTAAAACAACAATCACACTCATTAAAACAAAATGGGTATTTTAAAAATTGAAATAATCAAAGGGGGTCTCCACTCTGAGGATGGAATGTAATGGATTAACCTTATTTTCTGTCCCCACCAGAGAACAGTGTAATTAAGGACAAAAAATGCCCTGCTACACTTCAGGCCTGTCCACAATGGACTCACCACATAATTTGTTTTCAAGCTGGCTCGCCTGCTGGAATCCAGCAAAATGGAATTGTTCTGCACACGTGATTCATGTGCTCTTTGCTGGACCTGAGTCCTGCATTGACCCCACTACAGGGATCCTAAAGGGAACACATGCAAACAGCAGGTGAGCACACCCTCAGGCCAGCCCCTTGGCTGCCCCACCTGGGGTGACAGGCTTAGCAGATGGAGGGGACTCCCATCCACTCATATTCACGGCAACATTTCACAAGCCCAGGGCTGCTCCCAAGGTGATCTCAGTCTTTTTCTGAGGGTAGCAAGCCAAGCGGCACTGTGACAGGGGCACCTGAGAACACATGTCCCCTGGTGTGGGCCCAGCCACTGGCACCTGAAGCGGCCCCACGGATGCGGGGGCTGGGCGCAGCCTGATCCAGGGAAAACCTGGGCAGACCATCCCCACCCTCACTGGCTGGGTGTTCTGGGCAAGAGGATGTGTCTCTATGTTTCTAAACTCGTAAAACGGGGATCATCTATTACCTACTTCAGGGAGTTATGCTGAGGATGGAAATGAGATAATCTCTTGACTTAATTCCTTTCCAATTGTTTCAAATGTTTTTATGCCTTCAGTATTCTGCTGAAATTTTAACTAGAAAGAGAAGGAGGAAGGCAGGAAGCAGGGAGGGAGGAAAGAAGGAAGAAAGGAAGGAAGAGAGGAAGGGAGTAAAGGAGGGAGGGAAAAGAAAATTAATTTTAAATTCCTTAGTTGACCACTGTGTGGATCTGTAATCAACAACATAGGAGGCTCTGGCTGTATGCATAAAGGTCAGACTATAAATGTGCAGGGCGACAGAAAGTAGTTGAATGGTGCAAGTGGCAGGTGGAATGTGGGGTTGATTTCCAGGATAGTGTCATGGAAAAGCCTATGGCAGGGAGGGGAATAGTCATCAATTGGTCATCTATATCAAACTTGACCCTATGCCTGATGTTTTAGTTATACTCTTTCACATAGTTGGTGAGTTTTAAGGCTCAGTTTGAACCCATGTCTCCGTCTCTCATTTCAAAATCCTAGAGGTGAAAATCTACAGCTTCTTGCCTAGTCTCTGTTTGCCTGCCAGGACTGTTCATGTCCTGAGGGGACGCTTAGCTGGTTCTCAGCAACCCCAGCCCACAACATGTTCTTGGGTGCCCCTGAGTCACAGGGCTCCAAGCACAGCAGTCAGAGTGCCCACCGTGGGTAGGAAGGAAGGAAGGGACCCTGCAGAGAGCCCCTTGTGCCAGAGCCGCCCAGCTAAAGCAGCGCAGTCATATCTTCTTACAGCACATGCCTTGTTAGAACTACGGCGGGGTTTGGGCTCTCTGTCTTCATACTGAAAGCGCTCTGGCTTTAAGCTCAAGATTTACCTTAAATCCCTCTCCTGACCCTTCAATAAAAGTTATCAATTTGTGATTCTGTATCTAAAACAATTTTCCTTTTTAAACAAACTCTGAGTCCTAAAAATGAAGCATGATTTCCTGGTTTCCATGTTTCCAGGCCTGCACCCTCCTCTTCCCAGTGCCTCAGTAGTGCCCCTCTCACCTTATCATCCTGATCTGGTCAATTATTCTTAATTGTTGAACATTATTCCAGTAATTACCTCCTCTAGGAGCCTTCCCTGGCTATCCTTCCCCATCAGTATGTGATTATGAATCTTCCCTCTGGGACTTCCATTATCATCACATGTCTTTTTCAGCCTCTACAGGCCTTAGTATACAAAGTACCTGCAGGCATACCCTGCGTCTGGACCCCTGTGCCCTAATACCTACGTACCCATGTCCAGAACTAAACAGGTTCACCAAAAAAAAGTGTCAGTCAGTCTGGCCAAGACGTTGAGGCTCCATGGAATATAAACATGGCTTCAGCAGTCCAGACAAAAAATTGTTGGAGGAATCCCAGCCCATCCTCATTAGGATGGACCCAGATGAAACTCATTAACATGTGCCAGGCTCAACTCTCTGGACAAAGAATGAGGTTTATTTAGAGCAGGCAGTTTAACCCAGCTTTCTTCACTGAGTTCATGTGTAGCCACAGGGACTGGGGAGGGAGGTCAGCAATTGTCCCAGAATTTAATCAATCAATGCAAGAGCTAATCTTAGCAATTCCTACTAAATGAACCACCTGTTTATCAATGCCCTTTTTTTTGGACCTTATTATGTTCAGTCTGAAGGTAAAATTTTCCTCTCGCTCCTGTCTTCTGCAACTCTGCATTTTGCCCTGCTTATGGAGCAGTGCTTCTCAAAGAACCACATGTCTAAGAGTCAGCTAGAGATGCAGCTAAATGCTCATCCTGATTCAGGAGTTCTAGGATCAGACCCGAGATTTGGAGATCCCAACAGTCTCTCAGCTGGAGCATTACTGTCTTGTTCAGTGAAGCATACTTTGAGTAGCAAAGGCCTAGAGATGTAATTTTATGCTTTTGCTGTGCATTGAAATCACCTGAGAAGTTCTATAAAAACTGCCCATTCCAGAACCCCACCTCAAGCCATTGAAAACAGAATATTAATGAGGCCCAGGAATGGTATTTTGTAAAATGCCTCCTCAAGATTTCAATGGGCAGCCAAGGTTAAAAACCACGGTTGAAACTAAATCAGTGGTTTGCTCAAAGTGTAGTCATCAGAACAGCAGCATCAGCGTCATCTGGGAACTTGTTAGGGACGCCAATTCTCAGTGAGTAGAGGAATTGGGGCATATCTAGTGAGCGGAATAGTATTCAACAATAAAAAGGAGCAAAGTACTGACACATGCTACAATATGGATGGACCTCAAAAATATTACACTAAGTAAAAGTTGATAGGTGTAAAAGGCCACATATTCTATGATTCCACAGTGAGCAAATAGAGACAAAGTAGACTAGTGGTTGGCAGGGACTTGGGGTGGGAACTGGAAGTGACAACAAACAGGCACAAACGATCTTCCTGGAGGGATACAAATGATCTTAAACTAGATTGTGCTGATGGTTGTACAAATAGGCCAAGTCATTAAAAATCCCTGAATTGTACAGTTAAAATGGTTGGCTTTCATGGTATGTAAAGTATATCTCAATGAAGCTGTTAAAAAGAAAAAAAAAAGAGAAATGCAAGCTCTCTGGCTGCTCCCTCCATACCCCCAGACCTACTAAATTAAAGACTCTGGAGTAGGGCCAGAATGTGGTTTAGCAAGCCCTCCAGGTAATTCAGAAGGGCACTCATGTTTGAGAACCCCTGGTCAGGAGTAGGAGAGGCATGAAACTGACTGCTTGGAGAAGGGGTCCTGGTTCGAGTTTTAGGGTAGAACTCCCAGGAATCCCAGGAACTCTGGGGAATTGCAAAATGGAAGCAAAACAGTATTCCGGAAACTGTGGAGTAAAAAAACTCTTGATAATTGGAGGTAAAAGCCTACGTTCCACATCTCAAACTGCACTCTTGATAAATGTGTGAACCTAGGAAAATTATTTGCCTTTTCTGAACCTTGGTAGCCTAATCTGTAAATGGGAATAAAAATACTTACCTCCTAGGGTTGCTGTGCTGATAAAATTAGAGGAAATATATGAAAGCTCTTCACAGTAATAGACCCATATGGGAGGCACTGGTACAGTATACACTGAGGAGAGAATAACAGATATGGGCCATTTTTCCTTTGTATAAATTGCTGTAATCCACCCTCTTCTCAGAAGCTCATCCTGGAATTCTCTGTTGCATTGGGGAAGCTTTGTGGTGCTATATTTAGAAGGTTATTATTCCAGCAAATGCATATTCTTCTGGATTTTTTCTTGCCTCTGGGGTCTTACTTATTTAAGTATGCTTATTTTCAAGGTCATATATATCTGCTACTTGGAAAAAGCATCAGGACAATGCCCTGGATTCAGTTTCATTCTCTTTGTAAGGACAAGACCAGAAATAGCATTTTTACCAGGGTAATTGCCAGCCCTGAAAGAATTCCCATTATATTGAAACTAAGGAATTTTTCTTTGCACTTTCTGACCTAGTAAGTGAATTAAACATCACAAGAGATGAATACATGCATGTTCCCCAAAGACGCCCAAGAGGTGTGCTTAAGATAATATCAAAAAATTTAACTCCACTGAGACAAGAGGCAAATAGAAACAGCCTTCAGTAGAATATTCTTTAGGGAGACATATAGTACTTTGTAGCAATTGGAGCTCAAGTCAAGATATAATCAGCTAATCGTTGTTAATCATTGGTAATTCAGATGTGAATCAAGCTAATTTCCAGATAATCATCCCTTCCAATGGTCCCATTGAATGACAGGCATAGGTGTTTATGATGGGCGGAAATGGACCCAGGCAAAAAGGTAAAGAGCAGTCCTGTGGGGCAGTAAGACGAGGAAACAATGTTAAACCCTCCATCATCTGCTGGCATCCCTAACCACCTCAACCAGACCACAAAAGACAGTCACTGTCTTCTTCCCTGAAGCCCTGTCATGTCCCTGAAAGGCAATCATTTCAATTGGTTTTGTCTTCCATTTGTCCAGTGAAGGTAATACTCGGTAAGTAATTCAAATGGAAAGGGTTTCATCCCAGTCACATAATTTGTTTGCCATTTACATCCCATTGTAAACTTCTTTAAGGACGGATCTATGTCTTGTCCACTGAGGTGTCCTAGCCAGAGAACGCTGTCCACTGCAGAAGAGTGCTATGCATTTAACATGATCTCTTCACAGTTTATATCCACACTGCTCTTGGGAAGGGGCGTTATCTGGACTTTATCAGGAAATACAAGGTAGAATTGGGGCGTGCATTTCAAACTGCAGAGCCTGTGTTCTGCATTTGGTCTGGCCTTCCTTTGCTTCCTCTCATATTTATATCTAGAAGCAGGGAGTAAGTTTAATGCACTGGAACTTGACTCTTCAGCTCACCTCCTACTTTCTGGGTGGTCTGGAATAATAGATGTGTGTAAGCCTTACGTGTCTATACAGCGACAAGAGAACAAGTCCACGCTCCCTGCTTGCTGTTTTCTGAGGCAGCCCTGATTGTTTGAACCAAATCTGTCTCTGCTGAAACCTGTGAGTCCAGTTCTGCCCATAACTCTTTAAACAGCTTGCTCATCCTGTCTATAACATTAAAAATCCCTGGTACAACAAACAAGGAATTGCTTGAAATTCCAATTAAGCCAGGTCTTACCAAAGCCTTTTCCATTATCTCGCTAAGCGGTTTTCTGCATTAAAAGTCTCCCCTTAATTATTCTTCTTGCTGGTCTGTGGACATGCGATGCTTTATTATGACCTATGAATTCAAATTCAAGAAAA
Source organism: Smutsia gigantea (assembly GCA_032199065.1). Classification (NCBI taxonomy): domain Eukaryota; kingdom Metazoa; phylum Chordata; class Mammalia; order Pholidota; family Manidae; genus Smutsia; species Smutsia gigantea. The sequence goes on from JAVSCE010006133.1 coordinate 392,772, forward strand.
CAAAGTGTAGATAAGCAGTGTGCTAAGCTCCTGCCATCAAATCAGAGCAGTGTCATATCGCCCTGTCGCTGGTCATCACTGTTTCTCACATCTTACAAAAGAAAGTACCTCTCAGGAAAGGACTGGGGAAGACTCTGTAAAGGGCTCTCCGGGATCTTTGGTATAAACAATAGCATCTTCTGGGGCACTGCCTGGATGCTGTTGCACACCCTCTTCTAGATGGGAAGCTGGAACAGGAGAGGAATGGAACTTTCTCACATTTCTTGCCCAGCAGCGAATGCACAACGGGGATCTCTTGCATGAATAAATACATGGTGGGGACAATTTTTACATGCTGGGTTCTGACATCTCACCATCAGAGGCCCACCTGCCAGGAGCTCTGTCATGCAGAGCCCACCTTATTGAGGGAAACTTGCCTTGGGTCTGCTGTGCTCTGCCTGTCCCCCAGCTCTCCTGAGAGCTGGTCCCAGAGGCTTGACCTCCTTCCAGTGAAATCTACAATGGAAATATCGAGGCAGTAGACCTCCTACCCAGCTTAACCTAGTTTTGTGTGATGCCAAACTGGGGACTGAGAAGACGGAGTTACCCCTATAGGACAGATAGCATTTTCCCTGGTTCTCCACGGAGTCTGTGTTCCTCTGTTCCCCCAACGTTTGTTTGCTTTTCCGTCTGTTTCTCTCTGCACTGCTGAGTTCATCCCAGCACAGTTTTGTTTTGTTTTTAACCAAATTCTCCAGGATCTACTACCAGTTCCTGGGTTGAAAGAAAACTTCTTCTCAAATTTTGCAATGTTTCCCCCTTCATGCAGTTATCGCTCCAGTGCCAGATCCCCCAAATTTTCATCTTCTATGGGAGTCAAAGTCCCTCTGACTTAGACATTTCCTTTGGGCAGAGAAGCCAAGACAGGCACCCTTGGACTGGAGTTAAACAGGACCCCTGGGGACTTGGATCTGGCCGCATGTGGGTTCCTACAATGTCAAAACTGATGGTGAAGCTTCAGTAGGAGAAAGAAGAGGAAGAGGAGAAGGGAGGTATCTCCATTCAGTCTGACAACAGGTTTAGATTTTAGCAATGCAAGGATAAAGCTTAAATAATATTGACACCACATCTACAAATGTGTCTATTTCCTCCACAGTATCTACTTCTTTCTCTGTGGCTCAGTACTGGCCTATGAAAGTCAGTGTCTTCACTTTCACCATTTTATTACTCACCAGCCAGTGTGAGTGGGCAACTGAAGAGATAGTTGAGTTGTTATATTCACATCTGTTTCTCCCAAGTGTGTGAAATGACAGCCTTAGTTTTGATGAGGAAGACATTCTGAAAGTGTTTCTAATTGCTTTTATTGAAAGGGACAAAAAGAAACAACTCTAGCGGATAAAGTGAGATGGCTTCTGGGAATAGTATCTGCCTCCTAAGATTATGCTTGATTTATGGTTTCGCCTTGGGGAATGCTAGGGTCCTACTACCACCTTTCTCTAAAAGCCATTTCTTTCTCTCCTTCTCCACTGGCATATTGTTTTAGTCAAGTAACAGTCTTTTCTCACAGGGACTGTTACGCTAGACTCCTGTCTCACCCACTGGCCTCCCAGCTTCATGAAGCATTTAGAACATTTTTTCTAAAATATAAAAGTGATCCTGTCAGCCACTTGAAGGAAACCCCCATCTCCCTCTTGGAATGAAGACCATGTGCCCACACCATGGAGCTGTGAGGGTTAATGAGATGTCAGTCAGCACAGGCAAGGATCCAGTGAGCTGGCCACCAGGACGTGGTGCCTCTAGACCTTCTGTCTTACTGGTTTATCTCTCCCTCTACTTATGACTTTTCCTTAATGTGTATTGGCTTCCTCAGCATCTGTGTGGTCTCTAATGCCTAACATGTACTTAGTAATGTTTTGAATGAATCCATCTATTCCATCACAATGTAGGGGGAACTGCTTTAGATTGGCTAATATTCTAGGCACTGAAAAAGCAGCCATGAACCAAAGAGATCTCACAGCTCTCACGGAGCTCAGCCAGAAAATGAGGGAGGGAGGGAGGAAAAAATCATATAAGGTATGTCAAACAAGGCCTCTCTGTTAAGCAGAGACCTGAAAAAGGTAAAGAAATAAGTCTGACAGGTATTTGGTGAAAGAGCACCAGGCAAAGAAAGAGCCCTTGCCTTTCATGACCTGAAGCCATGCTTGCAGTGTCCTTGGAATAGCAAGGGCCCCACGTGGCCAGAGTAGAGGAGCTGTGGACGGAGAAGGACACAGTAAAGTCAGAGAGAAGAAAAGGAGGTGTGTGGACAAGCACAAGGAGTTTGGGGTTTGTTCTCAATAAGAAGAAACACCATTGGAGGATTTTAAACAAAGAAGTAGCACAACCTGATTAAGATTGTCAATGGACGGTGTGGGATGCTACATGAAGATCAAATAGACTTACCTAAACACACATTTCTTGTTTTTACCTAGCATATATACCTAAAAGTTGGTTACCTGGATTATTTTGTATTGGTCCTTTACTTATTAATTTGTAAGTTTCTTTTTTTTTAACTTTATGATTAAAAACGAAAGATTCTTTTCCTGCCTATATGCTGCCTTACAGTTTTCTGCTTACATCTATGATTGATTTATAGTGGGTTTCTTTCTATATAAATTTTCCATTTTTATCTCATAAAATCTCCTAATGATTTTCTTCATGGACTCTACCTTTGACATTATTCTTAGAGGGTTTTCCAAGCATGACATTTAACATATGTTTGCCATTATTTAATTGTACTCATGCTTTTTATTTATCACAACTCACAACCCATCAGAAAATTTTTGGTCTTTACTGCAGAGCGAGTATCTAAATTATACTTCTGTCTAGTGGTGTCATAATTGCTTAATTTTAAAAATAAGCAATCTTTTACCCCTGTGATAAACTTTTATGTCTTTTATTGTAAAAAAAAAAATCTCTTTGTCATACATATTTTCCAAATGTTAAGCGTCTTTGGGTTACCTTCATGCTTGTTATTTATCTTCCTATATTGGTTCCTGCATATGTTTATTATTTAATGGCCCCACATAAGACATAAAATTTGATAGTTCAAGTCTTTAACTTTGGGCATGTTACTGAATCACTCTGAGCCTCAGTATTCATATTTGTGATATGAAGATAATATTACCTCATGGGCTAGTTTTGAGGAATACATTATCTAATACATATAAAGTGTTTATTTTCTTCGGTAAAAATTTATGGCTTTGCTCAAAAGAGTTCTGCAGATTACTTCCTTTTTATAATACAGATATATATTCTATATATACCAAGTATTATATTTACTAGATACTGGAAAGGAAGTTTTTTTTTTAATGGTTACTTCTGAATTGTAGGATAAAATTTAAAACTAGCTTCCTTAGATTACTTCACAATTTCTGAATTTATCCAATTCTTTGAATTTAATAGTCATTCGTAGCCACACAGACAATTGCTCATTTCTCTTCCATTTTCCTACATGTATGTCATATTTATTTTTCCTGGCTTCTTACACTGGCCCTAGTGATGTTAAATAACAGCAATGTACCTGAGACCATTTGGGGCTTGAGTGACAGTGACCCTCATACATCACTTAAACATAACTATAGCTATTGATTTCAAACTGATGACTTATTCCCATGTAAGAATATACTGACATATAAGTATTGACATATAAAGGATTTCCAAAATTTCAAAATCCCTTTGCCTTCCTGCTTTATTGGGATTAACACTTGCATGTCTGTAGTTGTAATTATCATTTTAAATTTTTTGATATATTTTATTTATGATTATGTACACACACATATATATAACTATAGTGAGATTGAGTTGCAGGTTTTCTTTTGGTGCTTTTTTTTAAGTCTTGAATCAATTTTACACTAGTTTTATATACTAATTGAGGGGTTTGCATTAGTTTCTTCTCCTCTGACCATCTAAATAGCATTGGAAAAATTCTTCCCAAAAATGATCTCAGACATTCATTTTGGAGGAAGTTCTTTTGACAACTTGTACCATTTTCTACCACAGTTAATGGCCTATTTTCCTCTTCTAACTTTTCTTGAGTAAATTTTGGTAATTTAATTTTTTCTAGAAAGTCATCCATTTATCTAAACTGCATATCATGAAGCTATCATGACAAACTGCGTTCCATTCTATTTATTTTGCTCATTCTCCTGGCTGTGTATATATCCTCTTTTGGATGCCTAATGTTACACATTTTTGTACTTTATTTTTGCCATTTTTGTACCCCTGAGAAATAACCATTTTACTCTTCTTTTCTAAGTATCAGGTCTTTGGTTTCCCAATTTTATTGCATCTTATTCTAATTCATTAATTTCTGGTTTTACTTTTATTAGTGTTTTCTATGCCTTTTCTAGGATGTTTTCATTGTTCTTTGCTTCTAGAATTGAATGAAAGTTAATTTCATTCACTTTTTTCATATTTGATAGTAAATTACATAAGCATATAAATTTTCTTGAGCATAGCTTTGTGAGAGGTTATCTTTGAGCCATAGTGATAGTTTGACCAATCTTTATAGTTAATTTTGCATTCTGCTTCAATCAAAATTAAAAATGAAAAAAATAAATGTTTTTTTCTAAACTTAGTTTTAAAGCTATTGTTTTTGTAATTATATAATTATGAAGTGGGTATTTTGTCAAAAGTTGTCATTTAGCATTAAATATTTGGTCTGTTTGCCTTATAATTAGTCATTTGTGATTTATAGAATTTCTACTCTTGTGACTAGTAAAATTGTCTTTTTTAGTATTGGGATATGATCTTTCTGTGTAAACACTACATTAGTATCCAAAAATTATATTTTCTATAGTTATGTTTTATATATACCTATTAAGGAAGCATTAATTAATGAGGTTTTTTATCATTTAAAGTTTTTGTCTTCTCAGTGTGTCAAAGACTGAAATTCGTGCTTTAGACTTTTACTATAATTATGGCATTGTCAGTTTCTCCTTGTGTTTCTAACAGTTTTTCCTTTATGTTGCTTAATGTCTTCTTCTCTTGAATGTTATGTCTTCATTCTGGATTATTTATTTTGAAGTATAAAATAACATTTTTGGTATCTTTTTATGCTGTTGCTCTCCCAGTCTCTCTTGCTTGTTTTTAACTTTGCTACATCTGCTCTCTGCATTTTCATTTGCCTACTAAGCTATTGCTGCTCTTGCCTTTCGTAACTTCTTTTCCCAGTTTTGTTGAGGTGTAATTGACCAATAAAACTGTGACATACTTAAAGTGTATAACATGATGATATACCTATACATTGTAAAAGGATCCCCCCTGTCCCATGAAGTTAACTAACACAACGATTACCTTATATATTTACATATTTGTTTTTTTCGTGAGAATATTTAAGTCCTTCTATCTTAGCAAGTTTCAGTCCTAGAGTTATCAACTATAGTGCTATGTTATACATTAGATCCTCAGACTTTATTCACCTTATAACTGAAACTTTACTAACCTCTCCCTATATCCCCAACCCCTAGGCCCCTGGCAACCACTTTTCTATGCTCTGTCTCTTCTCTAGTTTTTTTGTTGTAGGCTTATCTGTTTTTGCAAATAGCTTATATTCTAGTTCTCTTCTGCATTTTGAACTGACACGAGACATTGCTCTTTAATAATTTGCAATATTTTTATAACTGATATGTTTTGGCTTATTTAAATTCTCTTGTAATTCCTACTGTCACTTTCCTTTATCTTTTCCCTCTTTTTAAAAATTTTCCTATGTGATTTAAAAGTTGTAGCTTTCATGGGTAAATCAAAACTGTGCTGAAGCATTCTGTTCAATTAAACAAAATCTATTTTATCCAGTTAGTGGGCGAATGCCAGGCCCGGGAATGTCCCTGGGAATGTGACAAGGGTCTGGTGCTTCCCTCTAAGAGCTCTCCTATCACGCAGAGTAGCTGCCGTAAACGCTTCTCACGATATGCAGAGGAAGATATTCTCACTTCTTTATTATCCTGCAACAATTCTGTCTTGTATGCCAGGTAATAGAGATTTGTTATTATTTTAACAAATAACTTAAATTTACACAAAAGTTATAAGAATAGTATGATGGATATCCACATACTCTTTGTCTAGACTGGCCAAATGGTAACATCTTGCACATTTACATTGTGTGTGAGTGTGTGTATACTAAATCATTTTATATGTGGTAATTATAATAACTCTACATCTTTAATCATGTTAGTAAAAATTTTCTAAGAACAAGGACATTCTTTTATATTGCTGCAGCACAACAATCAAATAATAGATTGTGGTCACCTAAAATACAGCTCATATGTGCATATTATTAATCTTCCCAATAACGTCCTTTGGGAAAATAAAATACATTTTTCTTCTGGTGGATACTTTAGCCAACTGACCAAAGGAACGCCGTCGTTAGGGCAAAATCCATACCATGTGCCTCGCCTCTTGACATGATGCTGAAAAGGATACAGCGTGACTTCGGTAGTATTACTGCACAGAATGCTTAATCTGAATCTGGTCATGAGGAAACATCAGACAAACCCAAGTTGAATAAAATTCTGCAATATAACTGGATTGTCCTCTTCAACTGTCAAGGTTTAGAAATGCCAAGGGTGAGGAACGAATCCAGGTTAAAGGTGTTGTTAAGGACCTGACAACTGAGTACAGCGCATCACCCTGGATGGGACTGGAGCAAAACAGCTCTAAAGCAGGAGTTGGCAACCTATTTCTGTGAAGAGCCAGATAAAATATTTTTGGCTTTATGGACCATATGGTCTCTGTTGCAACTACTTTACTCTGTGGTTGTATGCAAAAGCAGCCATGGACAACATGTAAACAAACGGGTATGGTTTTCATCCAATAAAATTTTACTTGTAGAAACAGATGGCAGGTGGGCTGTAGTTTGTAGATCCCTCCTCTAAAAAGCATTATTGGGATGACTGGCAAAACTTGAATATGGACAGAGGATTAGCTAACATGTTCAGTTTATTTTTTCAGTGTTAAATTTCCTAAAATCAGTAACTGTGTGTTGGTTATGTAAGAGAATGTCCTTCTTAGGAACACACACACATACATATAAAATGAGATACAGAGAGGATGTCATGTATGAATAGATAGAGAGAGAGACTGGTAGACAGATGATGGATAGACAGATCTTTTCTAATCTAATCTATATCTTTTTCTTTTTCTGATTCAGGCTCTAATCCAGGGCCATGCCTTTTCTTCAGCTTCCTTTAACAGGGAATGATTTCTCTTCTTTTTCTTTCATGATTTTGACATCTTAAAGAATCAAGGTTTTTTTGTGTTGTTTTGTTTTGTTTTTTGGTAGCATATCCCTCCATTTGTGTTTACCTCAGGATTAGGTTTGTGCTATGCATTTTTGGTAGAACTACTGCAAATGTGATAGTCTGTCTCCCTCAGCAATTACCTCAGGAGGCACATAATGCTAACTTATTCTGCTGTTGGTGAGGTCAGCATTGATCACTTGGTAGACATGGGGTTTTCCAGATTTCTTTCCTATAAAGGTAACTTGGTTCCTCATTCTTAATTTACTATATTCAAATTTATTCAAACAGCCTTCATAGTGAAATCTGACATCTTCTTCTGTTTGTCGGAGCCACCAACGTTTGCATTGTTTACACTTATACAAAAGAACCATCTGCCTTGTACTGGTGACCTTCGAACTCAATAGATGCTTGTGAAATCCTCCTGTAAGAGTCGACATTTGTTTCTGTCACATCAAAAATTCTTTCCGTTATATTTGCACATCACAGCACAACACAGAGGCTGGGCCTCTGAATCATGTGGGTGGACCCCTTGCAGTGGCTCAGTATGTGTAAGAGCACGCTCTTCTAGTTAAAGGTTAATGTGCAAATACCAAATAACAACCACAGCCGGGTGTGAGGTGGTGGCTTTGATTCATAGACCTTTCAAGGCTGCTGTGAATTGCATTACTATAGTTGGAAGGTTTTTATTAAAAGTTATACATTATAATAACCTAGATTTAAAAAAAAGAAGAATATATGTCTTAAGATATTTTTGTACCAACTGCACAGCTAATTAAGAGTTCAGAAAATAAAAAATACCAAGTTTAAGGCTTTGAATGTTTCCAGTGATGTTTAGAACTGAAAAGGTATACATGTGGTGATGAAGGTGGTTATGAAAGTGTGGTTATGCTTTAGTGGCACACCTCAGGGGGGACCAGCAAGGGAGCCAGGACCCCAGAGATGCTCATTTGGGTTGGACACACGCACATCTGTCATCAGATCTGCTTTAACAAGTGGGCCTCCTGGCACAGGCATGGCCATGTGATGGGTTACCTATGAGAAGAATAAATGAATAAGTGAATTGAACAGAAGGCATGGAAGTGTTCCATCCACATATGGCCATGAGGTTGTAATGTGGATACACCCTTCATGAGGAATGAAGCAACATGACGGGATTACCTGTAATGGAAAATGACAAGCACCTTACAAAGCCGGGGGATTAAGAGAATTTTCAAGCTTGACACCTTAGAGCTGAAATAGGAAATCATTTGGGGTTCCTTCACCTTGATGGATAGGGCCATGTAGTATATTTTGGCTTTGAAAACAAATATACCCAGAAGAATAAAGAGGACGCAAGTGCCGAAAGAGAGTACATTCAAAAGCCACTGTCCTCCCAATTATCTTTGGAAAAGAGAGAGATATATTGAACGATGTTGTTCAAGATGATCAATGGTTTCCTGTCTGGAAAATAGAAAAAATTTTAATTTTCTATGGTGTGTGGAAGACACCAATTTATATCTTTTCAGAGGCTACGCTTAAGGTGCAGAGAGTGAGCACACCTACCATAGCCTCTTCCATCACTATCTTCATGGAAAAGGATCTGATACATTCACCTTAGGAAGATATGCAGCAGTGCATTTCCCCCCTCGAGGAGGTGTTAGTGGGCATTCCTTTCAGACGTGGGCCAGCAGAACAGCTGGGCAGAAAGGAGTGTGGGAGGAGTGGGAAAGGGTGCTCAGCTACCGCCAGAGCACGCAGTTGCTTGTCAGGCTCTGGGATCCATGGGGCAGAATCTGTGTTGAGCAAAAAATGACCTGAGAAGCCCAGAGCCACTCCAGCAGGAGCCAGAGAACCAAAGCTTGAGGCAGGAGTGATTTGTGCATGAGGGAGGAGTGGGTATAGCTGTTCCCTTTGCTTTCACCGGCCGGGCATATACTGAGTGGCTTTCATCCCAACAGCCCTGCTCATTCCCCAAATGCTCACTCTAATTCCTGCTGCCCACGGATGCCCCACCCCAGTTTGGGCCACAGTCCTTGTTGTGGGTTTGAGAGGAGGCAGGGACTTCTGGTAAGAACTGAGTAGGAAATGGAAAAGATTTTCCAGCATGATACTCCTGATGTTAATGTGGATTTCTCCTCCCTAGGGAGTCTGCGTCACCTCCCCATTCCTCTCTACTACCCTTCCTCCCTCAGGGACTGCTCTATCTTGTAGAAGCCACCCTGGGTAACTACAGTTCTCCACGTATGTAATCTGCTTCCAGCCCAATTTTCCATCTGAGTTAAAATCCAGTGAGGTGAAGCATTTGACCTTGATTCCCAGTGAGCGTGTGACTGGGTCTACATTTAGAAGAGAACTCATTGTCTCCCCCCAGGATTTCTCACGGCAGCAGCCATGTCCCTGAGCCTTTCAGCTGCACTTAGATGTGGTCTAGTTTAATAACCACTTAAGCACTAGAAGGAGGTTTGTCAACCAAGATCAGCTGACAGGACATTCTAAAGAGTCCTTCACCCTTCCTAAGAACCATCAACCCTTCCATCAATTAACAGATCGACCAACTTTTATAATTTAGTATGATAAAATTTTTCAGAGGACATGCTTGTCTCCTAATCATTCCTTTTAGCACCCTTATCACTGGGGACAATTTGCAAGTTTTGTAAAAAAGAAGCTTGAAGAGGCAGGCAATGAGAACCTTCAGAGGAGCCTTCTTACTCATTGCTTGGGATAAATTATTTTCCAGCCTCTTATTCTATTCTTTCTTTTAAACATTCATTTCTTTGTAAAAAGCAGCAAAACTATCTGTAATCTGATGCATTAAAACAGTTTCCTCCCATTACTAATGAAACCAATTTTTAGAACCAGCATTTGCTCTGGCAGTTTTAATTATGGACCTATTTCCAAATCTGAGCAGAGTATCCAGATATATTTATTCCAGAAGAAAAAATGTCTCCTTTCAGTTTGCCTAGAGAGCTTGTTTAGCATAATGAAAATCAAGAGCATTGGCTTGGTAAGGGACATGGGTAATGCAGAGAGATGGGAAACTTGCCCTGAAGTGCTTGGAGGTTTAGTAAGACACAGCCATGACTGCAAATATAGGCAGGGCCAGAGACAGTAGGGAGGGTGAGCATTCTGTGGGGAGGAAAGGAAGAAAATGAGTCAGAGCATCATGGATGCTGGAAACCACAGGTAGGGGTGGCTCTGTGGAGGTTTGGTTTAAATCCTTTCCCACTCCAGACGTGGATATGGAGATGTTGGCAGGGGTGGGGAGCATGTGGCATGTGTGGAGCTTTCCAGCTCCCTCTGCCTGTGCAGACCCCACTATCTGGCAGGGAATTCATTGGCGCACAAAATAGAATTTATTGGGGCAGGAGCTATGGATCCAGCTTTTCATACATGGGGGTTCCAGGTCCTGGGAAATACCCAACCTAAGAAGGTGTGTACAGGAGATAAGGTCTGTGAAGCACTGAGCCCAATGCCTTGAATGAATGGAAGGATGCAAGTTTATTCTGAGTCCTACAAGGTCTGTGATTTGGAGACCAAGATAAGATCCTAAGTGATCTTTATAATCTGGCCAACCACTCTGGGGTTGAGAAGAGGTCTGAAATATCAGCTTAGCCTAGCCAGGTCCTTACACACAGCACACTAGTGGGAAGAGATAGACAGAAGGGATAATAACTTAGCTTGGTCCAGAGCATACTGTCTGCCAAGCACTCTTTCAAATGCTCTACATGTCTTAACCTTCAATCCTCATAACACTCTGTAATACCATTATTAACCCCACTAACAGATGAGAAAATTGAAGCTCAGAAAAATGAAAGAACTTGCTGGGACTGATCCCAGTGGTAAGGACTATAATCAAAATGCCATAAGCAGATGACGGCTGTTTCTGAGGAAGAATATGGCTGTAGGAGTCCCCAGGAATGGGTAACTCACAGTCAGGTTGGGAGGTGGTTTGCGGCTCAAAGCAGTCCTTTCAGTTCTGCAGAAAACCCATGCCAGAGACCAGATTTAAGGGGACAAAAGACTTCCACTAGGGAGAGGCATGTGGCAATGAGTAGGCAGGAAGTTAGGACCCTAGAAAAGTGTGGAGGGCAAAAGAGCAAAGCAAGAAATGAGGCATGAAGACAAATACATTGCACTGGGGACACGTGGTGGGGATTAGCGAAAGCCTACAATCTAACACGGATAAGCGATGATTCAGAGTTAAAGCAGCAAGATAAATCCAGTCCCTGTCTGCAAACAGCCTGGCCTGCTGGAACTCACTAGCTCTGCTCAGGGTCTGGATGGCCTGATGGGAAGTTTCCAGGCCCTGAGGACTCAAAAGGAGCATGATTACTGAGGTCAGAACCCAACATAAAGTATGCAAAGTAAGAAAAAAAGCAAGCCATCTCTCCCAGGGAGCGGAGCACATGTGGCAGGTAAGGGGGCCTAGCAAAGGCTGAGATGGAATCCAGGATTCACAGTGGCCATTCAAGCAAAGGATGAGCTGATAATCGGCAGATGGGCAACATCAGATACATGTCCTGAGAAACAGTTAGGCAGCCATTTGTTATCAATTATTTCCAGAGGTACAGGTGGAAAGAACAACTGGCAACAGGTGACCATCACCTTCAAGAAGCCCAGGAAACTCACTGGTGAGATCAGAGAGTCCCAGAGGCACAGGTGAATGGAGAGACAGCACCACGGGATGACCAAGCATTCAGACAGTATTGCAGGATCCCACCAACATGTATCCCTTGCTATCCAAATTCTCTGTTATCTAAACACAAGTATTGCACAGAGTTGGATAGGTAGGATTTTAGTATCAGGGATGCAGTCTTATGGAGATTGGGTTCTGTGGAGTAGATTATCCTGAAACTGGAAGGACAAGGAAGGACTTTAACGTCAGGTTAATGGATATAGGATCCCAAATAAGTGCCAAATGGCCTTTACTTGTGAGGTCTCAACCCTATGGACCTCTCCTGTCTGGATCTACTGGACAGTGTGGCTATTTAAGGTTGTAATTCTTTTGCACTTGTTTCTCATGTTGCAAGTCCTCCTCCCCTCCAGGATGAGTGGGCCCAACCCAGTGGAAAGCAATTGCACACCAGACCCAAAAGCCTGCTGTAAAGGCCTCTTCCAGAGGTTCCAAGTCACGTGGACCACCACCCAACACAGCTCTGAGAAATCCTGGGCTGTGAGGATGGTCAACCTAAGTCTCAACCCTGAAAGGGATTTTCTGACTTTTTTATTTTCTGATTTTTTCATACTTGGTAATGAAAGGAATCAAATCAGAACCTCCCCCACCACCCTATCCCATACACACACATTCTCTGTGTCCTGAGGAATCAGCCTCTGTCCCATAATTGGCGCTTTTCTTCCTTCCAGGAACTACTTCTTTTGTTCGACCTTGCCACAGCCCATCTTCCCTGTCAGGTGTGATTCAGTCACCCTTCTCCTCCCTCTCCACTAAAGTGGCCTCTGCCGGCACTGTCCTCACTCCTTGGCTCCCCTGCCAACCTCTGGAGCAGATGGTAAACGACTCTGAAGCCTTCATTCCCATGGAAAATGACAGCAGACAGCAAGGGCTGGGTGCAGCAGTGTGGTTTCATGGGACTCAGCCAGGCCGTGCTCCCGTCCAAACTCCAGCCCTACTTGGGTCCATGGCTCCCCCCACTCCCTCGCTCTCTCTGCTGCCTTTCAGCTCCTTACATGGGTTGGAGCTCCGTCCTCCAACAGGCTCTCAGTACTTGCTTTTCGTTCTGCCTGACCTGATCCTCCCTCTTTTCTTCACTGCCTCCTGTGCATCCTTAAGATTTAAGTTCATTCATCACTTCCTTGGGGAAGTCTTCTCTGACCTGCTTATCAGGCACATGCTTGCCCTGAGAGCCCCATGGCCTGCACTTGTGAAGGTCTAATCATATATCTATTCCTGTGGCTATTTGATTAGCTTCAAAATCCTTCCCTGAGCTGTAAATTCCCTTATTTCATTCACTCCAGCATCCAGCACAGGACATGCCACTTCCTAGGTGTCCTGTGAATAGTTGTTGAATGAATGCATGTCCTTGTGAACCACACTAACAACCCAGAGCCTGTATTTCCATATATACCCAGTGATGTGAGTAACCTGCCAGAGTGACTGTGGTGAAGATTGAATCATGAATCGTCTATTAAGGTCCCCACGTGGTGCCTGACACACAGGGGCATCCCATACCTTCAGATTCTCTTGTTTTCTTCTTTACAGTACCCAAGAGCAGTGAGGCCTTCCTACCCCTGCCTGGGGCTCTAAGTGCCATTAACCTTGAGAAGGGCACAAAGCGCTGAGCATATTGACCTTGATGTCACACCAACCTGTAGTGTGACCATGATAACACTTTATCTTTCCCAAGCCTCACTTTTCTCACCTGTGGAGTGGGAATTTTAATAATACCTAGCTCATAGGGATGTCATTGATAATACATGGAACAGCGCTTACAACAGTCTGTCATGTCATCGTCAGGAAGTGGTGCTTGCTATTATTATATTTATCTCTATCACTGGGACTCACTTAGAAGACACTCATGAAAAGGAATTATGAAAACTGGGCCAGAGTTTGCCATACCTCAAACGTCCTGTTAGGATCCCGAGTGGAACCAGCTAGATGGCCATCTCTCTGACCAGGTGGGAGGTCCTTCAAAGCCAGGGAAACATGGCCATGCCGTTTCGGTTAGAGGATTGCCTTTTCTAAGTTGGCTTCTCAGCCTTGTCAATTCAGCAAGCTGCATTTTACTGAGATTTGAAAATGCTCCCTTGATCACATTTCCACTCATCTTTTCTGAATACAGCTTTCTTTGAACCCTACTAAGATTGGCAGTGGCATTTTTCAATTCTCAAAGGACATCCCAGAGGATAAAGGAAAATACCATCCACTGGAGTTGGCCGTGTATTACTCAGAAAAGAGTTCATAGGAGACCAGCTTGAGTTCTAGGTGGACAAGGAAAAGAAAAATTGCAAAGGATGAGCTGAACAGATGAACAAAGAAAGTGGGGGGAAAAAAAAGAAATGAAAAGAAGAGAAAAAATTAAAAAGAGAAAATGTATACTTTTTGTCTCAGAGACAGACTGTATCTGAATTCTTAAACAGAAGCAGGACCACCTTAATGGGGAGATTTAAGGAGGAGTAGATACTAAACTCAGGATTCTCCCCCATAAGATTTCTCCACATAGGATATTACGAAGAGGAGACTGGGACTTTATTGAAGGAACCTGACAGCAACTCCTTATCCTAAGGTAGAGGGTCTGTCCAGTTAGCCTATAAGCCCCATGACTGCACATCTGCTACAAGAAGGTGAATTTCTTACAGAAACTCTGACAAAAATCTAGGACAGAGCAGGGACAGGACAAGTAGGTCATTGAAAATTCTTAGGAAAGACTCCTGTCAACAGCTCTGTCCTGCATGTGGATTTAACTCCAGGTAATCTCTATAAATTGGGAACTGAAACTAGGACAATTCAAGACCCTCCTTTGAGCAATACAGGATTAAGCTCTGCCTTCTGCCAATGAAGATGGAACTTGTTTAGGCTCTGTCTTATGTTGGTAACCTGCTCTGTAAGCTGCATGGAACATGAATTACAAAGAATTCAATCGTTCTTCAGGATTAATAGGGTCAACGAGGCATATCTGAGAGCAATTTAACCATATACTATAGGACACAGGCAATTATATGCGGTTATTTTCATTGTGCGCACACACACACACACACACACACACAAACACACACATACATGCTCATCAGGCTCTACTTAATATACTTTGGGATTCTGTATTATCATTCCCTCAGCACCAAATTGAAGAGCTGCTTGATCCTCGTGGTCAAAGAAAATCTGTCTTTCTTGGTTATGTTTTCTTCTTCTTCACTTCTCCCTTGCTCACTCTTTCATTTGCATTCTTGCAGATTGGGAACATATTGGAACCACAGAGACCAGAGCTCAGATGCCATCTGTGCCACTTACTAAGTGTATAGCCTCTGGCATGCTGCAAACTCTGTGTCCATTCCCCCCACTAGAGGACCAGAATAACAACAGCTGCCTCCATAGATTGGTTTAAGGATTAAATGTCATCAGAGAGGTGAAACGCCCTAAAACATGCTTGGTGAGAGGGAGGCTGAGTAAATGTTAATTCTTCTACTTTCTGCCTTCCATATTCTAGTATACATTGGACTCATCTCATATTTACTTCAATTTTTACATGAACCACAGGAAACTTTTCAATCTGCCCTGTGTCAAAGTATGGATTTTAACCTGGAATCTTCATCAACCATGTAAAAAAGCTCTAGCAACAACTTTTCTCAATTAGCTCTTTTTCAGGCTTGTGTACTGCTTGAACTGTGGGAGATCTTCTCTCCCTAATTCTAAATTGATTATTGGAAACAGATTTTATTTCTCTTCTTTCTATTTGCATCACGTTGGGAGGAGGAATTTTTGGATTGCCATGGCTTTCCTTGAACAAGAGAACCACTTTCAAATTGAATGCTCATTAAAAATTTCATTCCAGTTGACAAAGTCTTTGCAAATTCCAGACATGGCCCTGGGTAATTTAGCCATGACTTGCATTGCCATAGTGATGCAGACAAAGCACAAAGTAGCTTCTATTCCCACTGTTTGGACCTTAACCCTCTTGTGCTTAGGGCTGAGAGGAGGATCCCCATGTGGTTGGGCTGGGGTTGCAGAGCATTTGGGAATCAACCACTGTAGTTGGCAGGGAAGTGGATCCCTGGGCTGGGTAGGGCAGAGAGTTCCTGTAATTGAGAGTAATTATGCTGACAAAAAGGGGAAGTGTAAGGGCACCTCATAATTATAAACAGATGTGTCTGAATAATGGCAACCGGTCTTTCAGGGGCCCAGCAGACTGGTGCTTCAGCAGAGACTCATCTCCCTAGTGGGACAGAGATGCTTTAACACCTCTGATAACCCAAACAGGACAAGGCAAAGCAATTGAGCTGTTTTCAGAGAAAACTATACATAAGGAAATCAGATGGGGAGGGCAGTGTAATAGGAAAAATGCAGGTTTTGGAACCAGGTAGTCTGGTTTACATAGCAGATAAACCACTTAATAGCTGGGTGATTTCACCTTAGCTGTTTAAGCAGTCTGTGTCGCAGTTTCCTTCTCTGTTAACTGGCTGGAATGGTACCCATTGCACGGAGGTGTTAGTAGAACTTGGAAAGTATAGGTAAACTGTCTAGCACAGAGCAGGCACACAATGAGCTCCTAGTCCAAACAGCGGCCATAGTTTACATTCTCCTACCTGGTCTCCATCCTGCTTCCTGTCTGACCACAAGATTATTTGTTCTCCAGAGGAATTTATTTTTAAAAACCTAAGTCGGAATACACAACTGCTCAAAACTTTCTAACAGCTTCTCATACACTTGGATTAAAATTCAGGATCCTTATCCTATTAAGATCTGGTTTCAGCTCTTAGGAACCTCCAACCTCCTATTCTCCCACTATGTCCTAACGTCCTCCACCCAAGACTACCTCTTGGTTCTATAAACCTACCAAGCTTGTTCCATGAGATGTTTGCATTCCTGCCTTCTTCTCACCACTCATTTCCCAGCCTAAATATGATAACTTGAAAGAGGCCTTCTTTGACTACTGTCTTGGTTGGGTTTCCTAGAAACAGACCCTGAGAGAAGGGATTGGGACCACATGTGTTATGTTTAGGAAACACCTATAAAGGGGCAAGAGAAATAGAGGGAGAGAGAAAAATAGAACAAAGACGTGGTCTTGGATGTGGTTTTAGGTAATGTCTAGCTTTGGACTAATCAATAGATTGTAGTGGTTGGTTGGGAAGATCTGGAACGTATATCATTCCTCATACGTGGTCTGCCTTGAAATAAGGAGCCAGACTTTTATGCCACTGAATCAATCAGTCTTTGTCTGCCTCACCGGCGTTTCCAACCAGCCAAGGACAATTCTCCTGAAAAGGCTGCAGATTTAAGCCCCTGGCCACTAAATTATCCTCCACCCGCTGGAGGACACAGGCACTGGCTTATAAATAGGATCTAGCAGGACATCAGCTCACCTGCCTCAAACACCTGGTGCAGCATCGCACCTATGCACTCCGTCCCATACACCTATGGTCACTCATAGGCTTATTAATCATCTGATATTTTTCTTGCATAATTTATTGAACTTCTGTCTCCCTGACTAGAGTATAGGATACTGACAGCAACAACCTTCTCTGTTTTGTTCCTGGACACATCTCTAAACACTGGTTTAATGAGTGAACGTTCATTACCACATACCTGCTCCCAAAAAAAAAGGTTTATGTTCAGATAAAGAATGTATCAAAACCAAATTAAGATGGAACCACCCTTGTTGGGGTCACCTCCTCAGTGGAGTTTCGTTGTCCCTTGCTGTGTTCCTGTCCCATTAGTGTGAAGCGGGCTGGTATATTTCTTTTTAATAGATTATTTTGGTATCATTAATCTACAATTACATGTGCAATATTATGGTGATTAAACTACCCCCTTCATCAGGTCCCCCCCACCAACCCCATTACAGTCACTGTCCATCAGCGTAGTGAGATGCTATAGAGTCACCACTTGTCTTCTCTGAGTTGTACAGCCCTCCCCGTGCCCCCCCAACATTACATCTGCTAATCGTAATGCCCCTTTTTCCCTCTTATCCTTCCCTTTGCACCCATCTTCCCCAGTTCCTTTCCCTTTGGTAACTATTAGTCCGTTCTTGGGTTCTGTGAGTCTGCTGCTGTATTGTTCCTTCAGTTTTCTTCTTTGTTCTTATACTCCACATATGAGTGAAATCATTTGGTACTTGTCTTTTTCGGCATGGCTTATTTCACCGAGGATAGTACTCTCTAGCTCCATCCATGCTGTTGCAAATGGTAGGATTTGTTTTCTTCTTATGGCTGTATAATACTCCATTGTGTATATGTACTACCTCTTCTTTATCCATTCATCTACTGATGAACACTTAGGTTGCTTCCATTTCTTGGCTATTGTAAATAGTGCTGCAATAAACATAGGGGTGCATCTGTCCTTTTCAAATTGGGCTGCTGCATTCTTAGGGTAAATTCCTAGGAGTGGAATTCCTGGGTCAAATGGTATTTCTATTTTGAGTTTTTTGAGGAACGTCCATACTGCTTTCCACAATGGTTGAACTAATTTGCAGTCCCACCAGCAGTGTAGGAGGGTTCCCTTTTCTCCACATCCTCACCAACATTTGTTGTTGTTTGTGTTTTGGATGTTGGCCATTCTCACTGGTGTGAGGTGATATCTCATTGTGGTTTTAATCTGCATTTCTCTGATGATTAGTGATGTGAAGCATCTTTTCATGTGCCTGTTGGCCATCTGAGTTTCTTCTTTGGAGAAGTGTCTATTCATGTCCTCTGCCCATTTCTTAATTGGATTATTTACTTTATGTTTGTTGAGGTGCATGAGTTCTTTATATATTTTGGATGTCAACCCTTTATCAGATACGTTTTTTATGAATATATTCTCCCATACTGTAGGATGTCTTTTTGTTCTAATGATGGTGTCCTTTGCTGTACAGAAGCTTTTCAGCTTGATATAGTCCCACTTGTTCATTTTTGCTTTTGTTTCCCTTGCTCGGGGAGATATGTTCATAAAGAAGTCGCTCATGTTTATGTCTAAGAAATTTTTGCCTATGTTTTTTTCTAAGAGTTTTATGGTTTCATGACTTCCATTCAGGTCTTTGATCCATTTTGAGTTGACTTTTGTGTATGGGGCTAGACAGTAGTCCAGTTTCATTCTCTTAAATGTAGCTGCCCAGGTTTGCCAACACCAGTTGCTGAAGACGCTCTCATCTACCCATTGTATATCCAAGGCTCCTTTATCAAATATTAATTGACTGTATATGTTTGGGTTAATGTTTGGATTTTCTATTCTGTTCCACTGGTCTGTGGGTCTGTTTTTGCACCAATACCAAATTGTCTTGATTACTGTGGCTTTGTAGTAGAGCTTGAAGTCAG
>JAVSCE010006134.1:0-58186 GCA_032199065.1 Smutsia gigantea
AGAACTAATATCTGAATTCAGCAAAGTTGCAGGATACAAAATTAACACACAGAAATCTGTTGCTTTCCTATACACTAATGATGAACTAACAGAAAGAGAAATCAGAGAAACAATTCCATTCACAATTGAATCAAAAAGAATAAAATACCTAGAAATAAACCTAATGAAGGAAGTGAAAGGCCTGTACTCTGAAAACTACAAGACACTCCTAAGAGAAATTAAACAGGACACTAACAAATGGAAATGCATCCCATGCTATTGGCTAGGAAGAATAAATATTGTCAAAATGGCTATACTACCTAAAGCAATCTACAGATTCAATGCAATCCCTATCAAACTACCAACAGCTTTCTTCAGTGAACTGGAACAAATAATTCTAAAATTCATATGGAACCACAAAAGACCCCGAATAGCCAAAGCAATCCTGAGAAGGAGGAATAAAACAGGGGGAATTACGCTCCCTGACTTCAGCTCTACTACAAAGCCACAGTAATCAAGACAATTTGGTATTGGCACAAAAACAGACTCACAGACCAGTGGAACAGAATAGAAAATCCAAACATTAACCCAAGCATATACAGTCAATTAATATTTGATAAAGGAGCCTTGGATATACAATGGGGAGATGACAGCCTCTTCAGCAGCTGGTGTTGGAAAAACTGGACAGCTACATGTAAGAGAATGAAACTGGACTACTGTCTAGCCCCATACACAAAGGTAAACTCAAGGTGGATCAAAGACCTGAATGTAAGTCATGAAACCATAAAACTCTTAGAAAAAAACATAGGCAAAAATCTCTTGGACATAAACATGAGCAACTTCTTCATGAACATATCTCCCCGGGCAAGGGAAACAAAAGCAAAAATGAACAAGTGGGACTATATCAAGCTGAAAAGCTTCTGTACAGCAAAGGACACCATCAGTAGAACAAAAAGACATCCTACAGTATGGGAGAATATATTCATAAAAAACGTATCTGATAAAGGGTTGACATCCAAAATATATAAAGAACTCATGCACCTCAACAAACAGAAAGCAAATAATCCAATTAAGAAATGGGCAGAGGACATGAATAGACACTTCTCCAAAGAAGAAATTCAGATGGCCAACAGGCACATGAAAAGATGCTCCACATCGCTAATCATCAGAGAAATGCAGATTAAAACCACAATGAGATATCACCTCACACAAGTGAGGATGGCCAACATCCAAAACACAAACAACAACAAATGTTGGCGAGGATGTGGAGAAAAGGGAACCCTCCTACACTGCTGGTGGGAATGCAAATTAGTTCAACCATTGTGGAAAGCAGTATGGAGGTTCCTCAAAAAACTCAAAATAGAAACACCATTTGACCCAGGAATCCACTCCTAGGAATTTACCCTAAGAATGCAGCAGCCCAGTTTGAAAAAGACATATGCACCCCTATGTTTATCGCAGCACTATTTACAATAGCCAAGAAATGGAAGCAACCTAAGTGTCCATCAGTAGATGAATGGATAAAGAAGAGGTGGTACATATACACAATGGAATATTATTCAGCCATAAGAAGAAAACAAATCCTACCATTTGCAACAACATCGATGGAGCTAGAACGTATTATGCTCAGTGAAATAAGCCAAGCTGAAAAAGACAAGTACCAAATGATTTCACTCATATGTGGAGTATAAGAACAAAGAAAAAACTGAAGGAACAAAACGGCCACAGACTCACAGAACCCAAGAACGGACTAATAGTTACCAAAGGGAAAGGGACTGGGGAGGATGGGTGGGAAGGGAGAGACATGGGGTAAAAAGGGGCATTACGATTAGCAGAGATAGTGTGGGGGGGCACGGGGAGGGCTGTACAACTCAGAGAAGACAAGTAGTGACTCTATAGCATCTCACTACACTGACGGACAGTGACTGTAATGGGATTGGTGTGGGGGACCTGATGAAAGGGGTAGTTTAATAACCATAATATTGCACATGTAATTGTAGATTAATGATACCAAAATAAATTATTTAAAAAAAACTGAAGAAATTAACAAAACTTACCTAAAATAAATAGTATGGGGAATACAGTGTGGGTTGAAATTGAATATATATAAGTATGTATTTAAGAGGTCAGCTGGTTTTGAGCTCTTACCCACTAATAAGCATTACTATGTACCTCAAACATGCAAAGAGAATAACTAACACTTAGAAATATTTTAAGTGATTTTTTTTTTTGTAGCAGAATAACCATAAACTTTTAACCATCTTTGGCAATTAAAAGGCAACTTGTTATTTGTAAACCATTCAGGAAATACTGCCCCCTACAGAGTATGTTAAAAGAACAAAGAATGTTCTATTGAAATATAACCCAACAGGAGCAATTTTTAAAAATTCTAGTGATTAATAATATGTAATGACTAACAGGATTATTAGAGGAAAAATGAATTCTATGGAGATGACTGGAATTTGATTTTCCTCCCACTGATGTTTATGCTCATACACAATATCCTTCTATACAAAAGTATATGTATCAACCCACAAATGTTCCAAGGCTAAATAACGTAGGTAAATAGAAGAATGTGCTGAGTTAAGTGATGGGGATCGTAGATTTGGGCTCTGAGGATGTGAGGAAAGTAGAAGGAATTTGCGTGGCCTCATGGCAGAATCCAGGGAGAGAAAGACGAGGGGCTGGGTCAGTCCTCACTCCCACTCAGCTCGCGAGGGCCCCGGCTCTGAGGTCCCTCCTTTCTGTGATTAGCTGGTGTGTTAAGTGGTCAGCAAAAACAGGTACCAACAGTACTTCACGAGAGGATTTGAATTCTGTGCTATCTGGGTTTCCTGAAAGCACTATGATTGTTACATTCTTAGAAACATTTTAATTGCAATGGGGAATTGACTGGGATATAAAAAGCTTAAGAAGAATTTAGAATGAGGAAGAAAAGAGAAAAGTGAGAATTCTTACCTCCTGGGTGGGGAGAGGAGAATTGGGTGATAATATTAAAGAAGCAATCAATTCTGGCGACTAGTTACTGAAATAGGAATGCAACAATTAAGTAGTTTTATGGCTACAGGGCAAATTAGGGGTCAGACAGCATACCAGCTCCAAATTTTCACTAATGAAACTATGCTGTTCTATGAACTCCCCACTGCTGTTCACTTACAATGTTCAGAACACATCCCTCCATCTTTCTACGTCTAAATACTACCTGTCAAATCCCAATTCAAATTTCACATCCTAAATGAAGCTCTCTCTGAATCCTGGTGAAATATCACCTCTTCTTTTCTTGAACTATTTGGTCTGCATTTCATGTAAGGTACTTACCTCTGTCTACTGTATATTTTATGTTTTTGATGAACATCTCAGCCCCACTACTAGCACACGTGCTCCCAAATACAGGACATGAGTCTAATTCATCTTCCTGCAAAATGGGTAAAGTTCCTTATACTTATAGGGTACTTTGTACATAATAAGTAGTGTTTTCATAGGCATTAACAAAATACCTGTTGAATGAATAAGTTAATAGATGAATTCACCAACCAATTATCAAGTGCTTTAGAGTGAGAGGAAATTACAGTAGATGCTGAGAATCAGAAGTCAAATAGGCAGAGGCTCCCCTCTGTAGGTCACAGTTTATAAATGACTTAAAGCTAAGTCAGTTTCCCTGGCTTTTATATTTTCACTCACTGTGTATCTCCTTGGAGCTACTCACGATGAATGTAATTTTTTTTAACCTGGTAGTTGTATAATTCTCTGCCCCCACTAGAATTTTAATCTCCCCAAGCACAAATCATGGCCCTCCTGTTCATGACTGTACCTCCAAATCCAGCTCAGCACCTTGACTTAACAACAAAAGCTCAACAAACACTTGAATAACTCTCAAGACCATTTCACATAACGTCCTTAAGGGGTACAGATTAAAAGTCTCAACAAGGCTTTAAAATGTCCGTAATTGGGAACTCATAAATATTAAATATAGATAAACGTCACCATGGGAAAATCCTAGTGATTTAATCTCTCAGTTTTCAAATTTGGGGTAATCTTTACAATGCAATAAAAAGAAGCATTTGCTAATCTGACTGTGGACAGATCGAATTCAAATGCTAAAAACAAACTCCTCTTCAAGGTTGTATCAAAACTCAGAGCTCACACAATACACTTGCCATACCTCAATTTCTTTAACATTTTTCTTAACCATCAGCTCCGAGCCCTGTGCTATGACTCTTCTTTTCTTTCACAATGATTGTCACTAGATCTGTCTACAGAAGGTTAGTAAAGCAGTCATTTCTGCAAAATTGACTGAGCCCAGAAATGACTGATGTGTAAGGACCATTAATTCTTGAAATAAAACCAGCTTTCAGTTGGTAACAATAACTAATCTTCTGAAGGCTGTTTCTTGGGCTATTGCCTGCCATAAAGCTACTGGTCATCAGACCTCAAATGCTTATAGAAAGGTAGGTTTCTATTAGCTTTAAAGACAAACCAGAACTTTAGGAAACTGATTTTATTAGCCCCCCAATTTTTTATATAACTGCCTGAACAAAAATTACAATGTTTTCCACAAAACGGTGAATAAATTTAAATGTGAAACACTGAAGTATAGTGGTTAACAGCCTAGACTTAAAAAACAAAAGAAAACCTGTTTATAAAGGAAAGGAGACAACAGGACAGTGAGCTCTATGTACTCAGCCAGTACTGACTCAATGCCAACCCTGCTTCATCTGCACCTTGCCCACTTTCCCCAAGCAAAGTCTGCATTATTTTGAAGTAAATCCCAAGCTTCACAGAATTTCACTTTTAACTATTAACGCTTCAAGGGACACAGACACTGACTGAGTCAGCTCTCCCAATGCCTGGCTGTGTGACAGTGGGCAAGTAACTGAAGTTCTCTAGCTGCAAAATGGGAATAATAAATGCTACTTCTCGGCATTACAGTATGGATGGAAGGGAGAGGAGGCAGCTGAGGAGCGGAGCGCCTAGGACGGGCACACAGAAAGTGCCTGAAATGGTCGCCAGGGTTACTGTTACCGTAAGAGCGTATTAGGATATGACTCTTTCTGACTGATTTCCAATGAGGCTCACAAAGCAAACAACAGACACCAGGTTTTCCCATGTTTTTAGAAGAGATGCTAAATGCTCTCTATTCTAAGCTTGTAGAGAAATCAACAACAAAAAAAAACCTGATTGTTTATTACTCCTTAGCCTAATATTTACCTTTCAGAGTTTAAGGGTAAAGAGGTCCAGAAAATCCCTCTGGATAAAGTTGTTGTAGTGCTGTGGGGTTTCCACCACCTTTCACGAGGGAGAGAAGAAAGTACTTTCCTATCCCCTAAACCTAGAGTAAGGGGGTTCTAAGGGGGGGCCCTAAAGAATATAACCTACCTGCCTTGGAAACTGTGGGTATCAAGACTGGTATCTGCCCACACCTGATAAAAGAAACAGGATGGAGCAGGATGTGGTGGCGGAGTGGAGGGCCTCAGAGCAGGAGGTGGAAGTCAGCACCTCCTGCAACAGCCAAGGAGCCCCCATCCTAATGGCTGGCTTCCCAACTTCAGGCAGGCCTGAGCAGGGAAAGGCAAGATTTATTTTTTTAATCAAGTTCAAAAGGAACATTTTTAGGACTGAAAAAAGACTCCTTTTGTAATCTAAGTGGCAGAAAAAGTTACAGGATATTTATCATGTGTGTGTGTGTGTGTATGAGAGAGAGATATTTATAGGATGGATCTTCCATCCAGAAACAATAAAAGAAACAGAGGAATGAGCTCAAAGGGGGAACTGGGAGAAAAATGAAGTTGTTGCATCCCTTTCACCCCATGATGCTCAGCCTCTTCAATATAACAGCCACACGATATGTTCAATAGCTGAGCCAGAGTATAAAAGAGCGAGGAATGCCTTTATAAAGATTAATGAACTATAGACAGTCCACATAGTAAACTGTATAAACAGTGTATAATCAAACACTAAACTATGCCTTTCTAAATATAATAAAAGTTCTGAAGACATACTAGAAAAACTGCTCCCTTTTGATCCCTTTTTTCATTTCTTTTCCCTTTGATCCCTTTTTTCATTATGGAAGCAGCTAAATGATGCTTCCATAAAAGATTCTACGCACTCTTCCCAAAAGAATGGAACGAGGAGGAGGAAGCAAAAGTTGCTGAAGAGACAAGAACAGAGGGGAAAAAAAGGGGGTGACCATGTGCCCCAAGGGTACTGGGCAAGGGAAAGCAACTCCATGGACAAGGCCCAGCGCTAGGTACTACAGTACCTAGCAGGACAAGTCGGTTTTGTCCTTAAAGGATCTGGACTAGACATACAGCAACAATGTGAGATTAATGTATAGTCTTTTGGAGGTGGAAGAGGGTGGCAAAGGAATATGATACTGAAAACAGCCAGAGACCCAGTAAAGAATCCTGGTAAACGCCACTGTGAAGGCGGGTTAAGCAAACTCATGGCTCTTTTTATTATTTATTTATTTATTTTTATTGAGGTATTATTGATATACACTCTTATGAAGGTTTCACATAAAAAAAAATGTGGTTACTATATTCATCCATATTACCGTGCGTCCCCCCCCGCCCATACCCCATTGCAGTCACTATCTGGCTCTTTTTAAATGCAGATCTTACTCAGCCAGTTAAAATGACATAATCTATAGATTCTGAAGCCTCCCTACACTGGTTTTGGAAACTCGGTCCATTTAAGATCAATATTTCCTTGGAGGAAAGAAATATTCATTACTTTCAACTATGGAAGCACTAACCTGACCTTTATAATAAAAGGTATGATCACTGTCATTGCATTTTGAACTGAAGTAGGTACGAATTCACTCTTGGAAAACATTAAATGCCAAACCAGAGTTACCCCACTCAAATTATGGGGTGTCCAAAGAAATGAAACTCTTCACTGGCAATAATGACATCCCATGCAACCCACCTGTACAAACACAGGTTACAACCCCCATCCACAGACTGACATCCCTGTACTTATGGTGAGAATCCTAGACAGTACAGTTCCCTGTTTCAGCACCAACTAGCCACAACCCAAATTAGCTAGAGGACATACTACGTACGCTTTAAGGAGGGGGGATGAGACTCATTTTCAGCACACAGGCCTCCAGTGCATCGGATCAGATTTTCTGTTGCTATCCTGACACAGCTGATAAGACTATTTCCAGTCAGATTGATGATGATGAAAAAGTTAAGTCTAAATTTCAATTCTCACCTACTAAAACTATTAGAGTAACTGATTACCATGTAAGTCAAGGCAATCAAATTTGTTTTTGGTTATGCAATCAGAGAACTGATTACTTTTCAAATGAAAATCCAGAGAACTAGAGTGCTTTCCAGAATAAAAAACAGCAACTGTATGTGTGCATATGTGTGTGCGTGCACGCACACAGGCACGGGGGTTTTGCCAGTTTTCCATCTGGAAGCCATGATATAACAGCATAATCACAAACTGCATTCTGTTTAAATCTATGACTAATGTGCAGATAATCTAGCATGACTTAAGCAAGAAATTTAATTGTGACATGTACGGCACGTTCAACAATCAGTCATTTATAGTAGGTTGATCTTTCAAGGTATGTTTTGCGATTCAAGAAATATCTTGGATGGCAGGCAAGAAGAAATGACACGCAAAAAAACAAAGCAGTTTGTTTCCCACTGTTAAGTTAAAGAAGACAAATTTCTCAAGGTAGTTGCTCTGCTATCCTCTGATCAACAACCCTTAAGATAAAATACAGCTAGTCTAAACCAACTGGATTAATAAAAAGGCATCTTTCACTTAACTATGATTCATTTTTACAATTAGTGTCTTCTTTAAAAGCACCTACTTCAAATGTGACCTTTTCCCCCAGGGCAATAAGACTATAGGTCACACAGAAGTCAAAGAAAAACCTAGGTACACCTCCAGGAGGGACAAAAACCTTTAGAAATGTGATTCTTCCCTGGAAGCCAATGAAGCCACCCAGGTGTAAAGAGAACTTCCTTTCTTTCCCCTTCTTATCCCAAGTCTGAAAACTAAGCCCCCAGAAGCACCTGTATCTAAGGACAGAGAAAGGACGAGATTCCCCAGAGAAGAATGTAAGAAATGGCCATGAAGTATAGCAAGTGACTTTTAAATAAACATTCCAGAATGAATCCAGTCAAATAGATGTTGCTCCCTTTGAAGTCATACCTTAGAAATTATACATTTAATCCAAAGATGCTGTTACAGGAACTTTGGAATATGTTTCAGGGCTTACAATTTCCCACATCCTTAAAGCTAGCAAATACTTGTCTTTTCAGATTGGATTTAGCAATAGTCAGAAGTCTTCAGAGGAGCTGTGCTTTTCTTTGGAAAGCCATTCCTAACCTCCCAAGTCCAGGTTCCATGCCCTGTCCTTGTGATGGCTGTAGTTCCCCCAGCAGAGGGTTTTTCACACCATATTGGGATGGCTTGCTTATTTATCATTTGGCAACCTGGCAAAACTGTAAAACTTCCTAGGAGCAGGGACTCTATTTTATTATTATTATACCCACAATCCTAGCATAGTGCCTAGAAAATTACAGGCATCCAAGAAATAATGAATGATGCAATCGGCTATAATACAAAATGGTTTGGAATACTGTGTGTACCTTCTCTATCTACCCTCTCCACTCCTCTCATAAAAGAGTACCACAATCTTCCGTGTTATGATTTATCTGTATAGAGGGACTATTACTTTATATACCCAGGAGGAAAAGTGGTTGGATTAGATTATTTCCATTACCTATTATATACAGAAAAACAAAATCATGATTATATCCTCACACTAAAAACTTAGAACATTTTCACTCTTAAATCTGCAAGCATAGATCTCACTATGCTGATGGACAGTGACTGTAATGGGGTGGGGGGGGGACCTGATGAAGGGGGTAGTTTAATCACCATAATATTGCACATGTAATTGTAGATTAATGATACCAAAATAAACTTAAAGAAGAAATTAAAAAAAAATCTGCCAGCATAGTTTCTTACCTAGTTGCAGTATCTTTATAGTGTCTCTGCAGGCTTTCATCACCAGCTTGAAATGGCGATAAAGTGGGTAGCACAAAACTCTTCTTCCAAAAGACACCAGGATTTCATGAACATCAGTCCAAGTCTGTGAAGCATCATTTAAATAAGTAATCATTTCTATATTACACAAAAAACACACAACAAAATATGAAACTATTCGCTATTAAAAACTCTATGCCTGGACCATCATTAACCCAAGTAGAGGACAAATAATAACTGTGAAATGAGACTCTTTCTATATACCTTACAGTGAAATGCTGAATTGTAGTCTTTGTACTTCCTCATATCAACATACCAAAAATGTTCCGTAAAAATCACATATGTAGCAGGAAAGCTTTAAAAAGTCTTTTAAGAATTAAAATAGGAACCTAAAACACATGGCACTAACAAAATACAGATGTACATAAAAGACATTTCTAAATGATACATATTTCATGTTTTATAAGATGGTGTAGATAAAAGATGTAGAGCTCTTTAGTGAAATGTGTGCAGCCTCCCCTTTTTTTTGTTGGCTTTGAGCATGACCGATACATGGTATTTACTTCAGTAATTCGCTGTTACTCATCAAAGAGAAAACTACTGATTTCTGGAAAAAATGTGTTTTATCTTGAATAGTGTCAAACTGGCACCAATGGTAATTCAAAACATTAGACAAAGCCAATTTTATATGAAATTGTTTTTTAATTGGGTTTTATTTTTAAAATGCATTAAAAATATAACCTATATAAAATTTCAAGTATAAAAGTAAAACTAATAAAAAAATGAGAAAAAAAGAAAAAAATAGAAAAATAAAACTAAGGGGTTATCATAATTTCCATGAATATTAATCTGTAACAAATGAGAGATCTGATTAGGAATACCAAGAATCTGACAAAGAATAATTTATATCTAAGAACAATTATGGACTTTTTAATTTAAAGATTCTAGCAAAAATGGAAATACTTAAAAAAGTTTCACATAGCTATTAACATGTCTGGCAATTCTAGGTTATCTCAGAAACAATAAAAATTTCTAAATGAAATCATAAATAGATGAATTTATTCATGTAGATTTTAATAACTGACTATGACATTACCTAGCTACCAACCTTTGTTTTCAACCTAAGTTACCATACAATTATTACAAAAACCAGTTTGTCCAAATGCTGATCATGGCAATAAGTAGAACCCCAATGAAGTCTAGATAATGGTGCTTCTTCATCTTTAGTATGTATAAAATCCCTGGAGATTTTACTACAGATTCTGATTCAGTGGTTCTGGATTGAGATTCTATCTTTTTAACAAGCTCCCAGCCAAGGACTAGTCAAGCTGGTTAGTTCATGGACCATTCTTTGGAGTAACAAGATTCTCTGATAAAGTGTTTCAGTTCCTGTTCACATCTTATCTATTACTTGAACAAAGTGATGACTTGAAACAAACATGACTTTAGAATTTAAATGCACTGTATGTAGGGTTTAAACAGAAAAAAACCCAAAACCTTAACTGATGATACAATTATCAACTGACACTTTTTTGAAGTTTCTACTTTTAATTACTGCTTTGGTGTGTTCAGAACCAGTTTGCTCAGAACCAGTAAGTTTAAATATATCATTTTTGGGTATTTTTGGTAAGACCTATACAATTATTTTCTAGAAAATAGATATAAAAACAAATATTATCATACTAGAAGAGTTGTCAGATCTAACCACGCTAATTGCAGAAACTAGGATAAGAAATTTAAGCTATATGATCTAAGTTCCCTCATCTGTAAAATACCATACTATTTCTCTCACAGACTTAATGGAAGGAACAGGTGAGGTAACACATACAAAACACACAGCTCAGTTCCTGGGGGGTCAATGAGTGGCAGTTAGTAGTGTTATCAGCTAGAAAGTTTGCTTCCCATTTCTGAGCTCCGAGCCCCAATATCTGCCAACTTTAAAGATGCTTCAAACTGTACCCCGCATGCTCCCCCACCATGTGCCCATTCGTTCTCTGAAGTATATTCTTCCTCTCCCAACTTCCAAAATACCTTACCTGGCTTCATTTATATCCTATGCTTAGAGTAAGGATAAGAATGGAACCAGAGTTTAATTAAAAATATGGGGGAAAATGTACAATAAAGCTTCTGCCTTTAAAAGGTCAACAAGTTGTTTATATTACCCAAATGAACTCATGACAACAGAAAAATAACTTTCTGAACAATTGGAACTGAAAATCGTACCTCAAACCAGCACAGCGTAGAACTCAGTTTTCGGATATTCCATGCAGATTCAACCTTTATTTGTTTTGGATAAAAGAGTACTGTCATATTAGAGGTAACATCATTCAAAACCAAAGCAAATATATCCATGTACTCATTTAATAGTGTCTGAGTAGCACTGACATAGATAAGGACTAAGAAGTATCTATGACTGTGGAAAAATAATTGCTCTGCAGAGGCTCTCAAAGGCAAGTTTCTGTCTCCTTTCCTTGGGGTTTTATAAAGTAAAGCTTTTCCACCGATAAGAGTACCAGAACACAAGAGCAAATAAGAAGGGGCTTTGAAACTAAAAATTAAAGCAAAGTGATGATTGCTCAATTTCTGTCCGTCTCAACTATGTTACTTGTCTCCCAGACATTCTACAAATGACCTACCAAAGGACTCAAAGATAATCCTCAAGTGCTGTCTGTGGCACTTAAAAAACCGCTCGAGAATTTGGCCTTTCAGAGAATGCTTCTGAGAATAAGTGCTTTCTAGGGAAGGTCTTGAATCTGCAAGACTTCATTGTTTCAAGTAGGGAAATACAAAAATGGTAAATTTTATCAAAAATAACTAAACACTCTCATTCATCTTCTCAAGCAATAATATGAAGCATTTTTTTGTCAAAGAAAACATTTTCTCCAATTATAGTACCCTTAAAAGATAAGTGGAAACAGAAACCATTTTCAACTATAGTATGCCCTTGAAAAACTCATTAATACTCATTCTGGAGTCAAATGCAAATCTCAAGAGTCACCTTTGAAATGTTCAGAATCGTAACAAAAATCTGGCACACATCAAATTGTAATCTTAATCCTGTGTTAATGCTATGATGTGGAGTGACAAAAGCAGATTAAACAAAGGAATATACATTATGACCCAATGTAAATATACATACATACATGTGCCCAAAGAAGACTGGAAGAAATACATCACCTTGGGTATTTTTGATGGCTGAAATTATAGGAAGTCTTAATTATTTTCTTCATGTGTGTATTTTCCTTTACAATGATATGAATTATTTGCATAATTTAAAAAATGGAAAGCACATGATCAGCTCAAAAATAACCTTTGAGCAAGGACAATTATAAACAACTGCAGGGGAGCATTAACTGGAAAGACTTTTTTTTTTGGTTTTCCAGGCTGTTTTTTTAAATATACAATCTGATATAGGTGAGAAATTTAGGTCTTCGTTTACAAAATCAAATGTGGTTTAAGAAAAGATACAATAAGATCAGTTATTTAATCTATTATTTAAAAAGATAATTTAAGAAATAATGCACTTTACAGAAGGATTTACTTCTACAATAGGATTTCTCTAAAGCACAAAAAAGAGTTCAGGTTTTTAAAAATCTGATCTACATACATTTCAGAAGCATACATACTATATAAATTGAGGGACACCTGCAGATAAATGCTCAGATCAAGGTTTTTGTAAAATGCTGTATCTTGACAGCTCAGAGAAAGAATACAAAACGTGGGTCTGGTAAAGTTTACCCCTTGCCAATGTCAAGTGTCAGGTGGCAACAGCCCTTTCACTTGGCCAAGTCATCTCCTAAAGAGATGAGATCTCAGTATATCCTCTTTTTTTTTAACCCTCAGGTTCACTCCCCTGCTCTGCTTTGGTATAGTCTGATGCCCAGGGAGAAGAGGAAAAGATGAATAAGCAGTATGCTTTCATGTTGGTACCCACCACCAACCCACACATGGACGCCTGCCTGGAGCACCTCCTAAATAACTCAACACAACAGGTCTGGCTCCCGACAGGAGGGCTGACGCCTTTATACAGCTTACTGAGTACAGTTGTCTCTGCCAACATGCACACACATGCACTTACATTCTGCTCCCCTTCAGTAACTCGAGTTTCGTAGCAATATGCCAGGAGGATATCAATCAAACTGTAGTATACATGACGATGGGCTTCCTTGTCCAGCAAGTAAGACTTATTGACAAATTTTCGAAGCTGGTATTTCTCTTCTTCAGAAAAAGACACTAGAAGAAAACATATTTAAATATTAGATGTTCCATTCGGTTTTGTGGAAAACTTTTCAGAATTTAGAACTTTGGTTATTATAGAAACTGAAAAAGCAGCTCTCTAACTCTGAATATAGAACAACTTTTTAACTGTATTTCACAGGTGTATAAAGGGCTATGCATTTGCTCAAACCCTGTAGAGTTAAATAAAGGAGAAATGTCGAAACAATGCCTACTTTTTTTAACCCTTATGTCTAGACTGCCTGCTTTTTTTGCTACACTATTCTGTAATCAAGGCATCTAAATGCTACTTAATTGACTTTAAAATTAAGATAATACATTTTGATGACAAAAAACACACAATGGGACTTCCGGGAAGATGGCGGCGTGAGCAGGGCGGCAGAAATCTCCTCCCAAAACTATATATATCTGAAAATATAGCAAATACAACTATCCCTAAAAGAGAGACCAGAATACACAGGAAAGCGCACAGCATGCAGCTACACCCAAGATTACTCGGCACCCCAAGAGGCGGGTAAGATACGGAGCCATGACCCGGCAGGACCCGAGCACTCACCCACCTGAGCACACCGGCGGAAGGAGAGGACTCAGAGCAAGGAGTGGGTGGAAGTACACCCCGCGAAATAACCTGCCCCGCTGATCTGCGCAGAGAGCGTTGACACACATCGCGCGGTGTAGTGGAGATTGGAGAGACACAGGGTGCAGGATCGGAGCGGGGAATGCGCCAGGGTGCATGCAGCTGGCTCCCGGGAAGGAAAAAAAAAAAAAAAAGTGCGCACTTTTTTCAGCAGTCTTAAAGAGACAGGAGCCCAGCGGAGGAGCCGGATCGCCCCGGCACACTCAGCCCAGCAGGCTGGGAGTCCTGGGGAGTTTCGGACCCCTTAGCTGGCGACTGGGAAAGGATGGCCGTACTTAGACTTCTCACAGAGATCAACAGCCTCCAATTCGTTCCCACACCAGCCAGAGCTATAAAGGGCCCTGCGGAGTGGCATGGCCATGGCTGGGGAATAGTGAAGCAACAGCGGCACCTACAGCATCCCCACAGAATCTACTCGTGGTGGGCATTTTTTTTTCTTTTTCTGTTGTTGTTTTGTTTCGTTTTTTGTTTTTTCTTCTCTTTCTTTTTTCTTTTTTGTCTTTTCTTCTCTTTCTTTTTTCTTTTCTTTCTTTCTTTCTTTTTTCTATTTAAAGTCTTAAAGAACCCAGCTGACATACGTGGCAACTACCAGCAACCACTTCTATAGCCAGGAAAAGACAGAGGAATATGGTCCAGACTAAAATCAACCAGACAACCCCAGAGTGGGAGCCTGAAGGGATGGAAATGCACAGTCTTCCTGAAAAAGAATTCAGAATAAAAGTCATAACCATGCTGATGGATCTACAGAGAAATGTGCAAGAGCTGAGGGAGGACTGACGGAAGTGAGGAAAGACAATGAAGGAATCAGACAAGCGATCGACGGCCTTAACAGCAGACTGGATGAGACGCAAGAGACTGTTAATGGAATAGAAATCAGAGAACAGGAATACAGAGAAGCTGAGGCAGAGAAAAATAAAAGGATTTCTAGGAATGAAAGAATATTAAGAGAACTGTGTGACCAATTCAAAGGGAACAATATTCGCATTATAGGAGTACCAGAGGAAGAAGAGAGAGAAAAAGGGATAGAAAGTGTCTTTGAAGAAATAATTGCTGAAAACTTTCCCACGCTGGGGAAGGAAATGGTCTCGCAATCCACGGAAGCCCACAGATCTCCCAACACAAGAGACCCAAGGAAGACAACAACAAGACACATAATAAAAATGGCAAAGATCAAAGATAAAGACAGAGTATTAAAGGCAGCTAGAGAGAGAAAAAAGATGACCTACAAAGGAAAACCCATCAGACTATCATCAGACTTCTCAACAGAAACCTTACAGGCCAGAAGAGAATGGCATGATATATTTAACGTTATGAAACAGAAGGGCCTCGAACCAAGAATATTGTATCCAGCACGATTATCATTTAAATATGACGGAGGGATTAAACAATTTCCAGTTGAGAGAGTTTGCCTCTCATAAACCACCACTACAGGATATCTTAAATGGACTGCTCTAGAAGGAGGCACACCTAAGGCTAAAAAGATGTCACCAGAGAAAATAAAATCATGGCAAACAAAGCAGACCATCCAAATACTAACTAAAGGAAAAGAATAAAACACCTAGTATAGAAAGAATGGAGGAGGAGGAATAAGAAGGGAGAGAAAGAAAGAAACATCAGACTGTGTTTACAACAATTTAACAAGAAAGTTAAGTTAGATTGTTAGATAGTATAGAAGCAACCCTTGAACCCTTGGTAACCACGAATGTAAAGCCAGCAATGGCAATAAGTGCATACCTATCAATAATCACCCTAAATGTAAATGGAATGAATGCACCAATGAAAAGACACAGAGTAACAGAATGGATAAAAAACCAAGACCCATCTATATGCTGCCTACAAGAGAATCACATCAAATCCAAAGATATACACAGACTAAAAGTGAAGGGGTGGAAAAAGATATTTCATGCAAACAACAAAGAGAAAAAAGCAGGTGTTGCAGTACTTGTATCAGACAAAATAGACTTCAAAACAAAGAAAGTAGCAAGAGATAAAAGAAGGACATTACGTAATGATAAAGGGGTCAGTCCAACAAGACGATATAACCATTATAAATATATATGCACCCAACACAGGAGCGCCAGCATATGTGAGACAAATACTAACAGAATTAAAGGAGGAAATAGACAGCAATGCATTCATCTTAGGAGACTTCAACACATCACTCACTCCAGAGGACAGATCAACCAGACAGAAAATAAGTAAACACACAGAGGCACTGAACAACACACTAGAACAGATGGACCTAACAGACATCTACAGAACTCTACACCCAAAAGCAACAGGTTACACATTCTTCTCAAGTGCACATGGAACATTTTCCAGAATAGACCACATACTAGGCCACAAAAAGAACCTCAGTAATTTCAAAAATATTGAAATCCTACCAACCAACTTCTCAGATCACCAAGGTATAAAACTAGAAATAAATTTTAGAAAGAAATCAAAGAGGCTCACAAATACATGGAGACTTAACAACACTCTCCTAATTAATCAATGGGTTAACGACCAAATCAAAACAGAAATCAAAGAATATATGGAGACTAATGACAACAACAACACAAAGCCACAACTTCTGTGGGACGCAGCAAAGGCAGTTCTAACAGGACAGTATATTGCAATCCAGGCCTATTTAAAGAAAGAAGAACATTCCCAAATGAATAGTCTAAAGACACAATTACTGAAATTGGAAAGAGAAGAACAAATGAGGCCCAAAGTCATGAGAAGGACGGACATAACAAAGATTAGAGAAGAAATAAATAAAATTGAGAAGAATAAAACAATAGAAAAAAATCAATGAAACCAAGAGCTGGTTCTTTGAAAAAATAAACAAAATAGATAAACCCGTAGCCAGACTCATTAAGAAAAAAGAGAATCTACACACATAAACACAATCAGAAATGAGAAAGGAAAAATCACGACGGACCCCACAGAAATACAAAGAATCATAAGAGAATATTATGAGAATCTGTATGCTAACAAGCTGGAAAACATAGAAGAAATGGACAACTTCTTAGAAAAACACAAACTTCCAAGACTGACCAAGCAAGAAAGAGAAAAACTAAACAGACCAATCACCAGCGACGAAATCGAATTGGTAATCAAAAAACTACCCAAAAACAAAACCCCCGGGCCTGATGGATTCACGTCTGAATTCTACCAGACATACAGAGAAGAAATAACACCCATTCTCCTTAAAGTTTTCCAAAAAATAGAAGAGGAGGGAATACTTCCAAACTCATTCTATGAAGCCAGCATCACTCTAATACCAAAACCTGGCAAAGACCTCACTAAAAAAGAAAATTACAGACCAACATCCCTGATGAACGTACATGCAAAAATACTCAACAAAATATTAGCAAACCGAATTCAAAAACACATCAAGAGGATCATACACCATGATCAAGTGGGATTCATCCCAGGGATGCAAGGATGGTACAACATTCGAAAATCCATCAACATCATCCACCACATCAACAAAAAGAAGAACAAAAACCACATGATCATCTCCATAGATGGTGAAAAAGCATTTGACAAAATTCAGCATCCATTCCTGATTAAAACTCTCAACAAAATGGGTATAGACAGCAAGTACCTCAACATCATAAAGGCTATATACGACAAACCCACAGCTAACATCATACTTAACGGCGAGACGCTGAAAGCTTTTCATCTAAGATCGGGAACAAGACAGGGATGCTCACTCTCTCCACTGTTATTCAATATAGTACTGGAGGTCCTAGCCACGGCAATCAGACAAAACAAAGACATACAAGGCATCCAGATTGGTAAAGAAGAAGTCAAATTGTCACTATCTGCAGATGACATGATACTGTACATAAAAAACCCTAAAGACTCCATTCCAAAACTACTAGAACTAATATCTGAATTCAGCAAAGTTGCAGGATACAAAATTAACACACAGAAATCTGTTGCTTTCCTATACACTAATGATGAACTAACAGAAAGAGAAATCAGAAAAACAATTCCATTCACAATTGCATCAAAAAGAATAAAATACCTAGGAATAAACCTAACGAAGGAAGTGAAAGACCTGTACACTGAAAACTACAAGACACTCCTAAGAGAAATTAAAGAGGACACTAACAAATGGAAATGCATCCCATGCTCTTGGCTAGGAAGAATAAATATTGTCAAAATGGCTATACTACCTAAAGCAATCTACAGATTCAATGCAATCCCTATCAAACTACCAACAGCTTTCTTCAATGAACTGGAACAAATAATTCTAAAATTCATATGGAACCACAAAAGACCCCGAATAGCCAAAGCAATCCTGAGAAGGAGGAATAAAACAGGGGGAATTACACTCCCTGACTTCAAGCTCTACTACAAAGCCACAGTAATCAAGACAATTTGGTATTGGCACAAAAACAGACCCACAGACCAGTGGAACAGAATAGAAAATCCAAACATTAACCCAAACATGTACAGTCAATTAATATTTGATAAAAGTGCCTTGGATATACAATGGGGAGATGACAGCCTCTTCAGCAGCTGGTGTTGGAAAAACTGGACAGCTACATGTAAGAGAATGAAACTGGACTACTGTCTAGGCCCATACACAAAGGTAAACTCAAGGTGGATCAAAGACCTGAATGTAACTCATGAAACCATAAAACTCTTAGAAAAAAACATAGGCAAAAATCTCTTGGACATAAACATGAGCAACTTCTTCATGAACATATCTCCCCGGGCAAGGGAAACAAAAGCAAAAATGAACAAGTGGGACTATATCAAGCTGAAAAGCTTCTGTACAGCAAAGGACACCATCAGTAGAACAAAAAGACATCCTACAGTATGGGAGAATATATTCATAAAAAACGTATCTGATAAAGGGTTGACATCCAAAATATATAAAGAACTCATGCACCTTAACAAACAGAAAGCAAATAATCCAATTAAGAAATGGGCAGAGGCCATGAATAGACACTTCTCCAAAGAAGAAATTCAGATGGCCAACAGGCACATGAAAAGATGCTCCACATCGCTAATCATCAGAGAAATGCACATTAAAACCACAATGAGATATCACCTCACACCAGTGAGGATGGCCAACATCCAAAACACAAACAATAACAAATGTTGGCGAGGATGTGGAGAAAAGGGAACCCTCCTACACTGCTGGTGGGAATGCAAATTAGTTCAACCATTGTGGAAAGCAGTATGGAGGTTCCTCAAAAGACTCAAAATAGAAATACCATTTGACCCAGGAATCCCACTCCTAGGAATTTACCCTAAGAATGCAGAAGCACAGTTTGAAAAAGACACATGCACCCCTAAGTTTATCGCAGCAGTATTTACAATAGCCAAGAAATGGAAGCAACCTAAGTGTCCATCAGTAGATGAATGGATAAAGAAGATGTAGTACATATACACAATGGAATATTATTAAGCCATAAGAAGAAAACAAATCCTACCATTTGCAACAACATGGATGGAGCTAGAGGGTAGTATGCTCAGTGAAATAAGACGAGCCGAAAAAGACAAGTATCAAATGATTTCACTCATGTGTGGAGTATAAGAACAAAGAAAAAAACTGAAGGAACAAAACAGCAGCAGACTCACAGAACCCAAGAACACACTAATAGTTATCAAAGGGAAAGGGACTGGGGAGGATGCGTGGGAACGGAGGGATAAGAGGGAAAAAGGGGCATTACGTTTAGCAGGCGTAAGGTTGGGGGGCATGGGGAGGGCTGTACAACTCAGAGAAGACAAGTAGTGATTCTATAGCATCTCACTACGCTGATGGACAGTGACTGTAATGGGGTTGGTGGGGGGGACCTGATGAAGGGTGTAGTTTAATAACTATAATATTGCACATGTAATTGTAGATTAATGATACCAAAATAAATTATTAA
This sequence comes from Smutsia gigantea, assembly GCA_032199065.1. Lineage (NCBI taxonomy): Eukaryota > Metazoa > Chordata > Mammalia > Pholidota > Manidae > Smutsia > Smutsia gigantea. The sequence goes on from JAVSCE010006134.1 coordinate 19,744, forward strand.
AAAAACACACAATGGCTAAATAAAGCATTCTATAAATATTCATTACCCATTTTTAATGTTCTATATAAAAAAATGGGAATATTCCCATGTATTAGTCAATTTTAAAGGCACTGTATTTTTAATACTTTTTACACAAAGAAACAAAGTTTTACCTAAATACACAAATGTGACCACATCACACTTATAAGACTGTGAACAGAGGATGTTTCTTTTCAAGAGTCTATTTTCCTTCTTTTGCTTGTCACCCTCGATTTTCAACTAGTCTCCCCCTCCTTAAAAATCTAATAATTATCATTTCATATTTTTCTCTACAACCATATAATATAATACAAACAAGCAAACATACATACAAGGGAGTTTATACCTTTTCCCCCAATGAATTAGATCATTTTTGTCCATCTAGCCTATCTCACTCAACAATATCTCTGACAAATCCCTCCAAGTCAATTGGTACTTAGCTGATTTTTATAAAGGAGTAGAAAATTCCAGGGTGTAGATGCTCTGTCCAACCACTCCCCCTATTGATGGGCATTTGCTTTGCTTCCAGCTTTCTGCCACCATTAATAATGCTGCAATAAATGTCCTTGTCATATGTTCTTGGATACTAGAGGTGTTATTTCCATAAAACAGATTTCCAAAAACAAATTTACTGGGTCAAAAAGTTTATCTGTTTTCTAAAAGGTAATTTATTTAAAGGCTACAACCCTCCTTTCTAAGGATCATGGATAGAAGTTCTGTTTCCCACACATCTCTCACCCCTTCCCAGCAATAAATGTAATAGCAGATTTTTTTTTATAGTTTCCAGTTTAATGGACAGGAAGTGACTTGGGAGGAAGGATTCTAAGGTGACTCCCCCAGTGAGCCATGTCATGTGAGTGTGAGCAGAACCTGTGACTTGCTTCTCTCCAAAAGACTATGGACACAGTGATGGTACAGTCACTGTCATGATTATGGTCTACTGTGAGCAGACTGGAGCCAGAGACTCACCTGCTGGTTCTGAAGAAATAAGATGCCAAGAAATAAGAGGTAAGAGGGCCACATGGAAGGGAACTGGGGGGCCGGTAAGATCTGACGGTGCCCCCACCTGACAGCCAGAAAGAATGCAGCTGGTTCTATGTTACACAGCTGTAGGAATGGAATTCTGCCACCCCTCATGTGAGCCTGGAAAAGGACTCTGAGCTCCAGAAAGGAACATAGCTACCAACATCTATTTTGAAAAAGAAAGATTGCCATATTTGTCCACAGCCTTGCAGGACCCCGAGCAGAGGACCCAGGTAAGTCATGCCTGACTCTGATACAGTGACCTATCACTGTTACTTCGGTTGGTGTTTCTCTAACTGCTGAGCTCTGAGCATTATTTCATAGGGTGGCTGGCAATTTGGGTTTACTCTTCTGAACATTACCCATTTAAATGTGTTCTGCCCAATTTCTTCTATTGGATGGCCTGTCTTGTCCAATTTTTAAGAACGTGTCTATATGCACTCTAGTCATCTCTCCAAATCTAGTGACTCTCTATTGACTTTGCTTATGGGATCTTTTGCCACTGAAATGCTTATTTTTTTGTGTAGCCAAATATGTCTTTTTTTCAAAAAACACATTCTGGACTTACAGGCTTTGATAAGGTTTCACCAACTTCCGAACTGTACATGAAGTCTCTCAGCATTGCTTTAAGATTTACTGTTTCTTTTTTTAAATTTAAAATCTTTACTCCATCTGGAAGTTATTTTTTCATATGTTTTAAGATTTCAGTTAATTCCAGATGAAGAGTTAATTGTGCCAGCACAGTTTGTTCAATGATCCATCTTTCCCCACTGTATTGAACCACCAACTTTGTCAAATAGATCTGTTGCTTTTCTTGCTAAAATTTACTTCCAAGCGTTTTGTTTTTGCCACTGGCAAATACAATATTTTTTCCCACTTGTAACAAGTTACTGACAGGAGAGAGAAAAGTATTTTTTTTATATATCAGCCACCTTAGCAAATATTGGCTAGCCAGACCCAAAAGCTAAAATACTTAAATGCTACTGATTAAAAAAAAACAACTTTATGGCTACATGGGTAGGGTGCAAGACTGTAGTTATCAGTTTCCTTGATGTCTACAATTTACAAATTACATGCTATCCTAAAGCATATATCTCCTCACATTAACAAGAGCATTATCAGTTCCTCATTACCATACTATGTATGTAACATATATATACAGTAAAATCTTCTCTTAAAGCAAGATTTACAGGAAGAGTAACAGCTAACAACACAGATGTATTCAGTTCTCAGCTAGTATAAGTAAAACATGGCCTACTACTTGGGAGCGATTTTTAAAGAAACTTACAGAGAAGACAAGTAGTGATTCTATAGCATCTCACTACGCTGATGGACAGTGACTGTAATGGGGTTGGTGGGGGGGACCTGATGAAGGGGTAGTTTAATAACCATAATATTGCACATGTAACTGTAGATTAATGATAAAATAAATTATATTAAAAATAAAATAAAATAGAGACTTAAGCATCTACATATATTAAATGACCCCTAAACAAAAGTGTTCTCAATCTCTCACCTTCAAAGTAATCCTTCATTCTCCATGCCCTGTCAATGACTTTCAAATTCACTTGCAAAGATTTTAAGCCTAGTAGAGAGGGGCACTCAGCCTCCAGTTCTAATACTTCATATCAAAGGAATGACAAAATTACGTTCAAGCCTTTTTCTCAAAGTTTTAGAACTATTTGCTATATTTAAATAATATATATAAATAATACAGTTAAACTGTTGTCACAACCAGATCCCCAAATACAGTGGCTTAAACAAGAGAGAAGTTTCCCCTCCACGCTACCACGATGCAGACCTGGTGGGGCATCAGCATCTCCATCCTAGGACTTCCATCTATGGGTCTATCACAACAGCTCCACATTTTAGCCATTTTGTAACCAATGGGAAAGCGGAGTAAGAAGAGGGCAGCAATAACCTTCTTTCTAAAGGTTGGATCCAGAAAGTGTACATAATATGTCCACTCACTTCCCATCATGCAGGACTTAGTTCCATGGTCACACCCAGTGGCATAGAAGGAAAGGAAATGTAGTCACCAGCTAAGTGCTCAGGTGCCCAGCTCTAATGTAGGAAGCCTCTTAAGGAAGAAGGACTTTAAAAAAAGACAGCTGCTGCCTTTGACACCTTTTCAGAAACCAAAAATTATTAATGCCTTTTTAATATTCCCTAACTACTTTCTAGATAGCTAGCTACCCAGCCTCTTTCCATCCCTGCTCAACAAAAGACTGCCCTTCTGCTCATCATAACTGGGCCAAAACCAGAAGGAAGATACATGATTACTCACACCTGATGGCTCCTTTTCCCATAGTTTCCCAACTCACTTCTGGCCTCTCTTAGGGGACTTAAGCTTTTTTTTTTTTGGCTTGTTTCAAGGCTTCCTTCCAGCAGTTCTGCAGCCTGTCCTCTAGGAGAAAAAAATCTTAAATACACTAATTTGACATTACTAGAAGCAATAATCCATTATCATTAAAATGCACTTAGGACAAAAAAATAAGTTTTGAAATTTATTTATATAATTATTTTTACAACCATGTTAGAAATCCTACATTTAGAAACATATGAGAATAAAGACATGTATTTGCACAAGTACTGCTTACATAAGTGACAACTATGGAAATGCATTTATTGAATTTGCTGGCCAGCAACATAAAAAAAATGTGTACATTTTTAAACTTAATGCAAGTAGGTGTCAGATGAAGCATTCTTCAAAGACTGACATTTAAAACTGAAGTTAACAGGACAGATAAACTGGATGTTGATTGTCTCATTAAAAGGCTCCTATGAAGATCCCCTTAATTTAAACAGAAGCTCTCAGTTTACCTAAAGGGATCTGATTTAAGGAAAGTGTAAGGATTAAGATACTTATTCCATGAAGAAAAGTGTACCTAACAGAGTATTTTAAGACCCAGTATTTAGGAAGAAGGTTTAAGACAGGATTCCCCTAGGTACAGTTTTTGAGATGTTCGTTAATTTACCTAATAGTGAAGTGCCAGGTGTTCATGATGATATTATCTCACTAGAGGAAAGCCTTTACGTCCTAGTTGACTAATAAAGATTTCTGCTTCCACATAATTCTAAATCACAAGATAAGCATGCCAGAACTGTTTAACAACACATTCGCTCAGCTACATGTTTATTCCTTCATTTTTAAGTAATCACACCCATACATGTAGAATGGTTTGTAAAGGTTGGCCTGGGAGCTCTGGGTTGTGATGTTACATTATCCACAAGCAAATGCTCCCACTAACTTGCCAGGGCTGTATGTATACCTAAGAAAAGCTGACCTGAATGTACTCCTCTGAACTCCTCTGTATGCTAGTGCCCGGAGCCATTCCTTAAAACACCACCACCTTTTTCTGAGTATTTTTTAGTTCCATTTTGGCCTAAGTAGTTTGTTAATAATAGACAAACATATTTCAATTCTGAAATTCAAGCGAAGAAACCAGAGATGAGAAATAACAATAACAACAAACCAGGAAATCACTAAAAAAACCAAAAGTCTGAGCTCCCCAAGGCCTTTAACATTAGAGCTGTAAATCATATCATCCAAAGGGGAACTTGGGGACGTTTGCACACAATCAGGTCTAACGGAGCAGCAGCACCAGAAATAACTACAGAGGCAGGGCCAACAATACTTGGAGGACTGCCACCACGAGTAACATTTGTCAAGCATTTGTATGACTTAGCTACACTACAAAGCAACTTTGCTATACAGTTCACAACATTTCAGTTAATTATGCTTCCATAAATAATCTACAGCCAAATAAAGCCTGTGGAAAGTTCAATTCATTTGGGGAAGAAACTGGTGTCCTAGCATTGACACAAATGGCCCAAGACCACCTCCCAACAAGAAAAACTCCACCAATATGCTGAAGGACTGCAAAGGGGCTCCCATGAAAATGGCAAGTGACTGTCTCACTTCACTTAGTACATTTTCTACTTTTGTTACTTTTCCATCTTCCCTTCTCTCTAAATCCCCCTCCCAAATATCCCTGTCTTCTGTGGGTCAACAATTAAATCAGCCCTCATCAGGCTGCTCTCAGAGGAATGCAAATCTGCCTATTACATTGTACACTTTCTGGAACCAGATGAAGGTAACCCGAAGAAAAGGCTCTGCATTCAAACCTTTGGCCTCAATGGGTAGCCCTGCAGTGCTACGACTTCCAAAGCTGACACTGACAGTTGGCTCTACAAACACTGACGAGCTCACTGGTGCCCAACAGGATGTCCCTGCTAGGAAGTTCAATGCCTGTGTTACGTGGCATCACACCAAGCAATTATGTGCCAAGACTCTCGGGCTGAAACTGACCACTGGACGATGACATGGGAGATGTGCTGAGTCCATCCTCATGAGACCGAGCACGGGGAAGTACAGCATTTAACGCTTCCACTTAAAAGCCTTTGGGGAGGAAGTCTGGGATCATCACAAAACTGAAGATGTCAATCAAAGTCTCCATGTTGTAACTCAGGACTACAGTAAAAATGACAAGAATCATAACCAAGGCAAAGACAGGGAATAAAGTGCACCATCTGTATTCAAAACTATCCAGCTTAATATCTTATGATGAGAATGTATCAAAGGTGGCCCTCGCCCGCCCTCTACTATCTGCCTGGCCACATTGGATGAGGGTGCATGAAAGGGACCCACACCGACCCTGGTGACACAGCCAGGAAGGAGGCCAGGGAGGCAATGACGAAGAGGAGGGCAAACTACAGCAGCAGCAAGCTCCTTGAGTAAACAGAATTTTAACGTGTATTTCTCGCTTTATTTCTTTTCACCCATATTTTATTCTGGTTCAACACACTTCAATTTATTCTTTCAGTTGTGAGTGTCTCAAATATTTGAACAAGAAGAAACACAAAAATGAAAGAAAGAAAAATCTTAAAGCTTGGCTAACGCACAAAAATTTTCATTTCACAGACAAGCCATTCAGTTCCTGGCTCGACTGCTATTGATTTTACTCCAGAATAATAATTTCTAACATTTACAATACGCTAGGGATTTTGAGTTCATCATCTCATTCAATTATCACAACAACTGTGAGGCAGGTATGGGGGATCCACGGCAACCCGGCAAAGCTGCAAGATCACACTGCAATCCTGTGGCAAAGCACACCGTTAAACCCTGAGCCCCATATTTAGCTTATATCCCGTCCTTAATCCTACACACTTGGCACACTTAGAAGAGGTACTTTCTGCACAACACAGAGCTCAAGTTCTTCTGCCCTGGACCACATGCCTTTGCTATTTTTAAAGGTGATTTTTAGAATGAATCACCATACTAGCTGTGCTATGTTCCAGAAGCCCCAATCTGATATATGCCATGGGTCATGTGAAGATGAAGGGCCAGGGGGGCCAATGGTTACAGGGATGGCCTAGCTGAATCTTCTGTTAAAATTATACACAAAGAACCCACTCAGAGCATGGCTCTCACAGAAAACAGGACCTGGAACAAGCTACAGGTGATCAAAGTGGCACAAGTTAGAATTTAAATCAAAGGCAATGCCTTCTCTTGATTTTTAGGGCAACTAGCTCACCCTGGTGGACAGAAAACTTAACTATACAACCACTAATTTCCTCCCTCACCACCTCATTAAAGTAGTGTACTAAACTGGGGAGACGGCTTCAGCCCACTTGTCAGCCTGGATGACTTAAGTTTGCACAAACTTTCTGAGCAGATCTACATGGAGAATCCAGTTAACTATCTAAATTGTGTTAGCAATCCCTACCTGAGAATCTGGTCTAGATCGTGTAGGAAGTCTGAAAGATTCTTAAACCAAAATGAAATATAAAGCCAGGATTTGCTGAAAACAATGTAACAAGAGTCATTATTTATAAGTGAGTATTGTATCATACAGTCAATTCTTAAAGATTACGGCAGCTATTTTTCAATCCAGTGGAAATCACCTAACCTCTAAATACAAAAATACTGACTGTAATATTTATTCATTCTGTAAACATTTATTGAGTAGTTATAGAACGGGCACTATGCTAGACACTGGAAACAGAGCAAATGATGACTTACTGCACTGCTTTGCGGAGAACCGAAATGTTATGCAGTAGAGAGATGTCACTACTTCAGACTAAGTGGTCAAGGAAGGCGACTGCAGGAAACGAAGCAACCCCAATGTCCATCAGGAGTAAACAGCCCCAGTGTCCATCAGTCATGACACAAACACACAACAGAATACTAGGCAGTCATTAAAAGCTCAGGCAGAGCCCTACATGCTGATAGAGATGTACAACACATACTACGAAAGCAACTTAAGAACAGAGTATATATGAATCTATAGGTACAAATTTCTCATGGTAAATAATCAGATGTAGGTATATGGAGTAAAAATATCCCAAAACTGTTAACAGTGATTACTTTCAGGGAGAGCAATCTGTGGTGTGGTGAGTCTTACTCCATGTAATATATGTACGTGTATGTGTGTGCATGTGTGTATTCTTTTTCTTTAAACACTGAAATTTTATTTTTAATATAGAAATAAAAGCCAAATCAGGATTATAGAAAACACAGGCCTTCTATTCTTCATCCATCTGCAAACGGTCGTAATTCTAATTTACAGACTTAATACACAGACCTCCCATTTAGAGAAGGTGTACTAAAATGACCACGTAAGAAAGGACTCTTTATGGATAAGGTTTGGCTGAATGTAAAATATGGTACAGTCATTTCCTGTGGCTCATAAAACCCCTAGCTCAGCTTTCATTGGTAAAAACTGGTCCATGCGCTCTCTGTAAGGTACAAGGAAACAGATATAAGGATAACTATTCCAGCTTCCACCTAAACCACTTGTGAAAAAACTAAAGAGGATATACCAGATTCATTCATCACACAAAGGGAATGAAAACGGGGTCTTTTCCCACCACTGTTAATACTCAAATAGGTTTACCACAGAGAATGTTCAGATCGCTCAGGCAGATTATTCAACAGCTACAGATGTCCTGTGTGCTAATGTCCCTAAATTTACTAAAAAATAAATAAAAACTTTAAAAAGTACCCCAATGGTTCAGAAGTAAAACATACTTCAAAAGATATTTCCAAGATAAGTAAGTCTAATTACCGAGTGGCGTTTTCCAGTCCAGGAGGAAGACCCCTTTTCCAGTTATTAGCAAACCATACTTCACTCCATGAGACAATTATACCCGTGTGGTTAATAACAAGGAGACATAAGCAAATGCACCTCATTTTGAGTTTCTTACCTAACGCAGCATGATTTTCTTGCTCCTGACTCTTTGCCAAAGAGGCCATCATTTTCAAATGGATATCAGTCCACCAAGGATTATACTTCAAAACCTGTTCAATGGCCTCATCTTCAAAAAAGTCAGCTCTGGGGTGGGGGAAAAAAGATTAAATGGGCTAGTTACATAGAAGTGGGCTGGTTTTCATTTTTTAAAATGTCATCTTAACTCATTACATTTGCACTAGAAATAAAGATTGTTGATTCAAAGTTTATTTCTAGGAGAGACTGACCACTGTTTTACTTTTCTTGTGGTTACTAATCACCATAAAATGATAAGCAAGCATCTGGCTACAGGGTTATGAACACTTCTCATCTCTTTAGGCAGAGGTACAGAGAAGATCACTCCTATCCTGAAGCCCCATCCCATGTATTACAATGGATGCAAAGAAGCAAGTTTGAACACACAGGACTGGAGCCCGGCACTTGGGCTACATTTCTAAGCACCACAGATTTTGGTAAGGTTACAATAAAGGAAAGAATCTTCTAACAACACCAGGAAAGAAAAATAAGCACATGAATAGGAAAATTTAGGATATAGCATATCCACCAAAGAGGCTACACCAGACACATCACTTTTTAGCATGTGCAACTCATACTTTCTACCAAGATAGTATTTAATTAAGCTATGCCAATCTTAATAACCCCTTAACTTAAAACTACTGAAAGAGATAAAACTAACCTTTGTAGAGAACAGAAAATATATTTTCCTCTACTTTCTCAGTTTTAACTTGAATTACTGCTACATTCAAAACATACTATTGTGGGACACTCATCGGAAATTAGAGGACACATTCAGATATTACGCTATCATGCATTCAAAGCTGGAAACTGTGTTCTTAGGAAAAGAATGACAAAAAGTGTGCCTCATGGTGAAAAAATAATCAATATTCCTGTGAATTAGACAGTCAAGAAATTTGTTTTGATAAACTGTACTTTCCACGCGACAGTTACATGACTTTCCTTTCACACTAAGTGCTTTCCATCCATTATTTCCTTGCATCCTCACACCAGCCCCATGAGCAGGGGATACTATTAATATTCCTATTTTACATGGGTGGAAACTGAGGGTCAGAAAAATTGTGTATTATGGGCAAAGTCAAAGAAGCAGTAGGAAGTATAGCCAGGATTCGGACCCACTTAAGTCTTACTCCAGAATCCAAACTATTCACCAGTATAAACACTCCATTTTTAAGCTTGAGGAAATAAAGTACATATTGGACAAAACTGAATAACAATTATCTTGAAGTACTAATTTCCAGTATCAATTTTTGTCAGGTGGACCTGGCATGTAAGACTAGGATGAAGCAGTTATTTTATAAATTAACCCTGCTAAGTCTCTTTTATTAGCTCTCTCTCTTTCTCTTCAAAGGAAAACTCTTTTGAGTTGAGGTTCTCCTATAATCTTTCCTCCACAAAATGCGATGTGAACTTTTTCTAGAAAATAAATTTCACTAATACCAAACTGGGCAAAGACACCACAAAAAAGAAAACTACAGACCAATATCCCTGATAAACACAAATGCAAAAATATTCAACAAACTATTAGCAAATGGAATTCAAAAATACATCAAAGGATCATCTATCATGATCAAGTAGGATTCATCCCAGGGATGCAAGGATGGTTCAGCATTCAAAAATCCATCAACATCATCCACCACATCAACAAAAAGAAGGACAAAAACCACATCATCATCTTCATAGATGCTGAAAAAGCATTTGACAAAATTCAACATCCATTCATGATAAAAACTCTCAACAAAATGGGTATAGAGGGCAAGTACCTCAACATAATAAAGGCCATATATGACAAACCCACAGCCAACATTATACTTAACAGCGAGAAGCTGAAAGCTTTTCCTTTAAGATCGGGAACAAGACAAGGATGCCCACTCTCCCCACTTCTATTCAACAGAGTACTGGAGCTCCTAGCCACAGCAATCAGACAACACAAAGAAATAAAAGGCATCCATATGGGCAGGGAAGAAGTTAAACTGTCCCTGTTTGCAGATGACATGATATTGTATATAAAAAACCCTAAAGAATCTACTCCAAAATGACTAGATCTAATATATGAATTCAGCAAAGTTGAGGGATACAAAATTAATACGCAGAAATCTGTGTCATTCCTATACACTAACAATGACTTAGAAGAGAGAGAAATCAGGAAAACAATTCCATCCAAAGTTGCATCAAAAAGAATAAAATACCTAGGAATAAACCCAACCAAGGAAGTGAAAGACCTATACTCTGAAAACTACAAGACACTCATGAGAGAAATTAAAGAAGATACCAATAAATGGAAATACATCCCGGGCTCATGGATAGGAAGAATTAATATTGTCAAAATGGCCATCCTGCCTAAAGCAATCTACAGATTCAATGCAATTCCTATCAAAATACCAACAGCATTTTTCAATGAACTAGAGAAAATCATTCTAAAATTCATATGGAACCAAAAATGACCCCGAATAGCCAAAGCAATCCTGAGAAGGAAGAATTATGCTCCCCAACTTCAAGCTTTACTACAAAGCCACAGTACTCAAGACAATTTGGTACTGGCACAAGAACAGACCCATAGACCAATGGAACAGACTAGAGAGTCCTGATATAAACCCAACCATATATGGTCAATTAATATATGATAAAGGAGCCATGGACATACAATGGGGAAATGACAGCCTCTTCAACAGCTGGTGTTGGCAAAACTGGACAGTTACATGCAAGAGAATGAAACTGGATTATTGTTTAACCCCATACACAAAAGTAAACTCGAACTGGATCAAGGACCTGAATGTCAGTCATGAAACCATAAAACTCTTAGAAGACAACATAGGCAAAAATCTCCTGAATATAAGCATGAGCAACTTCTTCCTGAACACATCTCCTCAAGCAAGGGAAACAAAAGCAAAAATGAACTCATGGGACTACATCAAACTAAAAAGTTTCTGTATGGCAAAGGACACCATCAACAGAACAAAAAGGCATCCTACAGTATGGGAGAATATATTTGTAAATGACATATCCAACAAGGGGTTAACATTCAAAATATATAAAGAACTTACACGCCTCTACACCCAAAAAGCAAATAACCCGATTAAAAAATGGGCAAAGGATATGAAGAGAGAGTTCTCCAAAGAAAAAATTCAGATGGCCAATAGACACATGAAAAGATGCTCCACATCTCTAATCTTCAGGGAAATGCAAATTAAAACCACAATGAGATATCACCTCACACCAGTAAGGATGGCCAACATCCAAAAGACTAAGAACAACAAATGCTGGCAAGGATGCGGAGAAAGGGGAACCCTCCTACACTGCTGGTGGGAATGTAAGCTAGTTCAACCATTGTGGAAAGCAATATGGAGGTTCCTCAAAAAACTAAGATTTACTTCTCAGATTCAAAAAGACATATGCACCCCTATGTTTATTGCAGCACTTTTTACAATAGCCAAGATATGGAAGCAACCTAAGTGTCCATCAGTAGATGAATGGATAAAGAAGATGTGGTACATATACACAATGGAATACTATTCAGCCATAAGAAGGAAACAAATTCTGCCATTTGCAACAACATGGATGGAGCTAGAGGATATTATGCTCAGTGATATAAGCCAGGCGGAGAAAGACAAGTGCCAAATGATTTCCTTCATTTGTGCAGTATAACAACGAAGCAAAACTGAAGGAACAGAATGGTAGCAGACTCAGAGACTCCAAGAAGGAACTAGTGGTTACCAAAGGGGAGGGGTGTGGGAGGGTGGGTGGAGAGTGTGAGAGAAGGGGATTGTGGGGTAATATGTTTAGTACACATGGTGTGGGGAATCGCGGGGAAAAACAGTGTAGCACAGAGAAGGCAAACAGTGAATCTGTGTCATGTTACTACACTGATGGACAGTGACTGAATTGGGGTATGAGTGGGGACTTGATAATATGGGTAAATGTAGTAACTACACTGCCTTTTCATGTGAAACCTTCATAAGACTGTATATCAATAATACCTTAATAAAAATAAATAAATAAATAAATTTCAAAAATGATCATCAACAAGAGTAAATGGCTAAAATACTAAAGAAGTCAATGAAAAGTACTGGCTTTGTGCCATGTTCCAAGCTCCACGTTGGGCACTGGGTTACGTTGGTGACAAGACACAGTCCTAGACCTACAGAACATCCAGTCTCATGGCGGAGCCAAAGAATTACAGTATGTTGTAGGTGCTCTGATGTACCAGTACAAGAGTCCGCAGAAAAATGAAATTAGGGTGACAGGGAAGATTCCTGGAGTAAAGAGCCAGGGCAACACTTGAATGGAAGAGTTATTTAGGTTAACAGGGGTGGGAGAGAGCATTCTGGGTTGAAAGAATAGTTAGCAAAAGCTAGGAAACAAGAAGACACATTTAAGAAAAGAAAAAAAAAACAGTTGAGACCAATTGAAAATAATATGTTGTGGTGATAACCTTGTAAGCTCTGTTTAAAAGATGTAGTTGATTTTTATTCCTAAGAACAACTGAATGCTTAAAAGCTTTTACATAAAAGACTGACATCGAACATCACGCTCACTGCAGTATGGAAAATAGTTTAAAGGAACAAGCCTGAAGGAACAAAAATAGTGGTGTCCTAGAAAAGGACAAGTAGCAGTGGACATGGAGCAAAGTGGATGGATCTGACCTGCAGTTAGAAGCTAGAAATACCCAGGATGTAGGAGTCAAGGAAGCCGAGCAGGAGTCAAGGCCGATGCCCAGGATCAACAATTCAGGGGACAACAGTGCCCTTTGTTGAAACAGGAACACCGGACACCAACATGCCTGGACATATAATGGCTTCTGCTCAAAACAGGCCGAGGTGAAAGCGTCCCTGTAGGACATACAAACAGAGACCTGTCCAACAGGCAGTTAGACATATAAACCTGACACTCAAGAGAGACACATGGGGTCGTGAGCATTTAGACAGTTACTGAGGCCAGAGAAGAGGACAGAATCACCCAGGGAGAACTGGCAAAACAAGAGAAAAGGCCCTTGGGCACAGGAGCACTGGGGATATTTAAGGCAAGGGAAAAAGAGCCCATGTGAAAAGACGCTGGTTTTTTCCCCAGGAGAAAAGGGATGGGGAAAAAACATGCCTTTGTAAAACGTTATCTCATCACCTCCATGCCTTCTCCCTGACCTCAAATCTCAACATATTTAAGTGATTCTCTTGGATAAAATCTCACTACCACAGTCCCAGAAATATAAACTGTGAGGGCTTATTGTTTACACTGTCCACAATTTAAGAGTTTTGCGAATAAGATCTGAGGCTGACTAATGTTCTACTTTCCAGAATAAATTATTTTCAAGTTTTTAAGGGCCATTAAGTCAACGGGCAATTTATTGAGTGCCCTCTGCATACAGCACAAGGGAGATAAAGACCAGTAGGACTCACCCCCTACCCTCCAGGACTCCACGGTTAAATTGGAGCCACAGACACAAACACAGAACTATGTACAAACCAGATGAGCTATGACATGGGAGCACTGAGCAGGGCTTCCTCTGCCAACCTGGGAGGGGGGTGCCGGGGGTGTCAATGGAGCCCAGTCATAAAAGATAGTAAAAGTTATTCAAGCAAGGTAGGACAGGGGAGAAAACAGCTGGCAAAGGAACATTATGAGTAAAAAGTGTGTGAGCAACTGTGGGGTACAGGTGGAGAATTGCTGCAGTAGAAAACACAAGTGGGGAATGGCAAAAAAGCTAGAGAGGCAGGCAGGGTCGAGATCACAGAGAACTTTCTATGCCATGCTAAGGAGAACCCAGTAAAGTTTTAAGATATTCATCTTCACTATTAAGACATCATCCTGGTGGCGTTATGGCTGATGGATACACAGAAGTCCAGGCTGGAGGAAGAGATGGAAATGAAGCAGTTAGGAGACTGCCACACGAAGCCCGATGCACAGAAGGGCCAGAAATCGATGGAAATAGTACAGAGAGAGAGGGTACAACATCAGGATTGACTGGAAGTGTGAAATAAGAAAGAAGTCAAAGAAGAGCTCCGAGTTTCTAATGTACAGAGACCTGTCCAATAGGCAGCTAGACACTATTTGATGCTCAATGGGGGTCGGGAGCACTTTGACAGTTACTAGGTAAAAAATGAGGCACTCTGCCAAGTAGGAAATTCAGAAAAACTTTACAGGTAACACAAGAAGTTTGATTTTGTACATGATGACACTCAGGAGTCGGGAGAGTCCAGTCGCTCTCCAAACCCTTCACAACCTGGCTTTTCTTCACAGCGCTCATCCAAATCGAGCTCTTGGGGAAGCCTGAGGAGCGCACTGGCCTTGTTATGCTCACCACGCTATCTTCATCATCTGCAACACTGCCTGGCACACGGTTCATTCAAACAAGTATTTGGTGAACAAATAAGTGCACACATGAAAGGAGGAATAAATGAAATGTTATTAATGCTTTTTCTTAAGCTTGCTGTTTTGAGCAGAGAGTGTCTTGGAAGCAAATGATCTTCTCAGCCTCATAAATATTACCTGTTGTCTTAGCATCTCCTCAATGAAACCACAAGCCCATTGGTATACCAACCCCTTTAACAAATTTACAGCACCGAGAAGTTGCAAGTTAAAATGGCACCTCAAATCCCTCCCTTACAATCCCTTTTGTCCCTTTTCTTATCTCACAGGTATTCAGAATGTTCACTAAATTCTTTGGTAGTCTCCCAAAGAAGGAAATAGGCAAGATTTTATGAACTGGTTAAGGTAAAAAATATGCCAACAATTAAAAAACCATTTGCCTGGGAAGGAAAAAAAAAAACTCTCAGCAAGAGAAATATGAAAACTCAGCTATAATAAGCAAAAGAGGAAAGACTACTCAGTATTTCAAGATGCCGTCAACACATCTGGAGTGTAAAATAATATCCAAAAGGAATTACAGGTGGCAAAAATGGATGATCAAAAACAATAAATGTTGGTGAATCATATATTACATATATGACTATACATTCTGCTGGACTGTGCAATATACAGAGGGAAAAAATCATACACTGGCATCCAGACATTACAACAAAGGATTGAAAAAAAATAATAATGAAAAGTCACTCCTACATGGCTTTGAAATATATACATTTTTCTATATAATCAATTTACCTCACTGTGTTCTACTTCAGGGTGACATTAAAATTAATTTTCCTTAAGCTCCCAAAAAGCCTGACAACATGAGGACAACATGAGGACATGCTGTCAGGACAAGTCAAACAACTTGAAAATGTCATATATTACACGACTGCACTATATAATGTGATTATAAAATGTAATACAGAATGTGTATATTACATTGACATACATGAATGTATAATACATGCAATGTATTGTCCACATGGTAGGTATGAATTTAAAATAAACCTTTTCTTCTTCTGCGATAATCATTAAAAACAAGAAAAGCACTGAGCTAAAAAAAATGCTTCAATGAAAATTTAAGAATTTTACCTGCACTTCACTTAACATTAACATTTTTGGGTGTATCCGCTCATATAAATAATAAGGAATGAGCAACACAAAAATTACAATTAGCCAAAGTCTTACCACTACCAGAAAAGTTACAAAGAGCCTCCACCTCATAAATCCCACTCTCTGACCTGCCCATGACCAAATGTTAAATCCCTCCCGTGAGAAGACCTAGCTCTTCCTTGAGAAGCAGCAAGAACAGCTCATGCATGCCGTTAAGAGAAAACGAGCTTCTGGATAAAGAAACAAAGATGACAGAGAAACATGAGGGGTGCATGTAATATCTCACTGCTAACTATAAATTCCAATTTCCAAATTCTCTCAGGCCATGGAGTTTCTCTTCCAGTTGCAGAAGAGAAAAGATAGGCAGTTGTTCTAATTAAGCTCCCTCCCTCTTGAAATTTCAGCCTTGTAAAATAAAACTCTTTCTGTTCTCATGCTTTTTTGCTGACAATGAAATTCCCACTTTAAATATTCAGCATGACTTTAAATGGGTTTCTTCAAATTACTCTTCAGTGGACCTTTAAAACCGCAACTGGAGATATAAAGGTAATTAGAAATAGCAATGTAAATGGACTTGAATCTCTCAGATGTCCTCCAAATATAACATACTCTGCCCCTACCCCCACCTCTCCCTTAGGATGTTAAATAGTTCAGCCATTTATCACCAAACATCACTCAGTGCATTTGCACATCATAAGATATATTTCTGCCACTCCAATTAGTCTCCCACTGTGTCACAGGAGATAGAATATTAATCACAAGAGCAACAGCGGTTAAACTCAAATAGTGTACATGAAAAGGAAATACAAAATGACAAATGGAAAGACTCTTTTCAAATCCTGGACAAATCTCTTAGTAGTGGTGTGACCTTGTGCAAGTCCCTTAACCTCCTTTCTTTGGCTGTTGTGAAAACTGAATTAAATAATCACAGGAGAGCACTTGATAAGCTGAAAGCATTATATAAATATAAGGGAAAATGAAGATTATAGCTGCATATATAACAGTTTCAAAATTGCTGACCCAGAGCTCGGAAGGAATACTAATCGAGGTCTACCACAACATGTGACTCACATACTCTGAGAGCCAAGTACCCACAAGAGGCCAGGGGACAACTGCTTCCTTGAAAGAAGTGCCCTTGTCCTGGTCAATGAGTAACATCAAAATCCCCCTTAAGGGATTATCTACCTATCCAATAATTACCTAACTTCCTTTGGGCAAATATAGCCTGAGAAAGATGCATTATTGCTAAAGACACAATTAATGCAGGTGGGAAATACAGTTAAAACTTAAAATCAGATTTCATTTACACCCTACTGTAATGAATAACTAATTGTAATTGGGAAGAGATCCTTGATGAGGGATGCAAGTGGATGAAGAGTGTTGGGAAATCCCTGGGTCTGTACATGTACACTTAGTACATGTAGATTCAAATTCTTAAAGAAATTGAAACAGATTTCCATTTATATACGCCATTAACCACATTTATCACAACAAAAAAAACCTACCAAAAAGAACTGCAAATATTCTAATGAAGGCACTGTTCTGTTGTTAAGCCTGGCAAGAAAAACAACTCAAAGAAGTATATTAAAAGAGTTCTCCATTGCTGGAATGACTACTAAGAAGCAATATCTAAAAAGATCACAGAGGCATAACAATTAACAAATGTTAATTCAAATGTCAGTTAAGGTTTTGACCCATCACTGATTTTCCGAGTCCAAAACGCACCCACCTAGCATAGTTTAAAAGACATTTTTAAAATAAATGTCAAGTAAATTATACAATCCTCAAAAAACTCAAATACTTACAGATAATGATCAGGATCAAATTTGTTCAGCTCTGCAGCCAAGCGCTTCTGCCTTCGTTCAGCGGCAGGGGTGAAATCTGGATCCTTAACATCAATAACATCACTCAATTCATCCTAAGAACACCCAGAAAAGAAAGAACAGCTGCTATCTCCTATTTCAGTATTCAAAAATCTAATTTTGCATAAAATGCCAAAACACAGAAGAATCTAATGAACCAGTAAGCCATGATACTACCTGTGAACATTTAGATTCAAATCTAGCAAATATGTGTTAACACCTACTACTTGCCAGGCCCCATAGAAAGCTTTCACATAAATGACCTCATTTAGGATGCAGAGAAAGGGGAACCCTCCTACACTGTTAGTGGGAATGTAAATTACTTCAACCATTGTGGAAAGCAATATGGAGGTTCCTCAAAAAACTAAAAATAGAAATACCATTTGACCCAGTAACTCAACTCCTAGAAATTTGCCCAAAGAAAACAAGATACCAAATTCAAAAAGACAGATGCACGCCTATGTTTATCGCAGCACTATTTAAAAATAGCCAAGATATGGAAGCAGCCTAAGTGTCCATCAGTAGATGAATGGATAAAGAAATGTGATACATATACACAGTGAAATATTATTCAGCCATGAAGAAGAAAACAAATCCCACCATTTGCAACAACGTGGATGGAACTGGAGGGAATTATGCTCAGTGAAATAAGCCAGGTGGAAAAAGACAAGTACTAAATGATTTCACTCAATTTGTGGAGTATAACAACAAAGCAAAACTGAAGGAACAAAACAGCAGCAGACTCACAGACTCCAAGAAGGGACTAGCAGTTACCAAAGGGAAGGAGGTTAGGGAGGGTGAGTGGGGAGGGAAAAGGGGATTAAGGGGCATTATAATTAGCAATCACAATATAGGTAGATAACGGGGAAGGCAGTACAGCACAGAGAAGACAAGTAATGACTCTACAGCATCTTACTATGCTGATGGACAGTGACTGCAGTAGGGTATGGGAGGGCCTTGATAATATGGGTGAATGTAGTAACCACAATGTTGCTAATGTGAAACCTTCATAAGATTGTATATCAATAATATCTTAATAAAAGAATAATAATAAAAAAATAATAAATTACCTCATTTAATCCCTACAACAAACTGATTAACATATATTAAGACTATAAAATTTAACATAAAAAACAGAACAGAATAAATTCTTGCAAGCAAACAGGAACACTTGATTCTCTATCCATTCCCCATTTACCCTAGAGACTGGAAAGTTATTAAATGCATGTTGAAATAAATTCCTACACCCAAGATGGAGCTGCTCCTGCCTGGCATAGCACATCAGCAAACCAAAACTTAGATAACTTCATATCCCTATAAATGCTCTGCTTGACCAAAAATGCAGTATATCTAGTCAGCCAGTCCACAGAGGCCCAGCCAAATGTAGGCTCTACACTTACTTCCTTATTCCATCTCAGCCCATGTGGCCCTAGATAATCAGATATTTTCTATTTTTCTTTTTCTTGTTCTTTATCCTATAAAAGCTTCCTGCCTTCCTCCCTATTTTACAATTCTCCAAATGAAGACTGTCTACAACATTAAGTGTTAAAGTTTGTTTGCATCCCTAAACTGTCTTCTTTCATCATCTGCTAGCAGGCAAAGTGGTTTCAGTATCAGATATCTACACACAGACTTCCCTTTTGTTTCTTCCCATGGTCTAGCTCGGCTGGTCTCAGATCAAGATTACCATATAAAACACACACGCAAAACTTTATTTATTGTTTCACAAGCAGATTTACAAATTTTGATGTATATGACTTTCCACTTAAAAATTTAAAAATCTAATCCTAAGTAATATTCAACTTAACTGTAATCATCTTCACTTAGACATACACATACTGCTATATAGCCTGTTTCCTAAACTGAATCCTACAGAAAACAGGTGTATCAGGAAAACAGCTTAGGATACCACATGGTCTGTTTTCTTTTGATTGGAATTAGGAAGCAAAGAAACCTTCTACAATGCAGAATTTTCCTAGAAGTGTTACCTTTTTTACTTTCCTCATCCTCCCATAAGCAAGAAATACAGAAACCAGAAGAAGTTTAAAGAATATCAACTGAAAGAAATTAAGGGAAATTACTTGGTAGAGAGTGTGGAGGCAAGCTGTTCAGACAGATCTGTATATGGAATGACAGGTTAGTGACTAATAATCAGGCTCAAAGTGCACAGCAGTGAGGCTCACTACAGTGAAATAAGCCAAGCTAAATTGGCCAGGGAGAGTCTAGGATATACACTCCCCACACAAACTTTCTGCATTGAAAAAAAAAAATTCTCTCATCACTACCACAATCCAGTTAGCTCAAGTACTATCAACAACATTTAATTCAAGGCATTCTAATACAATACAAAAGCCCAGAGAACTTTCTGGAAGTCCCATCCAGAACATCTTAATACTTCCAAGTACCAACAGTTCTAGGCAAAATCCAGACTATTGGCTGTCTCCAAACCAACAAAAGTTCTTTTACAATTTACTTTTGGAAGACTTATGTGTTTCCCTATAGAAACACTATTATAAATAGTAGTTAGATGCTCAGGACAGCCCACAAGTTTATTCAATTCATAATCAACTTGAAATAGAGTACTCACGAAACAAAGGGATTAACATGCGTGCAGCATTATTTCCATGGGAAAATACTTTCTGAGTTCCAGTTTAATCCACCACAAACACCTCTTCTCAGGGCAATAACCTGGACTCTTCCACTCTTCTCCACTTCCTCACCTGCCTAAAATTAGCTCCTCTTGCCACAGACATGGGAAAGGGAGTTGAGGTAGGCCTTGGGGGAGAGGATGAGTTGTGGTGTATCCCCCAGGCTTACCTAAGCTAGATGAAAACCGTGACAGCCATTGCTGCTGTGGAACCCAAGTCCCCCCACCCCCCAGAACCCCTGAGTCACCCAGGAGTTCCCTACACCTCCATGCACGCACACACACACACCCCTCTGACAGCAACCTGTGTAGAAGAAGTGTGACTTGGAAGTTAGACAAACCTGAATTTAAAACCCAATCCAACTGAGCTATGCAACATCCCTGAACTGCAACTTCCTTACTGTGAAATGAGTCTAGAAACATCTCCATCACAGTGCTGGGTACCAGTTTCCCTTGCTGCTGTATCAAGTTACCACAAACTCAGAGGCTGACCACGACCCAGATGCATTCTCTCACAGTTCTGGAGTGCAGAAGCCCAAAGTCAGTCTCACTGGGCTAAAATGAAGGTCCTAGAAGAGAACCTGTTTCTTTGCCTCTCCTGTCTCAGGCCGGCTGTCCTCATTCCTTGGCTGGCAGCCTCACGTCACACACCCCTCCTCCCCAGGCATCCAGCAACACTCAGCCTTCCCTCGTTCGCTTTGCCTCTCTTACCTCCCTCTTATAAGGGTCCTGTGACCTGGATAATCCAGGACAACCTCCATGACAAGACCCTTAACTCAATCACATGTGTGAAGTCCCTTTTGCCATGTACAGTAACATATCCACATGTTCCACGGATTAGCATGTGAACATTACGGGGAGGGGAGGCATCATTCTGACGGCCACAGAATGCAGTGAGGAGTAAGTGAAACAATAAACAATATGAGAAAGGCATGCAGCTCAGGGATCCATCCATGCAGGCACGTCTGCTTCCTGTTAGTCTGTCTCCTGATGCCACTGCTGTTATCTGTCACCCACTGGTTGACTTCCTACAAGCATACATATTATTCTCCCTTCTCTTCATTTTCCTCCCTTGCCAATAGCAACAAAAAGGAAAAAAAAATAGGGATTAATATGTGCCACTGGGTTAGTTCACCTGGACCAGACATGAGGTCACTAACAGGGAACTGTCTGTGAGTCTCTGTAGATAACTCCACACTCAGAGGACAAATGGACTGAAGTAACCCCAGGCATTTCAGTACACCAACTGCAGGATAAACCCAGACTCCCACCACAGCCCAAAACTCATAACCAGCCTCTGTGTGCTCTTCACCTTCACCTCTGACCTACCTCTTCTGGCTCAAACATGCACCAGACTGCCGTGCAGTTCTGCAACTCTGAATCTCTGCATCTAGAAGACCCTTCTCGTCATTCAGGGCTCTGCACAAATGCCACCTCCTCAAGGGCCTTCTCTGGGCATTGCTGGCAAAGCACTACCTCCAGTCTCTCCCTTCACTTTCACTGTCACTATCTGAAATTACCTTATTTGTGGTTTACATGATTACTGTCTATCTCATCTATATATCCCACGAGAATATTCCATGAGGGCAGGGGTCTGATCTGTCTTCTTCTGCACGGGATCCCCAGCACTGTGTCTGGCATTCAGTATTAAATTGTTCATTCAGCAAGTAGTGTGTGAGGCCTGCTAGATGCTGTTCTAGAGGCTAGAGATGCAGAAATAAACGCACAGACAAGGTCCCTGCTCCCATGGGAATGAGCATGAAACAGGAAGATGCAGCAATCCCTCTCCCCCTCCCCTGCCCCAGACCCGGGCCTTGACATTCAGCTGTGCAACGCGCACTCCGCAGAACGCTAACGCACACAGCAGCACAAGCCCCGCCCGCCTCCTCCTGTGCAGCCGCACACAATGGCCCTGTTCACACTGCAGCCTCAAGAGGAACTGGAGCAAACAGAAGGGCCAAGTTAGCATGGGCTGGAGAAACCTGTCCAAGGCATCACTCGACCAAAGGGAAGGGAATAAAAGAGGATAAGAAATGTTCATGACAGAAGGACAAAAGTGATTCCTTTTCTAAAGTGTTGCTACGGGCACTGCTATTGAAACCATTTAAAGATGGGCACTGCCAAGAAAAGGTCATGTAGGACTTAAATCAGGCTTAAGTTTCGCCATAGGCTATCCAGAGAGAAAATGAACTATGTGCACATCTGGCCAGGATGTCTCCCAGAAACAACGGTTTCAGGTCCCTGGTGCAGCTGAGGGAGGGCAGGGCCAGCAAGCCAGCATCCCGTGGCTCTTGGCAGTAGTGGCCCCAGGAGCTTGCTGGGCCGGCGCCCAGAGACTCCAGGGTTGTTGTTCCTGGCAGCCGCTGAGGCCAGAAGCTTGTTGTGAAGCCCTGACTTTGAGCAGCCACGGCAGTTTTCCAAAGGCACCCTGGTGGCTGGCAGCAACGGCAGAAAGGAAAGAAAGAATGAGGTGGTGGGGGGGTGGGGGGTGTGTGTGTGTGTGTGTGTATGGGGAGTGGGGGCAGGGATGTTGAAAGAGAATTTGTTTCAGCAAAAATACTTTTATTTTCTTCTCATTATCAGTATAAAATACAAAAGTTCACAAGAAAATCCTATGTAAATGGTTGGAGGGGGAAATAGGTATGAAAGATTATGCCTTCCCCCATAAAGGGTTGAATTATTCAATTAAGAGAAGGTACTGGGTGTTGGAATTATGGATAATGTTCTACTTTTTGTGTTATGTTTTTATAAGGAATATATATTGCTCTTATCATCAAAGAAAATAAAGCTATTTTTCAATTAAGGGGGAAAAAGGAGACTATAAAAATGCTAGTAAAATGTGAGTAGTTAACAAAACTTTATGGATCTTTTCTCATCCATCGGCAGAACTTATAGAAACTCTAAAGTTGTGAGAAAACATTATCTGAGGAAAATGGTGAAGTTTCTTAAGTACATCATTTTACAATAGAAGAGATGTTCTCAAAGCTCTTCTTTATGCAATAGTCACTTCTATTTCTTCTAACTCCTTTACTAGCAGAAAGAGGGTCATGTTAATCTTACAGGATCACTCTGTCTTTAACCACAATGGTATGAATGTCACAGAGCAGTTACAAATGCAAATGAACTCTACAAGTAATACCAATTATATAAGATTTTTGTGGCTCTCTCTCATAAAACATTTACTTTAATGCCCCAAAGAGGGTGCCCTCTAATTCTCTGCATCTTGGTTCACATATAATTTTTTAAAGTTATGCTATTTCCTAATTGTCATGAAGGAATTTAATTCAAATTTAATTCACGTAAGAAAATATCACAGTCTTTAAAAGACTACGTTTGTCTACTGCTTTGTCCGCTGGCAAAATGGGCACACAGAACAGCAACAATGCTGAGATGGAATAGTAACATACACACACACAAGAGCCCAGCATGGTGCCTGGGACACGGACATACTCGATAGCTGTGAGCTGTCGCTGTGCAGACAATGGAGGTCCACACCTGTTACCCAAATCCCCTGGAGAGGGGTGGACTTCAGGATTCAGACTCTTAGAAGAGTTTAGAAGAGTAATGTGGTATACATATACACCGTATTTGATTTAACTCCCCTCAGAAGTCTGGGACAGCACCCTGTATGCAGATACATTACTATTACTATTTCTACAGCAAAATTTGTGTGCACACTAAGTAGGATTAAAAATATATATATATTAAAAGACATCAGTTCAGATCAGGTTGTGACACCAAACTAAACACAAAAACACTTTTAGTTTCGGTAGTTTTCTGATCTCAGTATTACATACATGGTATTATAAACCCAAACAACCAATTTTATTATTTACAGAACTCTCTTCGAGTTCTCTCATGTGCACAGCTTTTTTCCCCTACATTGAGGAAAATATACATTCAAATTGTTTAGAATAGCAATGTTCATTCAATTAAAATTTGAGGAACAATGTAATGATTTTAGATAGTTAAGCCTAAATGCTTAGGAATAATAACTATTAAATTAGTGATCTGTTTCTGAGGGGGAAAAGAGAGGAATGCCTTCAGGAAGGGATATGCAGGGCCCCAATCTGCTAGTAATGTTTTATTTCTTAAGCTGGGTGACAGGTATCTAGGGATTTGGTACATTAGTTAAGACATTCAAAAAGATATAAGGAACATCTTATACTAACTTTTTTCTTAAATCAACCTAAATTACTTATTAGTGAAAACCTTCAATAGATACAAGAACTTCGAACCTGACTGGGACTTGGCCGGCCTAGCTCCCAGTAGGGCACTCCTGCATCTTCTCAGAAACCTGGCAGAAATCCTCTGAAAGCATCTTCCCTCAACAGCAGCAGCAATTAAGAAACCAAATTCCCTGACCTCAGAAAGCACTTCCAATCCAAATGTACAATTTGTATATTTACTACCCTGCATGACCTTTACTATCACTCATTTATTACTCTAGATAAGCAAGCTCAAAACAAACTAACAGCAAACTAGCTCTCAGCCAAA
Organism: Smutsia gigantea; assembly: GCA_032199065.1. Lineage (NCBI taxonomy): Eukaryota > Metazoa > Chordata > Mammalia > Pholidota > Manidae > Smutsia > Smutsia gigantea. The sequence goes on from JAVSCE010006134.1 coordinate 44,517, forward strand.
CAACAGAGGCACACTCGCTGTAGTTTTTGCTGTAGACAAAACAGACTCTATTTTGACTACGGTGGAGCTGCCTAGAGAAATGTGATTACAGAGAGAGAATACAGAGATATCACAATTCAGCAGAAAAGCATATAAGGTTCTTGAAGGAAGTATCTCATCAGCATTATTTGCTCCTAAGTAAATACCAATTTTTTTTCTTTTTAAGGAGTCTTGTGAGCATTTTTTATTTTTCAAGAACAGAGGTCCTTTTAGCACCTGATTATTTTTTGTAAAGAGTTTTCACAATGTAGCATCTCCTTATGTTTTCTAATTGGTCTTACAAAGTAGGTGAGCAAATTTATCCCTTTTTTACATGAAAATAAGATGAAACTTCTTTGTGGTCACTCTGGTGTGGTGTCTCAAATCTAAACAGAGGTAGAAGTGACACTAATATTAAGTCATTCCTTTTCTTTAGTAGATTAAATCATGTCTTACTATAATAAACCACATTCAACAAGTTTAAAATCCTCTACCCAGACAGGAATGAAGTAAACACAAAAAGCAACACTGTCCTTGGCTGTTTCTTTCATTTAAAAAAAGTAAGGCCCTGGCCAACAGGCACATGAAAAGAGGCTCCACATCGCTATCATCAGAGAAATGCAAATTAAAACCACAATGAGATATCACCTCACACTAGTGAGGATGGCCAACATCCAAAACACAAACAACAACAAATGTTGGCGAGGATGTGGAGAAAAGGGAACCCTCCTACACTGCTGGTGGGACTGCAAATTAGTTCAACCATTGTGGAAAGCAGTATGGAGGTTCCTCAAAAAACTCAAAATAGAAATACCATTTGACCCAGGAATTCCACTCCTAGGAATTTACCCTAAGAATGCAGCAGCCCAGTTTGAAAAAGACAGATGCACCCCTATGTTTATTGCAGCACTATTTACAATAGCCAAGAAATGGAAGCAACCTAAGTGTCCATCAGTAGATGAATGGATAAAGAAGATGTGGTACATATACACAATGGAATATTATTCAGCCATAAGAAGAAAACAAATCCTACCATTTGCAACAACATGGATGGAGCTAGAGGTATTATGCTCAGTGAAATAAGTCAAGCTGAAAAAGACAAATACCAAATGATTTCACTCATATGTGGAGTATAAGAACTAAGGGAAAAAAAACTGAAGGAACAAAACAGCAGGAGACTCACAGAACCCGAGAACGGACAAATAGTTACCAAAGGGAAAGGGACTGGGGAGGATGGGTGGGAAGGGAGGGGTAAAAGGGAAGAAGGGACATTACGATTAGCAGATGTAATGTTCGGGGGGCACGGGGAGGGCTGTACAACCCAGAGAGGACAAGTAGTGACTCTATGGCATCTCACTAAGCTGATGGACAGTGACTGCAATGGGGTTGGGGGGGGGGAACCTGATGAAGGGGTAGTGTAAGCACCATAATATTACTCATTTAATTGTAGATTAATGATATCAAAATAAACTAAAAAAAAAAAAAGAAATACCATTTGACCCAGGAATCCCACTCCTAGGAATCTACCCTAAGAATGCAGCAGCCCAATTTGAAAAAGACAGATGCACCCCATGTTTATCGCAGCACTATTTACAATAGCCAAGAAATGGAAGCAACCAAGTGTCCATTAAAGTCCAAAAAAAAAAAAAAAGTAAGGCCCCAAGTTAGTTGTTCACATACATTTTCATCATGTAACATTCTAGGGATGTGTTTTCTATAAAACAACATAAATACAAAATAATCCAAAATCTCTCCTTTCCATTTCATTCACCCTAGCCTAAAATGAACTTGGAATTTCCTACATTTCTGAAGGAGAAAAAAATGACATCATTCCTTGTCAGCCTAAGTGACAAGTGGTCCCGCTTTCACAAAAGATTACACTCAACCCCCCTCAGGAGTAAACAGACAAAAGTACACCAAGAACTAAACAATTTGATCAAAGACACAAACTACTCTCACTGGAACCTTCTGTCTCATTTATATATGAAACAGAAGAGACACCATGCCAAAAGTACATGATTTTCATTTTTCAGACGTATAACACAAAGAGCTTTCCTAAAGCCTTCCAAAAAAAGGTAAAGGATGTTTCACACCTGCCGGCACAGTAAGGATGGGCAGAACAGCCGAGGCAATGGGAGGGAGCAAATACCTATGGAGGAGCTGTACTGTGTGCACTGAAGAGCTCACCTCCTCTGTCTTCATAAAAATGCACAAGTATGAGCAAAAGAGAAATTAAAGTATCTAAATGGAGAAACCCTATATGCCAAGGTCTTTTAGAAAGATGACATACCTGTAACCTCTGAAACACGCCTGATCGCAAGTTTCCAAACCCATAGCAGCACTGTGGATGCAAAGCACCTTCTGACGCTTCTTCATAGGGGGACTGTTCAATTTCCCAGTCAAATTCCTCGTTGTCATCTTCCACTCCTTCCTCAGAAACCTCAGAAGCACCTATATGTGTTAAATGTTAATTTGTTAAAGTATTGGGCTTCCTAGGTACAACTTGGGGCAGAAAGAGGATAGGAAAAAACGCTGCCCATGTGTACAAAAAGACATGTATGAGAATAGAGAACCCCACTCTTCTGAATAGCCAGAAAATGGGACCAACCCAAAAGTACATCAATAGTAGAGTGTATAACAAAGAAATGCAATGAAAGCAAATGGACCTCAGCTATTTATGGATAAACCTTACAAAAATGTTAAGTGAGAGAAGCTAGACAAAAAGAGCACATAGTGTATAAATTATATATACAATTCAAAACAGGCAAACTGAGGGGAGTGGTGACCCTGGAAAGAGGGAGAAGTGACCATTAGGAGACATAGGGTAGGATTCCAGGGTGTTGTAAATGTTCCATTTCTTGACCTAGGTTGTGTTCATTTTATGTACTTCACTGAACTGTATACTTCTGGTCTTAGCTCAAGAGGCCAATATTTTGCCAAAAACAAGAGACACTGTTTCAGTCGGTCCAAAAATATGACCAACCTACTGGTTCAATGGAGTTCTTTATGTCTTTAAATTATAAGATACCAAATGGGCTATTTGCAACGTTTGCACATGACCGCCTTATCTTGTCACTGTATGTTCTCTAGTTTGCCGTTTGCTATATCCCTTTTCCCCTAGAAGGAGGGAGCATTCCAAATACTCTGTTTATCTTTATTTCCTCCCAACTGTAATAAACATACCTATTTCCTCCACAAGCGGTTTTGCAGTCCTGGATTTTCTGGGTGCCAGAAGAGCCGTTAACAGGTTCAGCCCCTCAAAATGCTGGCCAGGTGTTTCTTTGGGCAATCGGATGGTAAAAGTTCCTTCAAGATTAATTTGTTTTATGCTTAGTTAGATTAAAAAATTCAAAGGCTTCACAACTATATCTAAGAAACAGACATAATAATAAAACACAATTCTATTTTATAGGGCCTAAAATTATGCCATTATATACTTAGTGAATAAAATGGCTTAGTGTTTCTTAGAACCACTGATTCAGCGGTTAAATTAATCTGTTAAAACTGCAGAATGCTGTAGTATAACAGTGTCACCTTAACCTATTGATAATTTTTAAAGTCCAAGTCAAAAACCTCTAAATCTCAATGGCCTAAGAAGGTAATAGCTTATAATTAGCCAGTAGCTACTTGTAAGATTTATTTCTGGACTAAGGAGGAAAAAAATCAGGATATCTAATCCAATGAAGAGTAGCAGCACTTTTCAAAAATATGCAAAATCTTCAATAAGCAATTACGGCTTAAGAAAGTTCTCTGATATCTCAAGAGATACATCCCCGAAGTCTAAGGCAGCCTAACTTCCATCTCTGTACTTCTTCTCTTCTCTCGACTGGGTTTATCAACTTCATCTAGGCTTCTCTATGAACTTACTACACTACTAACTACTCTTATCTTTTAAAACATCTTGTCAGTGTACTTAACGATATTCCAATATACCGAATGCAACTAAATCTAAATAGTTCCACATATACAACCTTCCTAAAGCTGTGTACTTTCAAATTTTAGTGACTGTTTCAATATGCAACTTACCTGTTATTAAGAGCAGACTTACTAGGTGGACAGGCAGTTTCTTTACACTTCATTATCATAGTAATCATATTGTATTATGGGTAGAATTTTGCCACTTAACTCATTCACCCTATATTCCCTCCCTTACCCTAGTTCACTGAGGTCAATAAATATTCACTGAATAAATTACACCGAGAGTATGCAAGGTATTCTTATTCCAGATCAGTGACAAAGGAAAATCCACTGACTTACATAAAAGGAAAATAAATGGCTTCAAGGCTGCCTGAAATGAAGGGCTTATCAATCATGAGAAGAAAATTCAATCAGCCTTTAAATGCCATCTATGGACACTTTCTCTCTCACCTACATGTTATTAAATTTTAAGCTGAAAAATTGTACAAGAAAAATTTGATTCACAGCTTACAAAAATCATTCACATCTTTTCTAATCAATCAGCTCACACATTCTCACTTTCACTTTCTGAACACTTACTAAGTGCTGGGGAAGTAGAAAATGAATGTCTAGAAAGCAGAAACAGAGTATTTAACTAATTTAACTTTACAGAACATTTAAAGGACTGAGAAGATTTTACCTGTTCAGAAATCCATGAATAACAGTCACTGGATGTTAAGAAACAAGGAATGATAGGGACAGATTGCACTTGCAATTCATCTAAGGATCCCCATAGTATCTTCAAAGATTAGCATGTAGTTACTCTAACACGAAGAATCCAAAATAAAAACTAACACAGATTCCAAAGACAATACCTTTATCTGCATCATAGGCTCCTTGCTCACTTCCATTTTCTACAATTCTTCCTGGAAGGATTAATCTGCAGATTTAATATAAGGTCTCATGAAGTCCTTAAATTACAAAGTATTGTTAAATGACCATCAGTGATAGCATACATTTACCACTGGAACCTATCAACCATTTCAAAAGGGAATTCTTCGGCATCTCTTTAACATTTTACAAACTAACTTAGATTTCTTCCCTAGCCAAAAAAAAAAAAAAGAAATCAGAGATGACTCTTCTTTCTGTTTGAATACTCCCCTCCCCATCACCAATAAAGTAAAGATTTAAAAAGAAAAGCCACCGTAAATATTAGTGATCACCACTGTTATGGTGCTTTCCCCTTCCTGGTGCCTGATACAGCAGGGGCTTGATGAAAGTGTACTAACCGATTTCAAAAAAGGGGAAACAATAAAGAAACAAAACCAACTGTTTATACTGGGCAAATAACTACTTTAAAGAAAGGCAGAAAGCAAAAGTGTTTTCCTCAAATCTCATTATTACTATATGGGGATTTCCCCTTTTATACTAAAGGAAATGAAGGGATTTCCTGGGTTCCAGTTTTACCCTGGGTCAGTTGCTCTTCCACTGAGGCCCCCCAAAATGTTTCTAAAACAGAAATTTGATTGTCACTTTTCTATTGAAAAAGCTTCTATAGCTGCTGGACATTGTCTGGATAATTTAAACTCATCAGCACCACACAGCAGGCCAGCTCCATTCCATTCCAAACTCAAAATCTGAATCACTTTTCCTCCCATTCCCATTCCCTTTGCTTCCTATTCTAACATAATTATAATAATTTTTAAAAACTTGACAGACTTCAAAAGGCCAATGATTCACAAACTAATTAACTCTGATGTTTTCCTGGAGCTACACTGCATTTTTCAAACCAAAATCCCTTCTAAACCCAGCATAAGTATAAGGAGTCAGTTGATGGATAAATTAGTTTGTCATAATGGCTACGAACACTACCTTTACTACCAGCATCTGAACTGAGTCCCAGCTCTGCCATTTACCAGCTCTGTAACTTTCTTCGTACAAATTAATTAACCTCAAGGCTCCTATTTCTCATCTGTAAAAAGGGGAAAATAACAGAATCTATTCCAGGGTTACCTGAGAAGGATATGATAATACAAAGAGCTTAGTGGCTGGTACAGTAGGTAAGCATTGAGAAGATGTACGCTATTATTATCAACCCTCTTCTCCTAAACTCTTTCTAAGTATAAATTCTTACTGCATAATAGTGAAACCATATTTGTTCACAGATCTGCCTGCCCTGCTTGATTCTCATTTCTCAAAGAGAGGGACAAGGTTTTATTCATCTTTGATATACTACAGCAAACTGTATTGTCAAAGATGGCCCATACCACATCACTCATCCCAACAATGGAGTCAATGTCCCCTCCCCTTTAAATGTAGTGGGCTTATGAAACTGTTTCACCCAGTACATAAAGCAGAGGGGCCACTGGATTTTTGAGGTGAGGTCATAAAAGGTGGTATGGATTCCGCCTTGCTCTCCAGAATACTTGCTCTTGAACCTTCAGCTACCATGTTAGTGGTTCAATTCCCCCAAGGAATCACAAACAAGACCATGTGAAGAGACCACAAAAAGAGGTCCAGTGACTCCAGGAAAAGAGATGCCCTCCCCAGGACGTCCCACCAGTCCCCTGCTGCCTGGGCCCTTGCCATTCCAGGTATAGCCACCATGTGACTGTAACTGAACTAAAGACCTCAAGCTAGAACAGCCCAGACAACCCCTTTCCAAATTCCTGACACACAAAACCAGGGCATGGAGTTAAATGACTGTTGTTTTACACCATTAAGTTGGAATGGTTATGTGGCAACAGATAACTGGAATAGTAGGCCCTTAATTAATAATAGTATCTACTACTTATTGACCACATGATTAATTACCAGGCATGGTAATAAGGACTATGCATGCATTAGCTTAATCCTGACATTAACTCTTTAAGATCACTACTTTAGTCCCATTTTACAGATTAGGAAACTAAGGCTATGAATAACTTGTCAAAAATCATAGAACTATAAGTGTGCTGAGACCTAGGTTGCCCACTCCCAAGCCTCTGCTATCCAAGGAATGGGTGAATATGTGTGAAGAGTACCCTTTAAATTGTTTCACACATACTCTTTTATTCTGTCTTCATCAAAATCCCAAACTTAAGCAAGTAGTTTTTATTTTTACATTTTTATTTTATTGTATCTATTTTACAATCCTGTCTCATTTATGATCTTTCTGCCAAGCTCTGATCCTTTGTCTGTAACCTGGGTAAATAACAGAACCTATTTTGTAGGACTGTCTTAAAATCAAATGAGATAATCCACATAAAGCACTAACCTGAAGAAAAGTTCAGTAAATTTTTACTACCACCATCATCATCTTCCCGTCTCTTTCATGTCTTGTCTTAAAAATCAGAGCTTCAGAAAGGCTTTCCCTGGCCATTTTATATTTTTATTCTCTATCAGCACACTTTATTTCCCTTCACAGTACTTACCACGATTTGCAGTTCTATGTTTACTTCTTTATTGTTCTTCCCTCCCCACTAGGACATAAACCACATGAGGCACCACTGCATCCCCAATACTGAAAACAGAACCTGGCCTATACCATAAGCTCAATAAATAAATCAAAGGAACAAATGAATAGAAAAAAGAAAATACGTATGCAAGCAGATGGGTTAAATTCGGGTCTAATAGAAATCTGAGCAAAACTGCTGCATGTCCAGGGAAGGAACAGATTTGACTCAAGAAGAAGGTTTGTGTTTTGGAAAGTATTTGGACAGGAAAGGTGGGCCCGGAGCTTCAAAGAAGGAGAAAGGTTAGGAGAATGAATTTTATCCAGCACGAAAGGGGAGGACGAAGGGCTGACAATGTTTTTGGAAGAACAATCTGGCAGCGTCCTCTGTAAAATGAGTCTAATGATAACGACTATCTCCAAGGTTAAATGAGACAATACACAAAAAGCACCTAACACATTGCTTACCCACTGCATGGAAGCTGAGCAGTGTTAGCTGTTATTCTCCTTGCAAGGAGAAATTGCAAGCTGACAAGTGCTAACGGACCCTTACTGAGACTTGGGGGACGAACCACAATTAAAGGGCAAAATCAGAGAAGTAGCAGACGAGAAGAAGGCACACGAGGCCAATTTGCTGTCAAAGGAGCCAAAGAAGAAGAGAACTTCAGAAAGCAGGGAGCTGTTAGACCCAAAGGTCGAAAACAGAACGTGGACTGAGAGAAGTTAAAGGGACCCGTCCGGGCGCAGGGGTGCTAACGCGGAGCGAAAAGAAAGAGCAGAGAAAGGAAAGGACGAGAACTAAGGCTGCAGAACAAACTGCAAAGGTTACACGGTGCCAAACGCCACGCTTTAAAGTAGCCCCAAATTTCCTTAACGTGGGGTTTAAGAAGAGAATGAGCTTCTGCTGCTTGTAGAACGCACGCCTGGAAGAGGTCACTTCTCAGCACCGAAAGCAGCTAGGGAATCTGGAGAAAGGCAAATCGTTAAATCGAGAAACGCTCCTTCGCGCTTTCCTCCTCCCTCGATAAGCTGTTATCTAATGAGCGAGGGAATGTGTGAACCAATGAATCAACCAGTCAGTCCCCAAATTACGCTCTTTCCAGGGACAGACACCGGGAACTCGCCTGAGGAAGTACGGCTTGGCGTAGAACTTGAAGTCGACCCCCTCGAAATAGACATCGAACTCGGAGACTCGGGCGTAGGGCACGCGGATAGCGATGGTCAGGAAGTTGGGGTCCTGGCTGAGGTCGAACGCTGGAGTCAGCATCCCCGCGCCAGACTAAGATATCGGAGCCGGTCCCTCTCACGGCCGCTGCCTTCCCGCCGCTCAACCTCCGCAATTAAGTTCTCACGCGGCTGCACGCCTAATGTTTAGCCAGGGCGCTTCCGGCCTGAGACGGAAGTGCTCGTGCGTGGGGCAGGAAGTCCCACCCCACGCCGATCTCCATAGAGACAGGACGCTGTTAGTGAAGAAAGGGCGTGGAAAGCGGGGTTTTCTCCGCAGGAATTGAACCGAGGGGGTAACTTGAAAGAACCGGACGAGAATCCACCTAAGACCTACCAAGTCTCTTTCGAGGTTCTAAGAGATGGTTTTTACAAGCGCACTGACTTTGCTGGTGGACAGACCTGCGTTTGAACTCCTTCTCGGCCACTTCCCAGCTGCAAGACCTTAGGAAAGTTACAAAAACCCTCTATGCCTCAGATATCTTTTCTGTACAATGAGGATAATACTAGAACCTAGCCCCACAAAGATGTTGTGAAGATAACATGAAACTATACACGTACAGCTCTAACCATGTACCTGGCAAGTTGCCAACGCTCGATGTGTTGAAGCAGCCACCGCAGTAGCGACAGCCACCTCCTTACCCCTGTGGTTTTCCTTAGTTCTCACCTGCCTCATCAACAATTCCCCTTTCTGAATCTCCGTCTTTCTCGGCTGACTTCTCTCTGCCTCTCTCTACCCCTCTTTTCCCCCTCCCCCTACCGCTTCCCCTCTTTTACTTCCACTTAACTCCCCTTCCTAATTCCTTGAGTTTCCTCGTTTACAGAGCGTCGATCTCACTAATCTGTTACTCTGCTTTGTGAACTCCGAAGAACACGACTCAGAGAGGTTAAGTAACATATATTATAACCGTGCATTCTGTAATTACCAGAACGCAGAATGTCTCTTAAGCCCTGGTAGTGCCTGCCCTGATGAATTGCCGTCCCTCTAACAAATTGTACTTTCCCCCTTTCCCTTTTCTCATTTTTCTTCATACACTTATTGGAGGACCTCTTTTCTGTCTCTTTTTGCCTTCTCTTCCTTGTATTTCCCTGTGCCCTTCATACTCTCTCAGTGCCTGTCCCACTAGTCTCATTCCTTCCCTTCATATGCCCTGGGCCTTCCTTCCCTCTCATTTTATTTCCTGTTATTCTACGAGTAGTTTGAAAAGTCCAGGAAATAGTACTTATTTCCCGGTTTTAAATGTTAATGGCAATGGGGTGAAAGTCATCTCCTAGGATGGTGGGCCATATAAACCTCAAAAGCCTTTTCAACCTCCAATTGTTTATGAATCTTGAAAATTAATTAGGACTAGGGAAAAAATATTAATAGGGAGAAAATAAAAATTTCAAAATAAAACCCACTCTGCTAAAGTCTGGGAGTTTTGATAAAGACAAAATAAGAGGTTATGTATGAAACAATTTAAAGAGTATTCTGGTCACATTCACCCATTCCTTGGGTAGCAGAGGTTTTTAATTGAGTCAATTGAATACGTTCTATGTGCCCGCACCCCACTAACTCATTTTTAATGATCTCATTTTCCTCTCCTGACAGCTCTATGAAATAGGCATTATATATGTCTGTGGCTTGCACAGGATCACACAGCCACTGAATGGTGCAATTGGGATTGAACCCCAAGTACATTCAGTTGGGCCCTGGCTCTAAAATAATATAGAATTGACACCCTCTAGTATTACCACTGACCCAATTTGTTTCATATTCTGACTTCAAGCCTGCCTGCTTTAGACCATACTGAGCCTTACAAATAATTGGCACTCAATATTGAAAATGAATTGATGCAAAGTTGGAATAAGTAAAGACCTCAAAAGGCCCCTTGAGATAGGTCTTTGGCTGAATCATTCCAAATTAGCTTCTCTAGAAAGAATCATTACATCTATCAGGGGAATTCATTCCTGTAAGTCACAAGCATTAATATTTTTAAATTATTAATGCCAGAGAATTAACTGCAACTGAAGCTCTATCTAGGAGGAAACTCTAATTGAAAGCACTTTACAAAGTAGAGTTTTGCATTTTCTAGATACTTTACTCTGAGTTGGGCAACATGGACATGCGCGCGCGCGCACACACACACACACACACACACACACACACACACGGGATTGCAACACAGACTGTACGGTTCATCGCAGCTGCTATTAATAAGAAATTTATATCGCATTTGCTATATCACAAAATACTGATAGTTGCAACTGTGTAACGGTTTTGTTTCTTTATTTGCAAACAGTAGTTCACTACATTTTTGTATTTCTAATTAATGATCAATTACACAAGTTATAAATTCATTTTCTTTTTTAAAAAATACATTATTACAGATAAATGTTCCTTGACTGCCATCCAACTTTGGTCCTCTCTCTCTTCCCCAAATGTAATCCCTCTAACTACCCTTGCAGAACTTTTTACATTTCTGTAAACATTTCTAGGTACCCTGCTACTCTATGTGTGGGTGCATGGGTACCACATTCTATAAATATAAGTCTGCAACATTATTTTGTTTTTTTACTTCACTACTACTTTTTTTTCAGCATACTTACAGTGACTCTTAGATCCAGTTGAGTTCATGTCTAGATATAGACATTGCTTGAAAATAAATTATTTCAACATTTCATACTAACTCTGGTTTAAAAGAAAAACAAACATAAATGAAACATGTTTTGTCATTTTTTTGAGCTATTCAAAGGTTACAGTGTTCTTTTTTTGTTTTTCCATTTCCATAAGGCTTACTTTTGGATAGCCTTTCAGTGTCATAAAAATAGTTTTTCCATGGCCAATTTATTGATGGCAAGTATATCATACCATATCTGATTACATTAAATTAGCCCCTCTTGTAACAGACTTAATTGCAATCCACAAGATTCAAAATTAAGAGTTAAATATGTATTGTCCGTAAATAATTCCAATTTCAGCCTTATAACAAGTTCTATTCTTAGAAATCTTTTAATGGTGAAATGCTCCTTGTTTCCAGAAGGTGGCATGCATATTGGCAATTAAGACAATGTTACCATAAAGAACACTTTTAACCTATTTGGGAAACAGCTTCCTGAATAAGCACTTTATAGTTCTAGACCAGTCTCTGGGCCATTTTTTGGAAGCGGTGGGAGCTTACACAGAACTTGCAAGCTGTATCTTAATATTTTAGTATACTTCTTTTTAGACTCTTATTCTAGTCATAAAAGTGTAGAAAAAAATTTTAAACACAAATGGTATCATACTCTATATTTTCATTTTTTCATCCAACATAGCATTAGAGTATTTTCATTTGGCTTTTTTTTTCCCAAGAGCACTGTACCATAATCGTACCCTTCTTATTTATCAGTGTTAATATTGTAACTCTTAAGAAATTAACAAGGTGATGGTTGGTTTTGAAAAAGGAAAAAAACAGTAGAATCATAAACATAAATCACAAAAATTAGAATAAAAATACAAAAGCTAGAATACAAACTGGAAAACACATTTTGAAGTTTGAAAAAAATCCTTTTATAACAGTGTAAATACAATAGGGCTAAATTGCTTGAATTTTGCAATTCCCAGGTATAAATTGCTTCCAAGAGAGCTTGGATGAATTCATGGATAACTACAGATAAATACTGGATTGTAAAAAAGATTTAAGGGATGGTTCCAACAGGATATAGACAGAGCAGACCATTAGTCTGACACTGACGATATCTGCCATGTTTTTAAACCCCTTTATAGTTAAGCACAATTCTCTTTGATTCTTGCACCAATCCTTCAGTGCATTCAAATTAGAGCTGTTAGAAGAGCACTGGCAATAACGTAGCACAGTAATGGGTATTTCAGGTAGGATTTAGTCCAATTCCAATTTTATGCAACCCAACAAAGCTCTGAAGAAAATCTAAAACAGCTACAGCTGACACCAGTAAGACGTTTGACAAGGTTTTTTTTGCAGTGTGCAGTTAAGGGCTTAGCAACTTGTATTTCAACATGCTAATCCCATCCCATTTGATAAAATGCAGATCACATAGGAAGGTTAACTGAACAGCATTTGGAGCTTCCTTCATTGTTTAACATCATCTATCTAAAAGACTCTACAGAAGGTACTGTTTTGATGTCCCGCCCAGATGCCCTTTATGGAACCAGGGAGCCCATCTGTCACGAGCAGCCAGTGTTGTTAATGGCTTGCCACCTTACCCCTTCTCCAAAGAATTGCCCTAGCCCTGGGTCTCTCCACCTCAAGTCTTTGGGACTAGATAATTCTTTGTTGTCGAAGACTGTCCCGTGCATTTTAAGATATTTAGCAGCATCCGGACCTCTAATTTCACAATGCCAGTACCAGCCCTGTGGTTGTGACAACCATAGATATCGCCAGACCTTGCCAAATGGCTCTTAGGGGACAAAATTGCCCACAGTTAAGAATGACTGCTCTGGATTGATGGGAGGCTCCAGGAAGTAATTACTATCACCACCACCACCACCCCCAGCCCCACAACCACGAGGACTGATATGGGGTACAGAGGCTTAAAGGGACAGGTGACTCTGGTGCAGCTTATGTGTGTTTATGGGATAAGGCCAATGGTAGATTCTCCCCAAGCCCTCATCCTTTATCAGTTCTTCCCCTTCCCTTGTACTCCTTCACTTACTTCCTCACAGGTTTTTCCTGAGAATGGCTTCTCAATAAATCACATTCACCCAAATCCTTATCTCAGACTCTACTTCTAAGGAATAAGTCCAAGGCACCTGACCTATGAGGAAACTCTTAACATTCTTCACACCCTGCAAACTAGTGGAGAAAAGTATCTATACAGAATTAACAAGATAACTTTTTATGTTACTTTTTTTTTAATTTTCATAATCTACTTATCCTTAACCTAACTAATCTTTTCCTGGATTCAGAGTGAACATGTTTATTTTTTCACCTTAAATATTCACCTTAAAATTTTTTCTGGCAGTATTTACTAAAGCTAAACATATATATGCCCTAAAAACTTGCAGTTCCTCTCTTTAATATATAACAGAAATGGATGGTAACTGTCTATCAAGAGACATGTATAAGAATATTTATAGATACTGGTTTTGCACAGTAGC